>CM075193.1:18145616-18545616 GCA_037577475.1 Chaunax sp. Z400
GTTCTTCAGAGGACCTGCAGACAGTAAAGCCTTTGAGGCTTCCTGGTTTCAGAATAGGATATAAAGCAAACATAACATCAGCAACTGATGAGCAACAGTGAAATCCGTTATGCTGCTGAACCTGATCAGGCAAATAAACAAAGATATTAATGAAATAGCAGCAGACTATGGCGCAGTTCTGCATGAATAGTTTTGATAATGACCATGAAGTGCATCGTCTGTTCTAATGCAGCTCTGTCTACCTATTTGACACATCAGGAACTCATTATTCCGTGTCTTATTCTACTGTTTATTAAAGCAAAACCATAAAAACTATAAAAGAAACCTAAACTTGGTACTATGACGTTTTATGGGTTCTATCTATTATGATAAAATCACAGTCTATTAGCAGAACTTGTCTTGTAATAACAGTTTGAGTTTCACAAAAGTGTTTCCTGTACCACAAACTGGAGAGTCCCATCATCCATCCAGAGGAGCTTCAACCCACAGAATAAAAACGTGCATTCAGTAATGTACTCTATATATCTGAAACATGTTGTCATAATAACAACATTTAATAAATTATTATATCACAATTTCATTTTGATATTGATGAGCTGAATATTAAGACCAACCTTCCGTCTTAAAAAAAAAACTTTGAAATGTTTTTTAAACCTTTTAAACCGTTTTCCTTCCAATTGTAAACTGTGCATGTTCATTTAAATGTTTTTTTATATCAGTTAACTACTACTAACAATAATGAAATGGGAAATTAAACTGATTCATCTTAGTGACACTCTGTACTGCTAGTTGATATAGCATCAAGTAAAAGGCTAGATATGCCTAACATAAAATACAGCACACAATGAAAATCTTGTGCATGATTTAACCTGCCCTTGGCGCTCAGAGTGAACACAGAGTGAAAGCATAAGGAATGGCGTAGTTAATCTTGATGCTGGACAGATTTAATGGAGCGGTGTCAAGTGACAATAGCTGGAAAAGCCATCGGAGTGAACCTAATGCGATCAGAATAGCCCGTGTCTGTCTCCCATTTAGGAATTTACAGTAGGGGGAAAAAGCCCAGGTGAGCCTTTCTTAAACCCAAGGGTATGAGCGTGCATACACACACACACACATGCACAGATAATAAACACATGCTCACAAATACTTCAACCCTTTCTTCTTACCTTTCACATCAACACAAGCTCAAACAAAGATTGTAAGTATCAATTAATGTATCTGTCAACACCTATATCTCCTATAATAGATAATGAATGAGTAAAACGCAGCTGTAATGATATAATAATGTGAGGAGAATTTATAATTGCTGATGAATACCTTACATTAATAAACACTTAAATTGTGTCGTGCTAGCGCTGCTCAACTTCTTCATAGTGTGTTTAAACCGTTTATTAACTGTTTTTATTCTGCTTAAAAAATGCAAATATGGAGACTTAAGGAAAGTTTTACTGTTTTCATTGTCGTACTGTTTTTGTACTACTGAGCTAAAATAGTTCAGTCTTTTACTGTCACTTTTTTTTATATGTCTCAGGTCTCAAGAGTGGACTGCAGTGTTAGAAGTCAGGACTTGGTCTGCCAGGTGACCTTTCACTTGAGCAAAAGGTGCCCACAGTGTGCTTAATGTGTTTGTGAGAGTGTATGTTTTGTAAGGGTACACGTTCAGCACACAGGGATTTCATTAATGGTTGTACTCCCCAGGTCACTGGTCATCTCTCTCTCTCTCTCTTTCTTTGACCGTAACTCTACACCATCCATCCACCCATCCTCCTCCTCACTCCCAAAACCCCTACTGTTTTATCCTGTTTTACAGGACACACCTGATACCCCAAATATGCAAAACGGCTGAGGAGGAGTTGAAATCAATGTGCTCATCAGTAATCACCCTGCTGTGTTTGACCTCAAATGCTGCAGAATTAAAGATGTGCATGTTCTGAAAGTGAAATATATCAGAAAAATAAAAAGTATTTCCGTATACAGTTTTGCCACCGGATGCATTGTATTTGCAGAACTGATTTGATTGTGATATTTATTCATAGGATAATAAAAAAAAGGCCGGATGTATAGAAATTAAAGGTATTTTCACTCATCAAATAGTGTAAAGATTTTGTTTGTCTATGGTGATCATAATTTAATATAAAGATAAGTTTGTTTACAATGATTGATGATGTAACAACAGCTGTCCATTGTTTTAAACGTTGGTGCTGGAATAAGGTTGTTATAATTTAGATTATCTTTAACGTTTACATCTTACTCTCAGGTTGGCTTGAGTTGAAGCTTTCCATTAACAGAGGGTTGATTTTGGGTGAGGCGCTAAGATCAAGTATTTATTTTTAACACAAACCACATTCTACACTTTGGAGCTTTTATTTTAGTGCTCTGTCTTTACTAGGTGTTCCTCACAGTTCTTGGCTTGTATATGCACACAAATTCATCTCTTCATATGCCTGAAAACACTGGCTCTGTAGTGAGAGTCAGAATCAGCCAAGAGCAGAGTGTCTGTGAACAATTTTCATTTGGTTGAATCCCTGTTAGATTTAGGTGCAGCCCCAAACACCCTCAGCTCAACAGGCTTTTTTTCCACTATAGACTGAATATATTTCACACAAGAACCACAACAAAGCTTTTTAAAGGTATGACAAAGACAATTTACGGTCTCATACAAAAGTGAGCTCTCTCAGTCATCACTTTTGACCACCTAGAAATGTGTGGCAGTGTATGTAGCAGCAGAGACTCCATCTATATTTTCTTATTTTCTCAGTTTTTTTTTTTTTTTTTTGCTGTGTGGACATTTCTGGGTGTCTGATTTTGGAGAAAGGTCGTCAAATATTGTCACACTCACTTACTGCACTTATTTTCTTGACATAAGTAATTCACATTTTTGAAGATTTCATGACAGTAATATGTATATGAATGCATGTGTTATGGAAAAACACAAAGATTTTGTCTATTTTGGTATTTTATCTTCCAGAGCAAGTTGTTTACTGTGCAGGTTTTCCTGCTCTTGGCAATGCCTTTGCAGCTTTTACATTATCTTGTCATGGATTTTAGACAATCAAGGAGGAATTTCAGTATTAGACATGTTATTTCCATTCATCAGGACTGTTTTATCTGTTTATCCGTTACCTACACGCAGAGGAAGGTTTGCTCTGCTCACTAAATGAGGTTGTACATTCAGGAGTAAAAGTGAATATGATATATAAAGAAATGAACAGACTGCTTTCATTCAGAGTTAAAATATAAAGGAAGTGGTACACACCTTTTCATGTCGCTGTGGAAGCCCAGAAGTGATTTAAGTGATGTTGCCAGCTGATATTCCTCTTTCGTCTGACTTAAACAGCTTCCACTTTGCAGTTGCAGAATATGTAAATCCAAGCTCCTTTGTTTGGAAAACCACCAGCCTTAAGCAACAAGTGGCAACTGTCCACACTCAATGCCACTGTTTGCTTAAGAAATATTTGTTTGTACTGACGTCTTACTCTAACCCTCCCACGCTCTACCTTTCATTTTTGACAATTAACTGAGACCATGCCTGGAATCAGACCTCTGTCACTTGCTGCATATTTCATCTTTGAGTTATCTTAAGAGTGGCAGATTTCATCTTTAAACTGGGACAGTGGTTTGACATACTGTCCAGGACCAAGTGAATCCCTTCCACCTCTGAGGCTGCTACTATAAAGGTTTGACCTCTGAACTCCTTGAGGGAGGTCTAAGTGGAAAGGAGAATTTGCCCACTGGGACCAATAATGTGCCACATTATCACCACCATTTACCTGACATTTCTATGGAGTGTTTTAACATCACTTAGGTCCCAGGTAAAATGAGCATCTCGTCACAAAACTGTATCGTGATTTTTGTGTATTAAATAAACTGAATGATATCATGTACATCCACACAGAGGAGACAATTTTTCTAATAGAACAAATCCTAAAATAATTTGGGATAATATCAGTGTTGTGATTCGCCTCAAACAACAGTGTTGTTTTTTTGTTGTTGTATTTTTTTTCTTATTAAAAAATTTGTAAATAAAAAGGTTATATCTAACAAAGGTAATCCAGTATACCATTCATCATCACATATTTTACAACAAAAACTTGGTCAATATTCCCTACAGTTAGTCAATGAACCATAATATTATAGTCTGTAGTGAAAGTGCAGGTAATTGTCGACACGGCTAAAATCTCAGTTGTCGACAAAGTGAAAACTAATTAAAGCCCTAAATGAAAGAAGTGTCCAAAAAGTGTTTCCTCGTCTACAAGAAGATGTTAAATAAACATTAATCTAATCTAATTTGCTTAGACTTAGACTTTAAACATTGAAATGAGTCAAGCATATTATACTAACGTGTACTTGTAATTATTCTATTTTAACGTCATTGTTCAGAGATCCAGAAAGAATTACCATCATTGATTTAAAATTAGCTCAATGTTTCCATGATGATGTACTTTTTTTTTCTTCTTCTTAACAAATCTATTAGCCAATGACAGACCTCAAGAAATCCAGACCTGACAACTTCAAATAATCAGAGAGGCTGTGGGAAAGAAAAGAATAAGAATATAGTCGGGGAAAAACAGCTCCGTAATTTAAGTCATTTTAGAAAAACTATATACACTGGTAAAGTTGAATGTAATCGTCCTGATCTAATGCTAAAATTTGCGGAATGTCTTTTGCTGCTTTTGTGCAAAAGAAAAAATCCTAATGAGAAACAAATTACTTGATTTAACCATAAGAGGGAAAAAACATAGCTCAGTGAACCAAACTGCATATGTAGGCTATAGAACTATAGGCCAACATAAAACGATAACAGAAAGTGAATACTTGCGTCTGTGTTTATAAAATTCTAAATCGATACGGCGATTAAATAACAACAACAACACTCACATATTGAGTAACACACTGACTGTGTAGGTTATAAAATGCATTTATGCTGGGAGTTGAAATGACAATAAAAGGCCTAACTCTGATTTGTTGCCCGGGTCTGTCATTCATGGAACAAAAACTGATCTGAGGTCACAACAAACGTTTGCTCATTCTCCTCCTGATTGTTCCATGCTTTCGTTCCTGAGGCAAAGTGGAATTAACTTTCTAAAAGCCCCATGCCAAAAGTTGTTGAACACATGTCGTTAAATCTCCGCAGCATCCTGAATTGACAGGTGATTGAAAAGCCTGCAGGTGAATTTGTGCGAGACACCATGACGTGATGAGTTCACACGTGAGCCTATTTGATTTTTTCCTGGTTCCTCTGCTCCGCTGCTATAGTTCCCCTAAACCATCTTAGGAGAATCAAATCAGTGTTTCTAGCTTCGCCTCCCCTTCCCCGAACACACATGGCGCACTCACAATGCCAGTTCAAGGTCACATTGCAGGCCTTATGGGAAACAAGAGAGTGTGACAGAACGCAAAGACCAAACTCACGGAGTTGGTTTGATGAGACACCGACTATCACGGGTTATGTCTCCTCACGAGCATCTATTATAGGCTGTTTAAGTAGACCCATATGGACGGAAGACCTCGTTAATTATGAAGTCTGAGCTTTGAGCCACATGTGTAATTGACCTACATGCGCCAGAAGTGGTGCCCAGGAAGGTGCGACTGATTCTTCACATTTACAGACAGTTCATTCCCATTAGAGCGACCAGGGCCCGCGAGATCATTCATTACGGGGCCAAAATATTCATTTTGCTGTTGTTTCACTTTGAATAATTCACAACGCATAATCACATGCACGTAACAGCCAATTAACATCGTTTATGAGATAGGCTACGTGGACATTATTGTGTATTATATAACTATTTGCTATTTTCCCAAGTCAATCGGATTTGGCATTTAACGCATAAGACGCACAAAGATACAAATAGCCTATGGCACTAAATATGTTTTCATACTCTTATTAATGTGATAATAAGATGTTAGAACACTGCAGCCGCCTAAATACTATAAAGTGAGCGCACTCCTATCTAGTGTCGCCTATGAGGGAGAGTGGACCTCTGGAAGCAAGTACACTGAAAGGCAGCATATTTGTTATTTTATATCTATTTATTCTAAGCGAGGCAGCAGGCTGGGGCGAGGGGTGGAGGGCCTGCACGGGTGAAGCTGTTCAAACAAAGTGTCTTCTTTCAACGCCCGTTTCCAATTCTGTTTTTTTCCTCTTCTTCTTCGCTAAACACCACGACACTTTTGTTCTCCTCAGCCGAGCGCGGACAGATGAGGTGTCATTACTTGAACATCAAGGTTCCCGGTTTGGGAAACGCGGATAAATTTCAGACAGCTCTGGACGTGATGATCACATGCCCTAATGTCTTTACTGGTGTTTTTTACAAAGCACTGCATTGAGTGTCGATATTTTTTTATTTTTCTCTCTCGTTTTGTCATTTTAACACAGGAGTTCAGTGAACTCTGACCTTAAGTCAGTGAACGTCATTTAAAAAAATGCAGCAACTCAACATTTGTGTTTCAAACCTCTCCCTGCTTTAAAATACCATTTAACGCATCCTAAATTATATTCTACGGTTTTAAATGGGCCAAAGCATCGATAGGCCTATACTTATCTTCTTTCTACATTTCCAGCCTTTTTAGCTTTTTTTTTTTTTTTTTTTTTGCAACGATTTCCATTCTAACTGCAGAAGCCAAGAATACACTCCAGGAAATGACTTATGGAGAACTGATAGAAACAGGCGGTTTCCCTGCTTCACGACATTTATGATTAGATGATTGATAATCCCGGGATATGGACCCGTGCACGCCTGCAGACACCCATAAGAAACAATAAATATATCCCATTTCTTACAGCAGCCACGCTGTATGTGTCAAAGGCCAAGATCTCTTGATATTAGGTAATATTATCCGATAATAAATTTCCCCCAAAAGTTATTAAGGAACTGGTGGTTCAATGCTCATTCAGCAGAGGAATTAATGAAGATTTGAAACAGCTTTACCACAGCCTACCGGCTGTTTAAATACTAATTATAGTAATAGAATTACACCTAATTGGGATATTAAAAATCCTAAATTAAACGTCCAAAGACACACTCATTATCCAGTAAACAAAGCTTCTGTGACGGTGGTAAGATTGAATATTTGCCCACAGCTGTTTTTACTGTGGGAATATTTGCTTTCTTTAAACATTTTTTTAAAATGTCACCCAGCTTGAATTGTTTAAAACGAGGCTAGGATAACGAGGTGACCCGTAGGGACACAAACAACATGAACAGACTGGTTTTCTGAACAAAAAACAAAAAAAAACAAAAAGTCAAGAATCATTCAGAATTAATCCTCGAGTTTAATTCATGTATTTCTTTTTCTTTTATTGTAAAGGGTATATGAAACTATAGGTGAATCGTTTTATGTTTCGTCATTTATCGCAAAGTTTACATGCAGTCTCTTTCCAAATGAAAATGCAAATAATAATAATATCAAGAGATTAAGATATTGCATCTTATTACGACTCTTATAAAACACTTGAGAATATCACAGGATTAACCCCATCATCACACCAACCCCCCTCCCAAAAAAAACTGCTTATGGCTCTCTTGGAAAACCCAGTATGTAAACAAAAAGGCGAGGGGTACCCTTAACTCAGTGCCTATAGAGTCTGGTATATATCTGAACCCCTAACATAACAACGGTAATAGTAACTAGAATTAAGACATTTTATTGTTATTGTTTTTAACAATATAACATGTTACGTTATCACATTCCGGTAATACTTTTTGCTCTTTGTTTTACCTCAAACGACCTAGATTCGCCTCACCTGTTTTCTACACCACCACTGCAGAAGTGATCAGTCTTAACAAGCCATATAATCTTTGGAATTTTAATTCTCCTTAATTGAGCTAAAGAGAAAATATGCCAATTGGATGAGAAGTGTGAAGCTGATAAGTGCTCTGCCTTGACACTTGTTTCTAGAAAATCCTGAAAACAAGAGAAGTTTAATTTTGGGAAAAGTAGAGGCTTTGCACCCACTGGCAGATTTTACCCCACTATAAAGACTTTAAAGTTGAATGTGAGACTAAATGTTTTCTTAAATGTGGTGGCTGTGTTCGCAGTGTTCCAAACTGTATGCTTTGCACCTTGCTTGAAGCTTGTCTCACGCCACCCTGTAAAATACTTATCCAAAAAAAATACACCAAAAAGAAAAAAAGGAAAAAAAAAATCGATGCTCTCTGTCCCCTTTCTGTGTCGTCTTTTTAAGAGCCGAGGTCCACTAGATTAGAAGACATAGGGTTCAGTATGGTGTCATGGTGCAATGAGTGGTGATGGTGCACCGAGTCTGCACCACTCGGTACCGGGATGGCGCTGGGTCCTGGCGGGGGCGCGAGGCCGTGCAGGGACTGTAAACCGGTGTTTGAGCCGAGGAGCAGAGCCGGGCTCTGAGACGTGTGATCCGGTGTCCCAGAGGGTGTTTTATCGTCGTCCGAGCTCCCCAAAAGAGATTTATTTCCATTCATGGAAGAAGTCAAGGGGTTGTGACTATTGCTGTTCTCGTTGTTTTCTCTGAGAACGGGGAAAAAACAAAACATCGGTGTGGTTAGAAATTAAATAAAATCTTTCAAGATAGCCGATTAGTCCACACAGTCTTAACAACACAGAATGAAAAGACCGAATCAAAAAAAAATAATTTATTTGAACACTGTGAAAACAAAGCGAGGGGACACACACATTAAACAAAATGGCGTTGTTCTATGCCTATTCAGGTATTGTGACATTAATTAGTCAACGCCATATTTATAATAGCCATAATAAGCATAATTAATAGGCTATATAAGCGATCATATTCTTTGTCAAATTATTTATTAATGCATCAGTCAGGAGTGACTTCATGCGCCCGCGAGCCAAGACGCAAACTATTACTAAGTCATTGCTATAATTAGAGACTATGGTTCAATTCACTGTAAGCACTGACTGGAGACAATAAATCAGTTTGACCGTTGAAGCTGCATTAAGTTATCTGTGTGGATGACAACTGATTTTCTCCAGTGAATTGTGGTAAAGACGCCCATCAAAGTGGGTAAGCTCTTTGCCTTTGCCACGTCTGAATAAATGACAGATCTAATAGTTCTGAACGTGGCTTGTTGCGTATAGCATAGTTCGTGTGTTTGCAGTGTGTGAATAAGGCTTTTCTCAGTGGAAAGACATGATTTGCGTGTAGCTTTCAGCCCGAATTAGTGGCCAGAGGGTGAAAGAAGACACCAACGCTAAAACTAAAACACGTCTCTCAAACCGCCTGTCTGTGTTAGTTCCAAACTTTGAAAAGTACAAGCTACTCTTAATGAAATTTAAGCCGTGCTGATATGAGGGCTACACAGTTTGCCGCATCATCATAACCCCTAATGTGAAAGTTAAGTTCCATACGTGTAATTAGAACATCATAGTAGAGTCATTTCAACTTTATAACATTGTAATTTACCTGACAACAAGCCTTTAATTTCCTGCCTTTCAACTTTTACGCACGGCCCTCAGTTATGACAAATATGCAAACAACAGTGTAAGACCTAAATCTACTAAACCCAAAATTATATATATATATATATTTTTAAAAACAAAGAAGGTAGCCTATATTAATATTTTGTCAATGCAATAAATAAGCAGTTGTATTATTGCAGCTAATTATAAAAGAAACTTTTTTTCCTGTTTCAAATATGGTTTCTATTTTTGTTTGATGTGACATTTGTAAAGACAATTACGACATGATTCACGTACTCTGAGGTAACTCTTGAGTGTCTTTATGCTCCTACCTTTCCTTTGCCTCTGCTGCTCGGTCTCGCTGCCTTCGGTTTTTGAACCAGTTGCTGACCTGTGTGGTTGTGAGTCCCGTGGCCTCGGCCAGCTCTCTTTTCTCCCGTGGGGATGGGTACGGGTTGTGGGTGTACCACTCCCGCAGAACGCTCCTGCTCTTCTCCTTGAAACAGTAACTTGTCTCTTCTCCGTCCCAGATCGAGCGGGGCAGGGGGAACTTTCTCCGGACGCGGTACTTACCCACTGCACCGAGCGGGCGGCCTCTCAGCTTCTCTGCCTCGATGTAGTGCGCTTTCAGCCACAGCTGCTGCAGCTTCGGGTGGTTATGCGGCGAAAACTGGTGGCTCTCCAGGATTTTGTAGAGCTCTCGGAAGTTCCCCCGGTGGAAGGCAACCACGGCTTTCGCTTTGAGGACGCTCTCATTTTTGTGGAGGTGTTCGCACGCCGGGAGGGACCAGAGGAAGCGCCCCAGTCGCTCAATGTTCCCCCCTTGTTGGAGGACTTCGCAGACACATGCCACTTGTTCCTGCGTAAAACCAAACGTCGGAAGCATGGACATGGCGACAACGTAAATCAATACAGATTATATTGTGCCTTACTTCCACGTCTCTCCGCTCACACTCACATTAAATCAAAACGCGTAAAGTCCATAAGCGTCCAAATATCCCCAAAACAGTATCTTAAAACTCAGCTCAAGATGAGCTCATATCCAACTTCGGGTTGTGGAATAAACTTAAGTCCATTCAGCAATGCACAACCACAGGCGACAAATCCTCATAAAGTTGGTGAGAAAGAGAGAAAGTTGCTGCTCCTTCCACCGTCCTTCTCCACCTTTGCCGTTTCAACATAACCTACTCCCGGAGACCGGGCTCGCTGGCTGGTTTTAATAATATTATTCTAAGCTGGCAAGACAAGCGATTATATGAACTGTGATTGGTCGGTTATCTGACCCGGGGATGGTGAGGATAAGACAATAGCCTTAGTCAAATTATTTTCCATGGTTACGCTGTCACTCAAGGTAACCTGATAGGCTTTGAGGTGGCTCCCTGGCAAAGTCAACCCGATTGTTCTCCTCACGACCAGCCCGCCTACCAACAGAAATATCGCTCACATTTTTCTTCTAAAATGTTTTTTTTCTTCCCCCTCACTTTGACAGACACCTCGGGCGGCCAAAGAGCGCAGAGCTGGGGGAGTGTGGAGAAGGAGAGCAGCACCGGTCCCGCTGCTGGGGGAAGGATGGCGCCAGAGCGCTCAGAGCCTGTACAAGTATGTCTTCATGCCTCAAGCAGTGCTCATTAATCAATCAAGATTTCCACAACGCTGGGATTTTGGTCATTTCATCATACAAGTGTAATGACAACAAATGGTCTAATGTGGCGTTTAATGAAAGGTTCTCAAAAATACCCGATCTGCTTAGCGGTTACCATGAAAAAAAAAAGTTCATATAAAAGTAAGTAAAAACTAATTCAGGCTGCAGCTTAAATAGATTAGTTCTGTCAGAAGGGTTTCAATTTATGTTTCCTAACCACATATTAATTTAGATAAATTTGATCTAACTTCACTCGAAGTTGTGAAAGTTGGAAAAGGTTGTTTTGTAAATAGAAATCTATGTAAAGTGGGGTTGATTTGAAATAGCTCGTCTCAGGCTCGAGTGAAAACAGACTGCATGCCTCTAAATGTTGCCATAAAAAGGCGTCGATAAGTGAGATATGTTACAAATAATAACAAAATAGGATTTAAAGAAATACAGCACGTTTGGTTAAGAAAGCAATTAATAATTTTTTTGGGATACGTCTGTAGTGTTACCAGATGAACTAAGTGTGTCTGTTAACAACTAATTCAAGCATTTTTAATATAAACATGACGTTTCATATATTTATTATCCGTAAAAGAAGGTTATATCTCATTATGAAGTAAATATATTGCTTAAAAATGTATTTTAAAATCGCTGTGGTTAGGTTTATCACTTAAAGCAAGAGATAACAACGATGGTGAGGAATCCCCAAATATCTGATTGGGGGGCAGGAGCGCGCAGAGACAGATAACGGTAAGGTGAGAAGCCGGTGTGACGGTGAAATGAAGTGTTGGTGCGAGCCGCAGAGGTTCTTGGATGGAGAGCAGAGGAGGAGAGTCTGTTTGCCAGCAGCGAGGGAGAAAAACGGCATCAACCAGCAGCAGCACACCGGTGAGACAAAACTTTCCGTTCATACTTAAGTCATCTGGCGGACACGGTTTAATGCAACAGCGGCGGAAGGTGGAAGTCAGACATGATCAAATCATCACAAGTAGGATTAGAAAATCAGATTCAAACGGCAGTGAGTTCACCATAATTAAGATAAAATCATACAAAGACAAGATGGAGAGAACAAGGAGAGATTGGATTTTAGAGAGAAAAAAAGAGTTTTATGATTCACTGAGGAGACAGTTGTTGAAATGAAAAGTTTTTTTTTTAAAGACTTCAGACTGCAGCGGTGAACTGTAAAAGAAAATGGCAGCAGCTTGATAAGCAAGAAAATCCCTTTCACATGGTTTGTTGTGGTGATGTCAGGTATGTGTTGATGTGTGTCACGTGGACGGATGACGTTTTATTGACTGCTGGACCTGTGATTGACCAGTTGGTAGATTTCAATCGCCTCAGCCTCACCATGGGACCTCTTCATTAGAGATTACCATCAACACTCAATAGCCTATCACATCACTCGACACACACACACACACACACACACACACTGCTGTGTCTGTCTGCAGCTGCAGAGCAGTCTCAGTGGGTTTTATTTAATAACTTAGAATACCTCTTCTCTGTGGACCACTTCAGATTCCACTTCAGAAAGAAAACGAACTTGTGACGCCGTATAGTGCATAAAAATACACTTACATTATTTTCATTATTTCTGTTCGGCCTATTTATTATTACCGACCGTTTGACATGCGTAATTTGATATGTAATTTGATATTTCACACAAGCGGTTGCAAATAAAATCAACAGCACATCTTAAGTCTTAAAATGCACGGGTGCAAAAAATAAAAATCACCTTTATTTCAAATCAAGAAAGATTTATAAATATTTTCCCGATACAACAATTTCACTCAGGTCGTGGCTGTGAAGGAATTATCAATATAATTCTGAAGTTAGTTTACACCAGAGAAGAGGGGACCGGTTAGAGGAGCCCGATCCCTGTTTCCGTATTGTGTTCTCCCTACATTTAATAAATTGACATGCTTCGCCTGAAGCGAAGTTCAAAGAGTATTACGGCATTAAGCTGACTGATGGTAATCGTCAGGGGACCAGGGCTCGCCTGAAATGGATAGTGGGACAAACACGGAAGAGATTTCACTGTGTATATCCTACAGCACATAGGAGAAAATCCCATAACTTCCATTAAGAATATGTTTAATTCCCACAGGAAATAAAAAAAAAATAGAGGGTATATTAATAATAATGATAATATTAACAATTATTTAAAATAATTACATCGTCATATCGGTCTATTATAAAAGAACCAAATAAATCACTGTCTGAATGTGTTTTAATTTGATAACTTTGATTCACAGCTCTTGAAAATGGAGTAAAAATGAGCGAAACCGATCAGTGAAAATCTGAGCGTCTTCAACACAATTTGACAAGCGCTCATTTTCAACCGATATCAGATTAATAAACAATAGAAAACGTATTATCCCCATCTAAAAACATCACACCCCTAAATACCTCGAAAGTGAGCCCAAAACACACACCAATGGCGAAAGAGGCGCTGCACACAGTGGTCGTAATATTTCTGCTTTCACAGTTCATTCAGTGGCAAATCGACTTTACAGAATGAAAATTCTCACCACCAGGCTACAGAAAAACAAAAGCGTTGAAGTATTTAATTTAATTTTTTCATGTTTTCAACAAAGTTCTTTACTTTCAACTGTTGGTATCTCTTGCCCCGCTTGCAGACTATAGTGCTGTGTATCTGTTAGAAGTGGTTACAAGACGGTCTTTGAACCTAACAGACTCCATCCATAGTCATTTGGGGGCATTATAGCAGGTGATAGGTGCAGTTTTAACTTAAATATTGAGCGCCAGATGGAGGTCATGAAGTCCATTAGATGTAATTCTGATGTACGAGCCTAAATGTTTGGACATCAGGTAGTTATCCATATATTACTTTATGGCAGGTACCTTTAGGCTTCTTGTAATCAACCATAGCAAACCAGCGCAGATAAAGTTTCTATGGGATGAAATCTGGTTAAATTAGGATATTTTTGACATTACCGGCATGAAAACGTTTGAGATTAAACATCATCTTATTCTTATTCCCCCTTTAAAATTTATTGAACCAGAATGCATCAGCTTCGTAAGTTTATTATCAGAGAGTGTGAGAAATACAAAGCATCCTTGCTGCACTGCGCTCCTCAAGGTCAGAACCGCTGGGTGCGCGCACCGACGGTGACAGGGCAGATCGGGGGACCATATCTGGCCCTTGACAGTGTTTGTAAACCACTTGTTTCCACGGATCAGTCTGATCACAGGACTCCGGCTCTGAAACGATAATTATTACGGCCACTGATGAATGAAGATCGCGTTTCCCCTAATAGCCAACCCCCTATTTTCACAACCTCCCACCGCTCACCTCGGCCACTCTCCACCACGACCTGCACTAATTGAGCTGATTACTGCAAGATGTGTGTGTTTTAAAGTGTGTGTTTCAAAGGCTATGTGTTGGATTGGGGTAGAAGAGGGGACGTGGATGCTTTTTTTTGTGGTACAGTGACGTGAGGCAAGCGCAACAAGGGGTTGATCAGTAACATTCTTTCGGACAGACATCCAAATGTTGGACCGACAGAGAGAAACTATTAAAGCCAGAACCTCTGTGTCTATACCGGTTATAGGGATATGAATGAGGGCCTATCCAGTAATTGGTTGTTTACATCTATCTTGTTACCCCGAGGCAAGCGTTGATCTACAGAGTAAGGAGATTTCAATAATATGCACAGGCAAGCAGCAGGGAGAGCTGGGGTATACGTCTCTGTGTGTCTTGTCTTCATTTTCCAAAAGCCTCTGACTGGTCGGCAGGTTCATCTGATTGGACGGTTTAGATTTCAGGCCCACTCTAGAATGTAAGCCTGCACATGACGCAGCTATTTCACACCCAGTTAAAAAGTGAACCAAGCATCACCTTCAGTTTATGACCGTCACAAGTCAAACACTATAGCAAGAAACAGAATCGGGTGGAAAAGACAATGAGAAAAGACACAGCTTTCCTGCATGCAGTTTGTAGCCTCAGCCTCTATGCATTTATTCAGAAAGAAGTCTTGTAAATCCAATACCCACGTGGGTTTAATTAACTGTAAACATACTACTGCATGGCTGCATCATCTTAATTCGAGATTTCTCTTAATATGGGTTGCTGATGCATTAAGACTCAATATCAGATGTTTCTGATTTTGTATTAGCCTTCACTTAAAAAGGAAAAAAAAACATCTGTTAGGAAATAATACAACCAATGCAGAATAATAAACTATTCCCTGAACACAACGTCATTAAATTATTATTTTTTAATTTGTTTGTTTGAATTTGTTATTTTGTGCAGAGAGACCTAATAAGACAAATATTATGACACATGAATACTTGGATTACTGAGATGCTTGGACAAGATCGGATGAAATAATCAAAATATTATGTTAGACAGAAACAACACAGATGAATCAATCAAAACTGGAGATTAAACTCGTTCCAGCTAATAATGAACTTGTTAAAATCTCATTTGGTGCATTTGTATCCAACATAACTGGAATCTGAACATGTTCTGGAGTATGTACAACAAATTAAATGCCCTGCCATTAAGAGCAGGCTGTGTTCTAAAGCAGTTAAATCTACAAATTTACTGGCAAAAAAAAATTCCTTCACCAATCAACACCCCACTGCTCATCCACCACCACAAACACACTGCTGTGGAACAAACTCGCTCCAAAATTGCAGCTGGCCTGAGGACCAGAGCAAACAGCAACAAGTGTCTGTTTTTCTAAAAGGCAGGTCATTGGTGCTCATGAGTGTTTTTGTATGAGTGTGTGTGTCTTTGTGGGTATATGCGAGGGAGCGAGAGAGAGAGAGAGAGAGAGAGAGAGAGAGAGAGAGAGAGAGACTGAAGGTGCCACTTGCTGCTGAAGTTAATTTATTCGATCAATCACTCCATTTGATTCCTGTTTATTTTCAGGAGTCTCACGGTCATTTCAGCCTCACACTGAGCCCTTTATGCACTGCCAAGGCGTTTCCCCTCCACCGCTAAGACCGTATAGCATGCATTCAGCTATAATTTGGAGAGGAGAAGGGTTCCAGCACTTCTCAGATATTTCATGGTTCCTAACCTTTATGGTGAAATCCCACCAGACCTGTCTCTTGTCAAACTCGCAGTGTGCAGACATGCAGGAATACCAGTTTCACACATGCACTGATTTATGGCAACATTGTGGGCTTGTTTTAAATGACTGTAAAAGCACACTAATGTGGAATTATGCATTATTGTACAATTTGGCAAATAGTACACCGTATACCGTACAGGTTGTGTTTTGTTTTTGCCAAAACCTGCAAAAAATAGCACTTTTTACTGTCTATCTTATGTTTGATTTGATTAATGCATTCACTAACTAGCTTCTGATTACTAGTTTATATGGATTTTTATGTGCAGCTGATGAAGGTTGTATTGTTTGTCAATATACTCAGAGCTAAACCTGCACATTTTTAGTATTTTGATACTGCAAGCAACCCAGAAACCAACATGGGACCAATACATAGGATCTGATAAACATTGGCCTACTCTGCAGTAAAGTAGACAGAAGGCTGGGACATATAACCAATTGTATTTGTTAATGTAAGAACAGGAATAGCAAATAAATGTTCATTTGACCACAACCATTAAAGGGGAGTTTGTCCCACCTATAAAACAAGAAAAAAGGGGCCTCAGATATGATATCACAATGTTATTTCAGTGTCAATAAGACCAGAGCTGGGATCAGAATTTATTTTTTTATGTTGGGTTTTCTGAAACAGTGAAGGAAACAGAGGCATTCCCATGTAGAGCTCTAGTGCAGTTTTACAGTGTGCCCCCTTTTAAACATGGCTCCATTTCTATTCAAGAAAATGTGTTCATTCTTAAATTCAGAACTCTCTTTAAACATACCAGGGGACTTTGGTATCCTATGTGAATCTTATAGATCTTACTCTATAGTATTCCTTTACATACATCCCAAGCTTTCTACTTATAGCAAAAGTCTGCAGCATCGCTTAATGTTTTTCCCTCATGCAACTTTCTCTGTTATTTGCAGTGCTGGAACTTGTATATCAGGAAAGAATTTATTAAAAGCGACCAGTAGTAATTAGCAATGTGCTAATGCTTGAATTTGTATCCATTCCTGTATGCAGGGTTTTTACAACACTTTGTGGTTTCACTTGAAACACTGGCCTGACCCTGTGTCACCGACCATATGGGCAGTAAATAGTTCTATGATAGAGTCAGCGGTTGCAGTGATACTGTATCAAGGAGAAACGTCTTATTGCACATCATAATACATGGTGTCTTAATGGCATGAAGATGGTTGACACTTAGGTTTTGATAATGTGATTTGTGGTTTTTTTTTATGATTCCTTTTGAATTATTTAAAGGCTTTTTGTAACTAGCCTAAGAGTGTGGGTTAAAAACAGCTTTAAGTTGCTGTATCTACATGTCAAAATGTATTTCTTTGAATATACTTTGTCACCACTATGTTATTATGACATAACACTAACTGTCATAACATCATACAAATGATTGCAGTTGGTAATGAGAGGTTGGATTTTGACTGTGATATCATTTTCTTGGCATTAGCATAAATGATCTGTTATTCAATTGACGCCGTACCCTTTACACCCCATGTACAAGATCTACCTTAAGTATTGGTTTCATAGTTCTGGTGTCATATTTTCAGAAGTGATTTGATGCTATCACGTAACAAGAGCAACAGACTACAGCTTTGTAGAAACTAATTCTAGCAGGGCAGCATTCTCAAAACGGGCGCAATCCCTCAACATACTTTTGTGTGAATGAACAGCAGTATCTTTTGGAATGCACTACTGAGCTCGTCACTTTCTGTGAGTCTCCTTTTATTAGTGATTTGCAAATGACTTTTCCACCCTGAATCCCTATAATAATGTCTATCACTTAAAAGACTTCTCTATCATTAAACCAAACCATCCATGACACATTTTGCTGTATTCTGCGTACCATTGGACACAATCTAAGATTTTATAAAAGATGAAGGCAAATGTTTGCTTTGTAAACACGAGTGTGACACAGTGTCTTGCTCTGTTGTTTTTATATGGAAGAATTGATTTCACGATTGCTGTAAAATACTGGCTGCAGGGTATATTAAATGCCTGCAAACGTTTGTCCAGGAAACTAACAATTATAGTCAATCTGAGCACATGGCAACCACAGCTATTTGAGAGAAAAGATGGGGCTTAGGCTGAAGAACTGCCTCATGAATCATGAAACTTCACTAAGGTTTAGTTCCTCCATAAGCGGTGCTGTTTATGCCATGATATTCCCTTTTAAAATTGCATCTTCAAGCCAGAGTGTGGATCATATTGTATTACTTTCTATTTCCAGCAAATGATAGTTGGACACGCAGGAAAAAATAATTCCAAACTTTCTTCGGTAAGCACATATCTGTACAGTGATTGTTACTGCACCTGGTGGTGTTAAGTAAGCCTGATCTGATTAGAGCGCCTTGTTTACAATAAACAAAGCATAAACTCACTTACACCCCCCACCCCACCCCCATCCGACACACACACACGCACACACACGCACACACACACACACACACACACACACACACACACACACACACACACACACACACACACACACACACACACACATTTATTCTGCTGGTCCCTGGGTCAAATCCTCTTTAACTTCTTTACTTCGTTTAAATCCTTCAGCTACTGCTTGCAAAAGCTCTTATAGTCTGGGAAACCCTCAACATATCATTACTATACTATGTTAATTTCCTTTTACAAATATATATGGGATTATTAACCCTTCTGTAATTGTTTTATCCATTTATTCTATATGGTATTGTTACTAAAATCAAAATATGATAGCAATAGCAATGGGATCTCAGAGTAATCTCAGGCTAGAAGAGGCAGTATCAAACAAAACCCTTAAAATACACTCAACAATAATATGCTCAAAACCCTTGGTTAAGGTGTGGGAGATGAACCTCTGTCTCTGGCGTCACAGTCCTGTGCTTTGAAGGCCAATCCATTCACCCTGACCTCCTCCCCTTAACTTCTGAACAGCAGTTACAACAAGTCATACGTTCCTGAATTGAAATAGACACCAGTAACATAATTCAGACAGCAGAACAGCGGCTTAACTCTTGAGGCCTTCTTAGACCCTTAGTTGAAACTGAGCCTAACTGCTTGAGCGTTTTTTATCAGTTGTTCCTCACCACAGGTGAGAGGCAGAAGAAGGAGTAAGCTCTGCGTCGAGACTTTATTTTGTGGGTCAGATCTCTGTACCACCTTTTACCAATACAGTATGTCCATATTATAGTGGTCACCGTATTGATCCGGTGGTCAATAGGTTGTGTTTTTATTTAAAAGCCCGAATGCAAGATGAGGGCCGTTCCATTGCCACCACTACTCCTGCAGCAGGGGTTTCATTTTTGCTCAGTTTCCCAGAGAGAGAGTGTTGAGGTTTACTCGGAGAGGCCTCTTCAAACCGCCGAGAAAAAGTTAGAGACAAGCTGATAATGATACAATAAGAACTGCAAGACAGACCCAAATCTTTTTGTACCAGCTCTGGAGGTCATCCCGAGTGAAGACGTGCCTGTCGGCGTGCAGGGGGATGATGAGCTTTCACACAAGCAGAATGAGGGGATTACTGTCAATTGCTCCAAAATTGCAATAATACCCGCTGCTGGGCCACCCACATATGTGCTGAGAGACAAGTGATAAATTGCTGCACATGTCCGTTCCACAGTGGCAACTCCGAGCACCCTGTCCACAATGATCTCCCTTCTTTCATACTGTGTGACATGTGGAAACAAGAGGAACGGCTTTCAGTGTAATCTAAAATGTTTACTTGGTGTGTAAATTCAACTTATAAAGTTGTTTCATTAGCTTAATATGTGTCAGCAGGCTAAGTATTTATTTACTTTTTATAAAAATGGTTTATCCATTTCTAAAACAGTGGAGCTTCCAAGCTGAATTCCCCATGTTTGAATTTTTTTAAACAAATTTAATAAGAATTATTTTGTTTTTTCGTCCCTTTTATTATCACATCTTTGGTGCAGTCTTAATTAGATATTTATCATTTACTTTCACTTCATAATTGCTGGTTTTAAAGTTTTACAAAGTAACTTAAATGCATTTTGAAAATTGCAGCGTCCTTTCTTACAGAACATTACATGAAAGAATTCCACCACACGAGGACATTTTTTAGCCACTCAAAATGAATACAGCATATCGGATGTTGAAACTAAACCCTTCAATGCGCTCTCATGTAGGAATACATGATAATTAGTTTTGATCATATCATTCCTCTCTGTAAGAGCCAAGCAGATGGCTAATCCAGTCCCAGTATCTAATCAGTGCAGTCATTCTAATGACAGTATAATTTCATAAGAGGCCTTTGTCTCAGAAATTCAGGAGCAGCATGGTGGAGATTGGACATATTTATCATCAGCACAGATTGGAAACAGGCCTGAAGACATGACACATTTGCTTCCTGCCTGTCTGTGTCAGAGGAATGGCAGAATGCGGTGAATGTGGTACAGAGTTTGTGTGTATGTGTGCGGAAGGAATGACATGTTTTAAGAGTGTGGGTGGACAGCAGCTGCAGGGGTCTCTCCATGTGCATCTATACCCATGCATACTGGATGCGGAGAGTGAGGTGTGTGTGTGTTATATCATCAGAGCATCAGAGTTCAGTCAAGCTAATAGGCGAGGCATTAATGTAGAATTTACACCTTCAGGTCAGGGCAACAAAAACCTAATAAGCACTTACGATGCAGCTGGTAGCTTAAAAGCGTGTGTGTGTGTGTGTGTGTGTAGCCTTACAGTTGTTTGTTCATATGCCGTTCAATTACAGGCAGAAAAAGAGGAATGTAAAGAGAAACAATGACCATAAAATCAGATCCCTGTCTGAATTCCACATCGAGCATCGTATCGAGACTCTTAAAAAAAAAAAAATTTACAGCACTGCAAGAACAGACTTCATTTAGCCAACTTAAGGCTCAGAGTCGTTAATCACATTGGATCTCCGCTCGCTGTTTCCTGCAAACTGCATGCAGCCTGATGTTGTACTTCTACCTTGGGAAGGAGTGTCACAGGGTGAGGAAGTGAATGAGACACACACACAGATATACAGTGAATCTTTCCCTGACCTCCCCACTAACTCTCACAGGTACATACATGTTAAATTCATTCACCTCGACACACACACACACACACACGCACACACACACACAGAGGCTGGACTTAGCTTTGCGTTAGGAGGACAGAGGGTGGCAGTAACTGTTAAAGTCATACCTAGATGAGCCGGTGTAATATTATCAATAAAAGAGGACAGCAGCTCGTCATAACTCACAACGGGCAGGGAGCGCCGCAGCTGTCTGTACTTCATCTTTCTCTGAGGGAACAGGAGACACAAAGGGAGATGTTAGAGCAGGGAAAAAGAAAGAGGGAAGGAAGAGGAGCAAGTAGAGAGAAAAGAGGACAGACACAGAAGAGAAAGGTTGGTGACTCTAACTCAAGATAGATAGCCAATATGGTGAAATTTTATCATCAGCGCCGCAGCTAACATCTTCTGTTTATCAATATAATCAGAATCAACTAATAGTTTAGTTTATAAATGTCTAGGAAAAGCAAAAAAAAAAAGGACAAAAGTGACGTTTCCAAATGTCTTGTTTGTCAAAGCTGAAGTCAAAAGTCTAAAAATATTAAGTTTAAAACTGTACATCTTAAACGGAACAACAGCAAATCCACACAATAAAGAAGAACCAGAGATTATTTGGAAGTATTATTTGCCTATTAAGTCGCCTATTAATTTCCTATTATTTTGGGCTTTTATTCTCCCAAATTAACTTTCATTGGAATGGTTTATTGACTTTATAGTCATATAGAATCATTCTTTAATGACAATTTGTTGTTCAAGTCAATGAATTAAAGCTAAAGTAATGATGTCACGTAAAAAGTATTTTTATCAGCTGTATTACTTTTACAGTGAATTTTGCATACATTAACAATATCGTGATTGACACTGAGCATCTCGATCAGAAAAATATTTGAATTATATTTCTTTCAGCTCTAACCTTATCATATACAATTTAATAGCAAACCTTTGATTGTATGAACTGGATGATTTTGTAAGTCCCAGACTGCAGTTGGTTGATTAATTGGGTCTGAATCAATATAAGCTCTTCTTTCATGCACGCCAGTAATCATGTCCTTTTTCCTCCCTTTCCATGAAATTAGGTGTCACGTCTCATTTTGGAACGATGCTCTTCAAATACTTCATCACCGGCCCTCTCAGTTTCACTGCAGACGCTTGCTGACCTCACGGAGTGACCTCACCAATCACAGATCAAAGTGGTCTGGTTTGTGGCTGCTCAGGTTAATCAGAGGACCACCCTGAAGAACCAATCAGGTAACATCTTACTTGACTTAAAGGAATCAGGCTGCGACTATGTGTGTTTCCTGCAGTGATACGCTGATGTACATGTTTGAAGTTCTTCTGTTTTCTCTGAGCATGAGAATGACTCTGTTCTTTGGGTATTTAATACTTTGTTTTCAATTACATCACTCATTAGTCATTTTGATTCTTTTATTGGGGCTTTGATGGACATAGACATGCATGCAAAACATAGCGAATGAGTCAACTTTGTTTAATGCTCACATTGTTTTTATTTATCTTATTTAGATTATGATGCATTTAAACAGATCTATTGTTTGTAATTGAATAGTGTGCATGGAGTGTGTTTGCATGTGTCCATACATGTGTGTGTGTTGTAGAATGTAGTGCTTGTATTACTTGCCCCTTTTTGAGGGGAAGTGACATGAGATATTTAAAGACCAAAATTGCCTCACTTAGCCAAACAAACTGGCTCTCCTGACACACACACTCATCCACACACACACACACGAACACACACAAGTCTAGAGGTCTCTAATGGCCAATAAACTCAGGATGTTCATTCCTCCTCTCCAGCTCACAAAAAATGAGCAGTGAAATTGTTCAGAGTAAATGGATTCCACTGTGGCTCTGCCTAATGACCACACACACACACACACACACACACACACACACACACACACACACACACACACACACACACACACACACACACACACACACACACACACACACACACACACACACAGTGAAGGCTGAAGCAGATAGGATGTACATAGTAACCTGAACATGGTTTTTATAAGTCTCCACTATTTTGAAACAACAACGGTGCAGATAGAAATCAGGCCTGCATAAAAACCTATAATGTATAAATGTAAAATGTAAAAATACTGAGCTCTCTGAAGTTAGACTTTGAAGTCTTGCAGAAGAATTTTCTGCTTGAGAGACACAGATATATGTCCATGTATACAGGCAGACATAATTTTTTTAATGGGATTTTGTTTATCAGACTAGATCAGTGTGAAAAGGTCAAACATGCAATGTTACATCTGTCCAAGATTCAAATAGTGGCTTACATATGAAACCCTCGAGTTTTTAGAAAAATTCAGCAAATGCATCCAATTGGATAAAAAGGATTTGTGTCATGTAAGCGGGGATCTTAATAAGAGGCCAGAGCTTTAACATCATCCTATTGTACGCTGTATATAATTAACCACATAAAGCTAAATCACAGGTAGTACACAGACAAGGGGTTTGGTGCAGAGAAACTGACATTGCTCCAAAACATTTACAGGTCATTTCCTCCCTTGTCTTCATGCTCCCATTTATTGTCCCGTCACAGCTGGTAAATTCACTTTCCCTCCAAAGGTCAATTTTTGTTCTAATCCCTCGACAAATTTCCAGAAACCTGTGATTTTATAGGGATGGCTAAAGGGGGAATGGGCCATGTCCAGTGCAAGTGTGTGTGTGTGTTTGTGTGTGTGTGTGTGTGTGTGTGTGAGAGAGAGAGAGAGAGAGAGAGAGAAAGAGCCCCCCTCCACCCCCCCAATCCCCCTCCACCCATATTTCTAATGGTTTCTTTTGGGACCATATGTCCTTTGCGTCAGCACAGCAGCAGTACGGCATCTACGGTTACAGTCGGGTTCGGTGTGAGAGACAGACATGTTGTATAATAGAAGGTGGGAGGTGAAAGGTGTCTGTGTTTGTGTATGTGTGTGGTTAGGGTGTGTGTGTGTGTGTGCGTAGTAGGTGGAGGGAGAGTGTTTTTGAAGGAGCCATCTCTCCGTATTGCCCTTCCATCAATAAATCCAGGAGGTGGCTGTGGTGCTGACATAAATTAGCTTGCAATCCCAACTCACCTATGAATCTAACCTTAAACCACCACCTCGACCTTCTCTTAAATAATCACACACACACACACACACACACACACACACACACACACACACACACACACACACACACACACACACACACACCTCAACTACCCCTCAAACCCTGGCTAGAAATTCACATCCATAGTTGTCATGTGTTCTTTCTTTCCACACAAACTCTCAAACATGCATTTACAAGCAAACACATGCATCCATGCATGCTTTACACACACACTCACACACACAGCAGCAGCACAGACACTGACAGGATTTTGGGTGATTAGCAGTCCTCAGTGTTTGTGTGTTTCCTCCTCAGGGTCACTGATAGCAAAACGCCTGTTAAACTTTATATTCCCTGATGGGGCGGAAAAGAGAGCGAAACAGAAGGAGAGTACATTCTCATTAACACAGTGCTCTGTGTGTGTGTGTGTGTGCGTGTGTGTGTGTGTGTGTGTGTGTGTGTGTGTGTGTGTGTGTGTGTTTCCATGGTCAGTCTGTCTTGTAAAGGATAAAGGATACTCCTTGTGTTTGTGTGAGACAGTGTCTGTTTCTTACTCTCTAATATCTAACAAATGGTACCTTTATTTAACAATCAAGGAAATTGTTTGACGGTGAAAGTAAGTGAAAAAATAAATTTTGTATTATCTTATGAAAAACATTATGTGTTGAGACTGTGTCACAGAAAGCAAACTGCTGACTTCTTTGATAATGAAAACAAGCATACGTCTGATCTAATATTGTGATATTAAATCATAAAACTGTTAATCACCTAATAACACTGAAATAACAGTAAACCAACTAATGGGGAAACGATCAATTGACTAATTGATGAGTCACTCTCAACAGAAGTCATTTTTCAAACAAATTACCAAACATTCTCTGGTTCCAGTCTCTTAAATGTCAGCATTTTGCTGTATGCTGTAATAAAAAGATAACGTTTGGATTTTAGATTGTTGGTCAGATTTTTTTTTTTAAAGTAAAGACATCACCATAGGCATTAAGAATTTGTGATTGTAAAAAAATGTGATTTTTCTACTATTTTCTGGCACTTTATGCACCAAATGATTAAACAATTAACCTATTAATTTGCAGATTAATTTATTATAATGGAAATCATTCTTTCAGTTTATATGTTAGGCTGTTTGGTACAAAATATTTGAACTGGTAATGTAACATTTTTTGTGTGTGATAAGAGGTAGCAAAATTATATACCACTATTCTGGATTGCTAAACAATATTTATATTTATATACATGTTTTTATGTATATATTTGGCAGAATCTTTGAATGACATCAAGATTATTAAAGTTTTTATGAATGATAAAATGAAGTTCGTCTTCAATGTGTTACATTCTATCAAAACAGAAGAACTACAAGTTATTCCATAAATAATAGAATAAACCTGATAAAAACTGTTGTGATAAGAAATAAGAGGAAAGAACCAAAGACATCAACATACAACCTGATGTTAAAAATAATTCAGTCAATATTCACATCTATGTGCAACGGTGCACTCTATGTATCAAGTCATTTTCCTGTTTACAAGAGATTTTAAAGAACTCAGCAGAAACGCTGCTCTGAGCCCTTTGACGTTTTAAAACACACACACTTTGGGTGAATTAAAAAGATTTCGCAGAAAGGTCTGCAAACTCAACCTGTGCACCTCAGCAGATTCTAAAGCCCTTTTTCTTATGTGATCATTTTAGGTAATTGAATAAATTCCCAGAGCTCTGTGTGGAATTAGAAGAAGCTTGACTTTGGTCAGAGGAGAGCTTTTAAGAAACCAGCGAACATACATCAGAGGCCCGCCAGTCGATAGTAATGTAATTGACGGTTACATTTACCTGCCTCTCACCTTTCCTGTTGGTATACGTCCACAACCTAAACTGCACTTGTCAAAGTACCCTTCCAGTTTATTTTCACAAATATACTGTATCTCTTTTTTCTCATTTCTCACCTCCTTGACCCTGCCTTAAAAATGAAATATTTGGTGTTTCAGTATGGGGGTTGGAGTGGTGTGTACGTGCGGTTGGAAAAAAGGGGTCTGAGTTTTCGTCAGACGTGCGGCGCAGACAGACAGAGTGAAGGAAAGGCTTTTTGAAAGCACAGTCCAAGAGCAACAAAAAACACTCCCTCTTGACCGTGTGGTCAAAAATGAGTGTAGAGGGAGAGGCGGCATCTGGCATGTCGCCCAGAGAGAAGGGGGAGCAAATAGAGCATGCCTGCCTCGGCCTACAATGTGCCTGCTCTGCTGCCAGCTGCAGGCCATGGGTATATGGTAGGAGGAAAGGGAAAGACAGGCAGACATATAAAAAGAGAATGAGTGAGAAAGACAGGCAGATGGAGAGACAGAAACATGCATTAAAGCACCAGGGATGAGGATACTGAGAAGCACACAGGCATATCATGAACAAGGTCAGAAAGACACTGCTTGGAAGAACAGGAAACGATACAGGATATATCCTCTCTCTCTCTCTCTCTCTGCGCTCTCTAAGGCCTGTCCTGTAAATGACAGTGCTGCAGAGGGTAGTTGACATTGCTGAAGTATAAATTTCACCCTTTTGTGTTTTTCGGAAAACACATTGAGGCAGTTTGTCTGGATCAGGGACTGGGCCCTTGACCCCTGAATGTCCCCTCCAGAGCAGACGGCAGGGTTTTATTGGGCAGTCAGGTTGAATTTATTAAACTCTATGCAACTATTCTCAGCTTTACTGCTAGTTTTTCCAAATGGGGTTGTGATATACATTCAGCCATGGATGTGAAATGTATTTTAGTCCTTTCTTACTTTAGATATATGCTGTGAGATTTTTCAGTACAAAAGGAAACCAACCTGTAGTAAGAGACAAATCATTATATGGAGACTCACACATGCACATTCTTTAGAAAGTAAAATATGTGTATATCCAGGACAAACAGATGCATCGAACCTGATACATCATTTAACAATACAAGGAACAGACTGCTGAAACAAGACAAGACCTCTACATGAAACACAAACAACACACATTTAAGCATGTAAGTTTACATATAATAGTGTATAATAGTGGTGTGGTAAAGTGAGACCTTCCTGTAATCAAAAGAAACAGTGTACCACAATAAAGGCTGTTTTGAAATGGTCTGTGACCTGAGGGATGGAAATAAAGAAGAAACTTATCTGTGTGTCAAAGAGGAAATAGAAAGAATAAGGTAAAACAGAGTAGAAGTGTCTGACTGTGCAATCTTAATGACATTGAGTTGAGTTGGGATCTCTGCTCTGTTCTGTTCTTCCTTTATCTTCCTTTCCTTTCCCCTCTTGTCCTTTGTCTTCTCTTCTATCCAGACACTGCACATTGCAGTGCATTTGGGAGTCTCTTGGGCGACATCCATCAGTCAAATGGATCGAGGCTACGCAACAGCAGCGCTGCAGCGAAAGGAGCGCCGGGCGTATTGCCTTTCCAGCATCCGCAGAAAACAGCAGTCTGGAATCAATCTGATACTGCACTACTGGCTCGAAAACACACACAAACATGCACGTTTTAATCTTTAACCCTGGTGAGACTGGGTCATGCTATTTTTCTTCCCTGTAAGTTTATGCGTTGCGGTGTTGTATCAGGTCTGGGATATGGTTCTCCGCTACTTCACCTGCTGCTGAAGCTCTTTACCAGACCACTGGGAGTTAAGTGCTGCCATAAATAGTCAGAGGAGTGTGCGCGGCTATCTGCAGGGCAGCACAGGCCAAAGATATATCTGACAGGAAAAGAGCAAATCTCCTCTCCATGCTAGCTGCTGTAAAAAGTCACGTTCAGTGCTTAAACCTTCAGATCAGAGACAAGTTATTTAAAAAAAAAAAAAATACATGAAGAGAAAGTATGTGAGGTGTCTGTGGCACACTGAATATGATTTGCTCGCTATTGTCTCAAAAATAGTTTGCACATCGAAGGAGCATTTACAGCAAGTCAAAGAGTATCAAAATTAAAGTTTAGCTCCACAAAGTTTGTTTTCATGATCACCCACTT
This sequence comes from Chaunax sp. Z400, assembly GCA_037577475.1. Classification (NCBI taxonomy): domain Eukaryota; kingdom Metazoa; phylum Chordata; class Actinopteri; order Lophiiformes; family Chaunacidae; genus Chaunax; species Chaunax sp. Z400. Next base: position 18,173,876 of record CM075193.1, read on the forward strand.
TTGTTTGTTTGTTTTTGTTTGTTTTTCCATTCAATATCCCGAAAAACCTGTCAATGGATTTTGATGAAATGTTGTGTAGGTAAGGAGCTAGTTGAACTGGACTGTACCAGGCAATGCACAGGCAACACGCTATACTCTATATGTTGCATCTTGTGTGAAATTTTGTGTAGCGACGGATCTTGGGTCAAGGAAGAGTTGAATAAATTTTGAGCCAACCCAATCCTTCTTTCAGAGTCGATTTCCATGCTGAAAGAAATTGCTGGGTTCTTACATTAGGAAATTATTTTCCAGTTGTTCAGGTTCTACAGTGACAGTAATACACTCTCTGAGTCCTTTTTAGCTTCATTTGTGAACCCACAAAGTTTGATTTTATTTTTACTTCTTAAATCATTGAATCTGTTTAACCTGCCTAGACACATCAATCTTACAGAGTTTGATTATGTTCTTGTATGGCAGTATGTATTGAGAGCAGTTTAACATGCAAAGCTGGAGATAGAATCCTGAAAACAAGCAGAAATTTTGTCTTAATGTTTTTCTCACAATCATTTGCAATAATATTCAGTCCTACCATTAAAAAAATGATCAAGCTTGTTTAATTGATTTCCCCAGCTGGAACCATAATTCAATGCATTTTCTTTTCTCCATGAGCAAGGTGTTGGCCTAGACCTTGTGACATCGTTTTGATGGTACCAGTCTCACCAGTAGAATTTTGCTCTTGTGTTTGTACAGGATCTGCACTGGGTGTCATTAAAACTAAAATCAAATTAGATTATGAGATATTTTTTTCTTTGGAGCTTTACTTCAAAAGTAAAGCTCACAGAGTTTCCAAAATGGACAAGTTCTAACCAACCAGTGATGTCATTATTAGCCATGAAACTAGCAGGACAAAAAATATTATCTTTAGAAGCTAAAATTGACCTCAGATTGTCTTATCATGTCTGTTTTATCAAGACTTATTAAAGGTATCTGTGGTGTGTTTATTATAAACCAGCCATACTTACCTACCATTTAAAGAATCTTGATTGTCCCTCTGATTTTAATTGACCACTGCTGTCATTGCTGATGCTGACGACTATGGGTTATAAGCTAAAGGGGTCTGTTTTCTCAAATCAATGATTCTTCTGTGTAACCCATACAGAGAAATTATTCTTTAATGCTAAAATGAACCAGTCCAAAGCAGAATTATCCATCAAACAACCAGGTAGAATTCAAGGGTCATAACAGTCCAGTACATGAACAGACAGTGTTTTGTTCCTCTGTGCCTCTGCCTGCTTAATTAAAGGTTAATTGTAGAATAAGTATGTACCTCCTGCGAATGTCTAGATTTCTCTTTCAGTCCATGCAGAGCCCAGTTTGTGTGTTGGGTGGGTAGGATATCTGGAATTTATCAACTTGTTCAGGAAATGAGAGCCTAACTCAGTGTGTGAACAGGTACAAAACCAACATGTGTGAGTGTGTGTAGTATGTGCACCGACACACACATACACACACAGAGAGAGAGAGAGAGAGAGAGAGAGAGAGAGAGAGAGAGAGAGAGAGAGAGAGAGAGAGAGAGAGAGAGAGAGAGAAGAATTCAGCACTCCGTCATTTTTAATCAAGAATATGATCCCTCATCCCATCTGGGTTTTCTGACTTGGTGGGCTACTGCGTGCACACAACAACACACACACAAACACACACATGCATATGCAAACCCAGATAGACAGTCCATGGGTTTTTGAAGCTGAGACCACCAACTGTATGCTAGGAGTTTGGCCATAGTCATCACAAAGAGCAGATGGTACTACTCTTGTATTCAGCAGGGGTAGCCATTATAGGAGACACTGTGACACACACACACACACACACACACACACACACACACACACACACACAGAGAGAGATAGAGAGTTTCTTGCGTTCTCATTAGTTGAGACTATTTGATAGGCTGCTGTTTCTCAAATAGGAAGCTGCCATTAGTGTAACTTGTGTCAATGCTTTTCTAGTGCAAGCAACTTATCACAAAGACTGCTTCGAAGAATAATTTCAAAAAAGTACAATTTACTTAAAGAACCAGAAGTTTAAACACACTGAAATGACAAATCCTTATTAAGTAGCACAATTTGGCATATAGTGGAAGATAATGCAAGGAGAGCCCTGGTGCAACAAGATCATTTATTTAAGTGAATTGTGTCTGTGTCTTTGTTCTACTTCAGGTCAATTTAGGCCCCGTTTTCAAAACCTTCTGCGTTCACGAGGCATCATTTCTGAAACAATCCCCGTACACAGGGATCCACGAAGCGTGAACCGGCTATAGTATGTATGCCAAGGCAGTAGTTGATGGTGTAACTTTGCAAATCAACATTACAGAATAAGATCACAGTGGTGGTTCAGCAAATCTACATTGGAGGAGCTCAATAGAGTCTGCAGCACAAACGAAACCGGACAGTCGGACGTTGTTGTTTTTGTTGTTGTTGTTGTTGTTGTTGTTCTGGCCACAGTAGGCTGTTTGCTGTATGTGTGTACAGAATAAGGCTGACAGGAACCATAATAAGTATGCACAAAGCAGGGCTGTGTCGTTATCGTTTCCAGCCATAGTTGCATTTTGACCATTTACACGACAACGTGGCGTTTTCAAAAGTTTACACTCTGGAGCCCGTTTTCAAAGGTTTGCAGTTTCCGCCGTTCTCGTGTAAATGGACGGTCAAAACACAAGAAAAGTTTCCGTTTTTGGGTGAAACGGTTACCGTGTAAACGGCCCCTCATAGCCAAGCAATTCCTTGTCCTACTGTCAGAGCACTGCTCATCGCATCATGTATCCCCTCTGCTCACACACTGAATCGGCATGTGTATGTGTCAGAGTGTGTACAGTAAGCATGTGTATGTGTGTGTACGAGGACAAAGGTCAGTAAGATAACATTTGGTGGACCACCTGCTAGGAAGCTCAGTTTGCTGAATACAAAGTCTCATCCAACCTAACTGTGTGTGTGTATATTTGTGTGTGTGTGTGTGTGTGTGTGTGTGTGTGGGGGGGGGGGGGGGGGGGGGGGGGGGTGTTATCATTTACCTAAACAACTGCGGTGCAAAAGTATTTGATTACTGATAATGTTATAGGACAAAACTGTGTGAAAAAAAGTGCAAAACATACAAGCGGTGAGTTTCAGTACAAGATCATACAGACATGTGAACACATTAAAAACGGACACAAAAAACAGACTCTTTGAAGCTCTGTGATCCCTCCCTTAAGAGTTCTGTTACACTGCAATAAATCCCAACTTCGGCTTGAGAACAGTGAAGACCAATTCATAAAAGCCATCTCCATCTGAACTAGTTTTCATTCTTAAAGCTGTCCCTATGATGGGATTACACAACCACATATCACGTCTGCTTATCAATGCAGCGACAAAGAGAAAGCTTTACATTAACAAGTTCTGCTACTGCGTCACTGTCTCATCTCATAACGGGTGTCTACATCATTAGCATCACTTCATTAGTGTGTGTTTCACACACAAGCCCTTTTTACACAGAGATTGTGCAATAGGGCCACAACAAAAACCCTTCCCTCCGTCGCACTGAACAAACCAACAGCTGAATAACGTCGATCCAGTATGTGATTTTTCATAGCATGCATGTGTTGTGAAAACGAAATAGTGACATATATCACAGCAGTGTCGCCGCCATTTTTGCATAAGGATCATATATGCACAACAGTAAAGACAGATATGAAAACTATTAAGCATTTTGTACGAACTCTGTGTCTTTGTGCACGTTTTCTGAAAGCTTACAGATACAGAAGAAACAGATAAGACGGAGCAGTACCACCATAAATCATTGAGGGCAGTATAGTCGTAATTCCTGCAAGACACGGCAAATGTCTATGGACACGACGAAGAAGAAAAAAGTGTGGGGAAAAGGACTCCGCCCACATGGTGTGATGTATTTCATGGCTACACAGACCCACCGCTGAGTTCTTTGCTGCCTTTTATTCACTGCGTACTTCATCACAACCTCCTCCACGTCGCTATTTTTGTTGTTGTCGAAATATTTGACTCTTCACTGCCATCTCGCGGATGTATCAATGCCAACATAAAGGAAGTATGTGAGATCTATCAAAGGGATCTATTTACTATATTCTTGTGTCCATGGGTGTGTGATAGATTAAATAAACAGGAGTTTACTCAGCTATAAGATCAAAGATGGACTGAATGCATTTTTATAGTGTGTGTTTGTTTAGCCATGCATTTGCACAAGGGTGTTCATGTACTTGTGTGTATGTGTGTGTGCCAGCGCCTCAAAGGAATTTTAATTGTCTGAGACAAAGGAGGATTTAATTTTTTCCCGGTGCATCTATTTTTCACTCCTTCACTCTCATTGCTTTTTTTTTTTTTCACTGTTCTTTCTTCCATGAAACAATAAAATCCTCTGGCCTCTAAGTTATGGAGAGCTTTTGAAGTGGCTGGAGGAGCCAGTAAATTTAGTGGGCACCTTTGGGAGCTGGTTCAATGGTCCAGTGGCTGTACCTATATTTCATGTGTGCATGTGCACGTGCCTGTGTGAGTATGTCTGTGTTTGCACGTACATACAAGTGTGCATACAAGTGTCCTCGCTGTGCCTCTGTTTCGGTGTGTGACACAAATGGGCTTAGATTTGGTGTGTGCACATGTGTGTAAATGTGCATGTGTATCTATTTCATAGTCACGCTGATTTGTGGCGGTCTACATCAAGTTTCCCAGGTTGCTGTAAATCTCGCCGGACAAACTGCATTAGAGACAGACAAGCATCTACATATGAATGCATGTGTTTATGTATGATAGTGAATGAACTTGTATGATGTCCCTGCATTGTAAGCTTGTGGGAACTGGGCAGGCTTTGACCATATGTGGCCAGTGCCCTTTTGTATGTAATATATGTGGTACCACTGATGCTGGTGGGCTTTTATGGGAGTTTTTTTTTTTGCACATTGTATCTGTTGCAGAGGCAGTTGATAAAATTATTCTGACTGTTCAGTCTAGTAAAACTTCATTATTGTGTTTATCATTATCCTTCACTTCAGCCTGTTTGCACATGAATAAGACCAACAGCAACGCAAAGATAAACAAGAGTTTACAGTTTTATTCCACATTATTTTTGTTTGTATTTTTGTACAGTCACAGACCAGATGTGCTTTCTTGTGTGTTCAAGTGTAAAGTCAAGCAGATGACACGAGGCAAGCATAACCTGTCGTCTTTTGCCGCCACTACTTTTTTGAGGTCAGCTCGTTCTGACTGGGCCCTGTCCCGTTTTAGACAGGTGACTTGATCCTTTCTTTTAACGCCCCCCACAACCCCACATGGCCAAGCCATACAGGAGTTATAGCACCACCAAAATCTTCTACCTCACTCAACTGTAGCTCTAAACACGACAACAGTGCACTCAGTTTGTAGACATACCACACTGAAGGTAACTAGAGTACTAGAGGATTTCAAGACATATGGTTGTTGTGATCCAACCTGCCACCCAAACTCTCTTAATTGCATCTGCATTCACCAGATCCACAAGATACCTCCTGCACTGCACAACCCCAAATCAAGACCCCACTCATCCCTCCTCTATGACTTAAACTGCCCATGCCGTCCATGAGTATTTTGTCTAAAGCTCATTTGTAATTGTCTGCCTCCAAGAGCTGCGACATCCCTTATACAGATGTATGTGTTTCCTGTGTACTGTGTTTAACAGCTATAACCATCTCCACCTCATCCCTCCACTCATCTACAATGAACCTACATATGATCATATCACAATGCCTTTAAAATACTCATCAAATTCAGTATTTGAAGCCAGATAGAAGAGGCAGAAATGTAAAAATGGTACACAAGGAAACATGCAGGCACAACAATATGACATGCAGCAGGAGAATATGACTATTCTCTCTGTATCTTTCTGCTCCCGTCTTTCCTTTTCTTCCCCTTCCTCCCCCATTTATCTCTCTCTTTCTGTCTCCCTCGCTCTCTCAGTTTTCCTAGACACCTGTGCAGGTCTAGTGTTTCAACCGAGTCCCTGAAAAATAAATGTGGAGCTCCAATCTCTTAATCCACTCGGCTCCACGCAGCCACGTCACATGACACCGCCACAGCAGTCCTGATGCCCAGACAACACTGGAGAGAGATTGTTTTGTCTGTCTGTCTCTTTCTCTCTTTCTGTGTGTGTGTGTGTGTGTGTGTCCTTGAGGCAGAGTGAGGCAAAGAAAGAAAGCAACAAGAAATTGAGCTAATATACTGTATACCAGTTGTTCTATCCAGTTTACATGTGTCTGGTAAAGGAGAGGAAGACTTCTCTTTTCTTCATTCAAATCAAGGTCCTTGGTCCACATCTCATGTGTGTGTATGTGTGTCTGGTGTGTGTGTATGTGTGTTTTGGGATGATACCCTATCCACAGCAATCAGTCTGACCTCCACTCTGGAGTGAACCGCTCTCAATGATTAATGGATCTGCCTCCGTGCTTGGTCGCCAAGGCAACCCGAAACCTGATAGCCCTTAGGAATTCGCTAGCTTGCCCTTAAATGTTAGTTAGGCTGTGTGTGTGTGTGTGTGTGTGTGTTTGTGTGTGTGTGCTGTGGGTAGGAGACAGAGTGAGGCTAAATGTGACTCTTTGGAAAGTTGCAATTGGTTGTGGTAAAGGTGGGAGAAAAGGAACAAGAGATGTGCGATTCAGTCAATAAAACAGGGTGAAAAGAATCCAGCATACATTGTGAAGCAACATTATTCAACCGCCATTGTATATTAGGTCTATTGGCAAAAGTACACTATTTATTATCAGCTGTTTGCAATAGCCAAATCTCACAAGAACAATTCAAATAGCTCAGTGCAACCCATTTGACTTTCTTTTTCCACATTCAACACAAAATGCTACTTTTAATGACTACTGAGGTCTCAAAATAAAAGTCAAAAGTCATAAGAGCACACTTTTGCAAATCAGATGTCATTAAAACACTGCCAACCTTCATGGACTTACTTTAGCAGTAGAGTCCCAAAGTTTTTTTTTCTGTTAAAGGCCTAAATTTACTTTTACATTGACGGGCTCCATGTCTGAACTCCAAAACAGACACCACTGCTGACCCAAAAGCACAACAAAAGTTGCTCCAGTTGCTCAAACCAAGCCACAGAGGCTTTGGGATGCTGTTCTGTAGAGCTATGAAACAAAACTGTTCGAGCCTATGGATCAGCGGTATGTCTGGAGGAGGAAGAATGGAGCATATGCTGAAAAGAACACCTACCTACAGTGAAGCATGGCAGTGGCTCAGTGATGCTCTGGGGCTGCTTTACTTCCCTTGGCACTGGAAACCTGCAGCGTCTAGAGGGTTAGATGGATTCCATCACATGTCAGGAAATCCAAGAAGAAAATGTCTTGGCATCTGGGAGGAATCTGAAGTTTGGGAATCACTGGACTGGATTAGTACAAGACAATAAGCATACCTTTAAGTCCACCAAAGCTTGGGTTCAGAAGAAGTCCTGGAACATTCTGGAGAGGCTGTCAAAGTCTCCTGACTTGAATCCCATTTAATATCTCTGGTGAGGTTTGAAGAAGGTGGCTAAAGCACTGGAGGCCTATGCATACGAGGAATGGGCTAAGATTCCTCAGGAACGCTGCCAGAAGCTGGTGTCTGGTTATGCAACACATTAGCAGCAGGTCATAGCAGCAAAAGGGTACTCTACAAATCACTAGAGATGCTTGTCATTAAGGAGTTGAATAATGCAGTACATTGCAGTAGTCAGTAAAAGTAGCATTTTGTGTTATATTGGGGAAAAACACTTAGACACGTAAAACACACGTAATATCGGTTGTATTGAGCTATTATAAGCTTGATTCGGTTATTACAAACAGCTGATAAATAGTATATTTCACCAACAAACTTAACATACAAGGGTTGAATATTCTGCTTCAAACTATAATTTAGTCCTTTATTGTTTTCTTCAAGTGATTAAGCATTTTAAATATCTGTCATGTTTCCAGGGCCCTTTGTCCTAAATAGTATGTATTGTTTTAGAACATTAATCAAGTAACTTTTATTTGTATGGCCCAATATTAGAAATCATGATTTGCCTCGGGGGGTTTAACAATCTGTACTGCATTCAGCAGGAAGGAAGAGAGCAACAGGAAGACATCAGGAAGAGCAGCAAAGGTGGGTCAGAGGTGTCTAGATTCACAACAGAAAATCAATAGTTTATAAAATGATGATGATAAATGTATATTAAAACATAAGTGAAGCACAACACAGCAGCTTCAGGTGTTGCCCACTAAATAGGATCTGAGGTGCACCTCCTCCTTTCCAGCATTGGTATACTAGTTTTAATTCGGAAAATGTAAATTCATACCATCATCAAAAGTGATTTGTGGTTTATTCGTTGCTCTGTCTGGTGTCAAATAATCATAGGTGCATGTGTTTGTACATATTGTTGCGATCTGACTATGTCCCTGTGTGTAGAAGTTTGTGTGAGACCCTTTATCTGTCTGAAACCCACTGATGAGTAAATCCATGTTAACAAGATGGCAGCTCTTCAGTTCAAGTGCTGCGGCCTGGTTTGTGGACTGTACTTGACAGACCAACTTAACACTACAATGTTATTTTCAAAGGGTCACTTAACACTTTATTGATCTGAAGACCATAGGGGCTCATTAGACGAAGGCTCAGGGTTAGTGTAGCAAACATGTGGCTAAGCCTGAAGCATTAGGGCCTTTGGAGTAACACTATAGAAATATAGACCTTTTTTAAAAACTTTTTAACTCCTTCTAGTGTTGAACCCAAAACGGTGCACACAAACCAGCTCAGCTGTTGTTATGGTTAAGTGATTAACGGCCATAGAATTCAAACTTTTTATTCTACAGATCTTCATGCATAAGATGTTTGAGCTACTGATTGTCTTTCATCTTAGGCTGTTAAATGGTCATCTCTTCAATTAGGGACTGCCTATCTACAGTATGTTGTATTGGTTCTTACATATATGATTAAAGGCTGAATGTAAGTTTGTGTGTGTGTGTGTGTGTGTGTGTGTGTGTGTGTGTGTGTGTGTGTGTGTGTGTGTGTGTGTGTGTGTGTGTGTGTGTGTGTGTGTGTGTGTGTGGAGAGGAAACAGCAGAGAGAGAAGATACTCAGGGAATTTTATATTATTTATTATTCAAAATGGTGTGATAGGGCCTTTTTAAAAAAAATCATTTTGCAAATATAATGAAAAATAATAACTATAAACACAGGTGGGACTACCAGCTTGGCATTTCTGCCTGACGCACCTCCGTCGGTGCTATTGTGCCGGCTCCAGGGTCATCAGCCGGGAGCCGCCCTTCACTGATGCTTTGTTCCATTAATCCCAGAACATCTCGAGGTGGTGGAGCAGTGGCAGGGACATCATCCTACCGCCCCCTGGAGCTGGCCCTAGGATCCTTCCTTTCCCCACTCCTTATCCTTTCTGCGGAGCCAGAGCCAGAGCCAGAGCTCCCTTGTTTTTCCTCCGCTGCCAGGTCTCTGAGCGTCGAGCCTCTGATGCCAAGAGATTTTAGCAGCCGCTGGGTGGATGTTCCAGTGTAGCCTCTGCAGCAAATTTCTGCTGCATAGGTGTATGCCCTCCACCCAGCTTGTGAGTACACAGCAGCCAGCTCTGTTCACTTTGTCTTCTCTCTCTCGAAGGCAGCCCCCATGCCCTCTGCCATGATGACCGTTTTGGTAGGGGTGGACAAGAGCACGATGTCAGGCCGTAGGTTGTTTGTGATCTCCTGTGGGAACCTCAACTGACGGTCAATGTCAACTGCCATGTTCCACTTGCCTCCAGGTGACAGGAGAGACCACTCCCCCTTGTCTGACAAACTGGATTAGCCACTGTGGTGTTGCTGAGCTGGCCCTGTTTGCCTCCAGCCTGAGTGATTTCAGCAAGCATGCGCGGGACCCAGTCATGAAGCCCTGTGCCAGTGCTGCTTTGTACATGGAAAGGATGTTCTGCAAGCTTGGGTTGTGGGAGTCATAGAGTTGGCGCTTCTCCTCTGAGCTGTACCAGAGGTGCAGGTTCTGGGGACTGGAAAGGGTATCATGCGTGACCCTGATCTGGAAGCTGGGCCTTGCTTGGAGAATCAGCCCACATAATGATCCTGTTGATCACAGCCTCCTTGGTTGTCCATCTCCCTTGCTGATGTTGACTCACAGCTCTAATCTTGTAACCCTCCTCTTCCATTCTCACCACTTCAGAGATCACAAGGTCTTTCCTTTCCTTCTTAGCACCTTTGGACCACATCTTGGTTGCGGTTCCCCATCCAAGACCCGACCTTCCTGGCTGCAGCAAACCAACAATCTCTTGGTGTTTGAGACGATTGATGGACTGGTCCACTGTCTGCAATAATAGGTCTAACAAAATACAAACATAGAGGCATGGACAACTCATGATGTCCCACCACTATGCACAATTGGGTGTAGATCTGGACCTGGGAGATTAGAATGCATATTTTGAGGGGGGTAATATGTATTGGGTCACAGGGCAGTAACAGAGAGTGGTTATTTATAGTTATATCTGGACGATACCAAATGCCAGGATTGGGTTTCCAGGATGAAGGAATTTGGCATGAGGCAGAGCGAGCAAAGCAATGCCATCATGGCAACTTTCCCATAGTGTGTGGTATGCAACTGGTGCAATGATACAACAACTGATGATCTCCTCATGGTGATACAAAATGGAATTGTGCACACTCATGGGCCTGCCTGTGTCTCCTCTCAGAGCCCAGACGCTGACTAAAATCGCACAATGATCAATTGGACAATTACGTGATTGTTCCGATTGATCAGGTTTGAGTGACACGGGCAGTGGTGGTGGATGTGCTCTCTGAGTGCTTTCTATTTGCATCTGAGGTTTCTCTGAGCTTTGCACAATCTTGATGAAACAGTTCCAATGCAGACCTGTGAAAACAAAACTTCTTTGGATCTTTAGAAAACTTGCCTCCCTCTCTAGAACATTTGATAAAACACGTAACATGTGCAACCAATTAGTCTAAGGAATTACAAATTTAGCAAAGGAGAAGAATCAGTTAACAAGGTTAACAAGAGCAGAGAAATTGGGAAGTTTATATGGTAGTAATTCAGCCAAAATAAAGTTATACACAAGTCAAATCTCTATAGTTACTAATTTTAATGGGGGAGGGGGGTTATGAAGTATGTAAAGTGCCAAAGGAGATTAAGATTCTCTCATAAAAAAACCCACAGACTAATCGTTATTGTTAGGATTTCTTAGCTCAAGAACAGAATCTATCAACACATCTGTCTGTTTAGTGTGTTTTTACTGACAGATACTGATCATACAATGGTGGTTTATGTGCTTAAATGTACAAGTGTGCATGTGAGAGTGTGTATGTGTGTTTGTATTGTCTGGGCCAATGTGTGTAGGTGCTGAGTGACGGATGCAGCGGGGGTATCTGTGACAGTGTGTCAGGCATGTAAACCCAGCCTGACCTGGGCTGCTATGGTCCTCCAGATCCCTTAGGACACACACACACACAGAGAGACACACACAGACACACACACGCACACACACACACACAACACTCTTGTTTCTTCATTTCTGGTGACGTTTCCTGCTTTCTCACACTAGTTGAGACTATTTGACCGTCTGCTGTTTCACCAGTAGGATGCTGCTGTTAGTGTAACTTGTGTTAATGTTTTTCTATGCTATCACACAGAATGCTTTGTTGAATGATTTTCTCACATCAGTGCAATGATAAAACCCTACTGTGTGGATATTAAAATGATTGCTATGACTTTAAGCAGGGTGTGACTCAGTTACTTCCTGTTTGGCAGAAAGGACAACTTAGAGATGATGACACCTTGTCTGACAGACTTATGTGCAGTTGGTTCTTCATGTTAAATAATGTTTGCTTTACTCAGACAGGTAGGCGCAATTTATATTAATTACAACCTGGCCAAATATAAATAGTTAACCATATCCTGACTACACCATACCAACAAATACAACACAAACATACAGCTCTGAAATGGAAAATTACTTAATGGCTTTAATCATATCAATCCTTTATTCTTAATTTTATATTAATGTCAATTACTGTTATCATTATGTAATAATTGGAGGAAAATAGGAATCAAGAAAATTAATTCATTACCACTCCTCTGACCCTCCTCAGTAACGTGAAATTTCTTTCTATTTCTAAATGATATCTGATTGTTAAAAAGTTCAGATGATTATCATTAGATTCCATATACAACTAAAAACTTTGTTTTAATATAGAATATATTCAAGCTACAGTAAGTGTTGTCTAATGCACACCTGATGTGCACGCAGTTGGAAACTTTTATCATGCAGAAGAAGTTGAGTTTCTTGCACACTGTCAGCACTGCATTAATTACATAATAGATAATAAACTCAGTGTTGACAGAGTGCAGGAATTTAAAAGTTTAATTGAAATAAAAATTATCAAAATATTTTATTGTGAGTTTAGAAATTCCTATAAAGAGGTGGAAGCTCTGGTATGAAAATGTAAGTAAGATGTTCTGTAGTCACAGTCAATATCCATGACGTCATATAAATACACCGAACTTTAATCTGGATACTGAACTAAACTGTAAGACTACACTAGACCTGCAATGGAAACAGGCATCATACTCACATAGGATTTGTGCACAGTTTTTAATTTATTTTTGTTAACTGTAGGTGTTCTAGCTCCAAGGATACACGTAACAACAATGCATCATACATTTAGAAATGTCATTGATTGCCTAATGGCGTCTGATATGAAACAAAATAAACATTACCCACAATACACAATAAAAAAGTGTTTTAAATGCATGATTTAATGAGTGGGACAGAAAACCAGCCTTACTCTATGTATCTGGGTGTTTGTAGATGTGTAGTGGTGACTGTTTGTGTGCGTGCATGCAAACATGGTGGTGGTGGTGTATGTGTATGTCTATGTGTTTATAAACAAACCACAGCCAGATGAAGTTCAAATGGACATACTGTACTGTATTTCCTACCAGTGAGGCAGAGGAATCAAAAGTGTTAAATCCTAGTGGAACATCTGACATCCTCTCATCTGAAATAAGGACACATCTGTGTCCCAGAAAAGAGTTGAGTCCAGAAAGTTAAATGAAAAGTTTGTGGTGCATCATGTGTCTGTTTACGCGTCACATGATCATTTTTGTGACATTGAAGAGAAGGTTTTGGTCATCTTTCTGCAAACTAATATTACCTGTATGAGTGTGTTACTGTGGGGAAAGACCAAGAGGGACAGAGAGAGAATAAACTGTGTATGTGAACATTTGTGTTCATATGCACGTGTATTTGAAAGTCAGAGAAAAAGAAAGACAACATGAGATTCAGGTTGGCTGCCACAGCTTGCTTATACAGCATGACAATGAGCCCTGAGCCAATCAGTGACTGGACTGAAAATCGTGATAACCAGATTTGAAAATGTTTTCATATGGAACAATCTGGCCTCTAAATTATGGTTACAGGGGAACCAGCTTACTCTACAGTGTGCATACTTTGTATGGTTGTGCACATTATTTATAGGTCTTAGTGCAATTGTGTTTACACATGAACCTTTAAATATATGGAAAATCATGGGTTAATATGTCTGCACATGTGTGCATATGTGCATGTGTGTCTGATGTGAAGCCTGACAAAATGAAAGGCGGCGAGCGAAGCAGGGTTCAGTACAGGCCAGACCTCTAGCCCTAATCAGGTTACATGATTAATGAGGGGGGGAAATGGGCTCATGTTGTATTAAGAAAATGTGTGTTTGAACCCAAAGCGGTGGGTATCAGCAGCCTAATGCATCAGCCATCGACTGGACACCTGAGCTCCACGGTCTGCTGCGCTGTTAGCTCAGTCCCAAAAGAGAGACGCTGCATCGATTCTCCTTAGACTCCCTCTCATTCACTGACTTTCTTCCTGTTTCTCTTTTTTCCACCTCTTCTATTTTTTTGTTCCCATTTTATCCTTTATGTCCCCTCCGTACCTTTCTTGCTTTTCTTTCACACCTCCTTTGTTTCATTTAATTGCCCCCCTTTCCTGCCTCTCTTTTCACTAAGCTCATTTTCAGATCCTTAATCTGTCTTCCTCCTCTTTCCTTACCTCCTTTCTCCACTGCCCAACAGCCTAGCTGGGTTTGCACACGCTGCACAATAGCATCAGTGTTTTCTGTGTCTGTTTTTTTTTTGCCTCTATGATTTAGGTTCATTTCTGGCATTGGAGCAATTGCCAACACTCAACCCTTGAATCACAAATAATGAACACTCATAGTCACTCGGCTGCACTGATATATTAGCTTGCACTGCCACATCTAATATAGACTACGTCCAATGAGAAAGCGTGTACTGTAAAACATTCTGTAGCTGCAAAAAAAAAAATCAATGACAAAACAAAGGTTTATTTATTATTCATGCCCACAAGTTTCAGCTAAAAAAATTATTCAAAGGCATGTTTGTCTCAAAAAGCTTTACTTTGTAAGCAGGGATGTAGTTTTAGATGTAGAAAATAGGCACATTTGGAGTCAAAGTAACAGTTGCTGGTTACACTTTGACAATTAGACAGCCTCTGTGGTTCTTTGAAGCTGACTGTATCTTGACACTCCCTGGGGAGGTGAGTTGTTATGTGCACAGTAGCTGTAGCGCATGCAGGAGCTGATGAGCGATTATGGTCTGGATTCAAACACAAACACAGTTAAACCAGAGCGCCTCTCATTTTCTCCTGAAGAAACAATCAGTTTTCTGTCTTATCAGCAGTGGTGACGGTGGTTCACTTAATTGCAGTGTTTCATTAATATGACTGGGGTATTCTTATCCCTGATAGTGAATGTGGTAAGCAAAAGGCCAAAAAGTCAGGAGTCCACACCAGTAAGATTTTCTTTTGGAAACATCAGGTGTGTTTCCTAACCATCAAAAACAATAGTGTTTATAAACAGCCAAGAAATATGGATTATGGATATGAATTAAAATCAGGATAGAAAGACGCTGTGGCATGGACAACATTGACTTTTTCCTCCTTGTGGTGTCATTTTCTCTGAGTTTACTCCCATGCGAATAAGCCAGATTTATGAATAATCAGAGCCCATTCTGTGTTTGCTCTCCTCAACTGAACCATCATCTCCAATGAGATAGTTTACTCTGAAAAGTTCAGTGACTGACTCTAACAAAGGGGACGTATAAGGCGTTCATTAAAACAAAATAACCCCCGGCTCAGAGAATCAAAGCAAAAAAGCAGACGGGATAAATAAATAAATGAATGAAATGAAGATCATGGAATCAAGTCAGAGAAATGGTGAGGAGACCACAAGAAACCCTTGAGATATGGAAACAAACCTGCAATATGTAGACAAACAATTAGTGTACAAAGTCATCAGTAAAGATGATTCATTGTTGGAGTGGTGCAGCCTGATGTGCACACAAGCACACACAGAGACCCTACTATGGATTCTGCAAAGACAGCAAGGAAAATATCTGGGTTTTGAAAGTATTACCAGTCATATTTTCATATTTCTTTCCCCCGCTGTTATAATTTTCTCCCCTGTCAAACAAATCAAAACGCCAAGACCAAACGGAGGCTGAAGGAGCGGCTCAGATTTTCCACTGTCAGGTTCACAAACGTGGCGCTTTTACAAACAGGCTCTGTGTGAGCAGACATGACCTGTGTGTGTTGGTGTATCTGCGCACCCTGTGTGTGTGTGTGTGTGTGTGTGTGTGTGTGTGTGTGTGTGTGTGTGTGTGTGTGTGTGTGTGTGAGATGGCTGTCTTAATTTTCAGATCGGTGAGAACAGTACATCTGGTTCTGTTTTAACTCTTTTTAATTATTAAATTAATGTGTTAAATATTTGAATTTTAAGAATAATTCTCAAGCCAAATTGCCAAAACAATGTTACAATTTTAATAAAAAACATTCAATTTAATATAATGTAATTACTTGTATTATAAGCTGATATCAACGTCAAGGGAGTTGTAAGATTAAGTGGTTATGCTACTGATACTGCAGATTGACAACACAGACTTTTAAAGAAGTCATGATTGATGCAAAGTGTAATGTGTGAGTGTTTGCATGATGTGGTGGACATGTAATTTAGATTGACATGAGATTGTGTCTGAGCTGCAGATGTTTAACTACTTCAATATTGGACTTTTTCAACCTATTCTTTAACGGCAAAGACAATGTTTTCATTCACTTAAATGACACATATTTAGATTTAAACATATAAAATGAAAAAAAAGGTTAATTATTACACAGTTAGGCGGATCTTTAAACTGCTAAAGGTTGTGATTTATGTTAGTACAAGACAAAATGAAATTCTCTACATTGTATTGACACTTCGCTACACCTACCGCACCACACTGAAAATAAATACATCATGGCAAAAAAAAACTGCAATGATGAGGCAAGAGACCATTTCATCTTCCAAACAGGATGGCCAGACGATCCGCTGCCTTCTGGTTACATTTCCCCTCAGAGCACCATCCGTCATCAAAGGGTCAGGGGCCAGGAGATTCATCAAAACAGTTTGTGCAGAGTGAGGTACACAAAGGAGCCTCTCAGGATTAGAGATGGCCTGCTGTGTTTATCGCTGTCTACATTAAGGCCTATCCCATCATCACCCGGCCTGCTTGGTGTGAACTCATCAACCATTCCAATGGGCTGACATGGCAAACCATCTCATCCGTAGCTCTACCACTGCACTCACTTTCTCTGCAGCTTTGCACACACAAGAGGAAGGAAAAAGTAATCCAGATGTACTTTAATTACATTTTTGAGTACTGCTACTTTTCTGAGTACCTTTCTGCTTGTATTTTCACCTGCTGTAGGCTTAGTCGAGTTTAAGATTAATGAGATTTGATATAGTATGTTAAGGTAAACCAAGACCTCAACAAAGACAATCATTTAATTATAGGGTTAAAAACTTTGGAAATTCACACAAATAGTGACAAAAAAATGAGCATTTTTATTGAACCATGAAAACTCTCATGTTTTCCAGACTTTCTAATGTTTTGAAAAAGAAACTTGCTTAAAAAAGACATAATTTCTTGGCTTTGTATATAAAAATTCAAACCTTTTACCACTTCTGAATCAACAGAAAATTTACCTCACTGCAAAACCGCCTCTATTAACTGGGTCTGAAATGATGGAAAAGCACACTAAAATGAGCAAATTCCACTCATTATCATTAGTGTTTCTTGCAGTGTATTTCCTGTGTTATCATCAAAGTTAATGCAGTAGTTGCTTTATATTTTGGCCAGGACATTGAGTCACATGGTACTCATCCACAGACTATAGTTGATGCATATTGTGTTTGACATGAGTTGATTGCTAGGCAGCTGGTGTGGAGGGGATCTTGCCCCAAGCATCCAAGCATCCTGTTTAGAAAATTATTTAGATTTTCATATTTTCTTTAATAAGATGTCTGTCTGGGCTTGTGCAGCATATTTTAGGGTTAGAGTTACCAAAACTATCTCCAAGATGCATTCATGACAAGGTAAAGTTTGGTTCACATGCTGTTCAGCAGTGAAAAATATTGCACTGGCAAAACGGAGTCCATATATCTCTCTTTGTTTTTTTCCTCTCCGTGTTAACGATTGTGCTGGCTCCATTAGCCAATGTTTGGACACCTATAGGGGCTCAGGACTCAACGAGGAGGGCTGGCAACGAGGGGCTTTGGTAAATCGAGAGATTGTCCAAACAGTGGGACACTAGCTAATAAAAACAAGCTCCCCGTTCACTGCATTAGCACTGCATTAGCGGGCAGCATACGGAGGATGATTACCCGGGGGTCTGACTGATGCACAGTCCAAGGCTGTTAAAGGGATCTTCTGTAAATTATTAGTGATTTATTGCAGGCTGTATTTATTACATTAGTTATTGGAGTGTTTCCTTGTTTGAAGAAGGTGAGGAGGGGTGGGTTGTTCTGAGACAGAGACATTTGTTGGACTGGTAAGTCAAAAATGAAAATAGTATAAGAAAGATATGATATAATGTTGATCTTGATCTAAATCTTATTTTTAATGAGCAGATTAATGGTGAGATGAGAATGATATTATTGCATTATCTGTTATGATAAAGGAACGCACGAATGAAAACATATCTTGTGGTAAGTTTGGAAAAGGGAGTTCATCTCTGCAGTTTTCATATTCATCTGTATAACATTTTGTACAAATGTATTTTTACAAACTAGCAGACACTAAAAATAATTCTAGTTTAAACTGCTCGTCTTAAATGAGAACAAATGTGTACATAGATCTATATGTTGCATAATGTATGCAGAATGCATTTGAAATCCCACTTATCCACCTAACCTTTTCTCAGTAGAAATGCAGAAAAAAAAAATCTCCAACAGCGAGTGATAAACTAATAATATGGAAGCAGCTTGTTTTACAGTCGGCTGAGTTTTCAAAGTGTGAATGCTGTTGGTATGCAAGGCCAGAGAATACAGTAAGCACAGTATATTCTCTACAGCAGTCTCACTCAGGGTGTGTGGACCAGTCATGGGCATAAACTTCAAATTCTGGCCATGACATTTATTAACTCCTACAATTGCGACAGCGGCAGCGTTTTTCTTCTATTTCTCAAAGCATGGAAAATGAAATCATCTAATTTCCTTTACATAACCTTGTTTTTTTTTGTGGAGTTTCTTGGGGTGAATTAAGGGAAAGGTTTCAATGCATTAAATCATTTATTTACACAGTAAAATGCCTCCTTTTCCACCGGTGACCAACACAGCGTGGGTGCCGTAACACACTGTAATCCATTTATACAGTCAGTTAATATATGGGCAAAGGGGTTAAGGGTTTAATACAAAGCAAATTAGATTGACTAAAATAACTGTGCTTCATGTTACTGACTAATACATATGCAGACTTTCCTCACCATCCTCGTGTTTAACTTTCATACATTCTGAGAGCTTGTGCGTCACATAAAATGCCTTCAAAATAAATACATTACATAAAAATATTCATTTGTTTATTTACAGATTTGCAAATACTAACTTTGCATCTAGTGTATGAGCAGTTTTAATGCCAATAAAGTGAGACAGCATAATGTCATTAGGGTATAATAGCTGGTCTCTGAGGCGGTCAGGACACTGCTGGTAATAACACTTGGAGAGGGGGAATTTGCCTTTTATTAAAAACTGCTTTGGTGACTGGGAGTAAATTCATTATCTGACTCTATTAGCTCAGCAGTGAGGGAATAAACTACTGAGGAGGTAGCACAAAATGCCTTAGGCAAATGTGCGTCCTGTGTATGTTTGTGTCTTGTTTCCTATCATGGTTCATAAACATCAGTCTCTTTGGGTTGATGGCTATCTGTTACCTGAGCAGCGGTTTAGCTTTCTCCTTTTGTAACCAGAGATGACAGCAGGATTGTCCTTTAAGGCATATTTACAGCTGAGAAAATGGAAATAAAATTAATTTTTTTGTCATATATAACATTTCTTTAGCCCTAATCCACACACACAAAAACGTTGAAACAGCGCTAGGTGATACTCAAATATGTGTGTATCTTATCTTTTGTGTTGTCTACACTTACACATACCATATGTTCAGACACACACTTGGATAAGGCATGGCCCTTAACGATCATTTATCATAAATATATATACAGCCATTTATAACAGGGGAAACAGGCAATCGGCTCATCTTCTCCATCCTCCCATCCTGCTTGGATTTACGTCTGAGTCCATCTCAGCCCCTGTACATCCACTCTTGTCTCAGCACTTCACCCGGCTCTCTGCCTCTACCAGCCTGTTTCTCCTTATAACCCATAATAATCCTCCAAAAAGCCTCTCCACATCTTCATTTCCCAACTGTCAGAGCTGAAACACAATGGCAGCTCAGAAGTAGTACAGGCAAGCAGAGGAGATCAGTCAGTTTGATGAATGCATACACATCTGTGGGAGATTTCCTCTGTAGATAAAATGAACACTTGGTTTTTAGTTTTTTTCCCCTCCCATTTTACCCGATTGCCACAATTAAATATGTATCTGAAAGACAGGATTTGCTGGGGTCTTGGAATGTATTGTTTAATAATGAAATAATACTAACCTTCATAAATATTGACAAAGAAACCAAGTTTATACTGATTTCTAATATACATGTCTCATTTTAATCTTCCCTCACATCATTTCTCTGATGAGGAAACTGTGTAAATGGTATTAGCATACTGCCGTTACAATTAAATTCAAAGTAAATACTAAGGATCCAGACCAAATGTAAACAACAAAGGCGGTGCCTTCAACTGTCAGGATGAGTTTGTTTGCACCTGTATCCAGCTCCACATGAGAGACACCCAGTCATTAAATAAAACAGACAGAACAATGCAATCCTTATTTCTAAAAGTCACACCAGTCACACCAGCCACAGCGCCAACACATGACCGAGGCATCATAAAGTTTAATTTGATGTCATTGCCATTGTCTCCTCTCAGCTGTGTTTCCATTTTTTCTTTCACTGTGACTGCTCTGTAGTGGAAAGACTGGAGGTGAATGATATAGTGATGCGGTGGGGACAGTGGAGGTAGAAGCCCACAGGGGTTTAGCGACCAGACTGTGTGGGCCTATCAGGTTACAGTATTGACCTGAGGTCTGGCTTGAGGAAGAGAGAGCCCAGAATGAGAAGGAAGTCCATGAAGTAAAGAAACAAAATCAGTCTCTGTGTGAGAGAAGGACAGAGAAGAACAGAGAGAGAGACAGGAAAATGTAAAAAAAAAAAAAATCTGAATATAATTTTCTACCTTTAAGTGATTAAATCACAACTAAAGCATATTGCAACAGGGTGGTGCAGAGGTTCACATGGTCGCCTCACTGCAGGAAGGTTCTGGATTCTTATCCAGACCTAGGGCCTTTCTGTTTGGAGTTCTCCTCGTGTGCATGAGGATCACCTCCAAGTGCTCCAGCTTTCTGCCACAGTCCTAAAATATCTTATGTGGGTGAGTTGGTGACTCTAAATTGTCTGTAGGTATGAATCTGAGCCCTGTGATGAACCGGTGACCTGTCCAGGGTGAACCTTGCCTCTTGCAAAATACAATGGATAAGAAAAAATGGATGGTTGGATAAAGCATATAGATATTTAAAAGAAAAAAAGGAATAAAAATCTTTTATTGAAATTTTATTTTCAGTATTATTTCAAAAACATTGGAGTCCATCAAACATAAACATTGCTATATGGTAGCATCCTTTTGAGGCTAAAATAAATGTAAAAAAATCCCAACAAATTTCGGATTGCAATTTCTTATTATCAGCTCTAAATCATTATGATTTTTATCGTCATGCAATTATGAAATAGAGCCATTTGTTTTTGACTTTTAATGTGTTTAAAAAAATCCCTTCTCATCAAAGGAAACTGCAGATGAATGAGACGGTGGAACATTCAGCAGGTAAACTGAAAAATCATTGGTTCAGGCAAAAGTTCATAATTATTCTGAGGGAAATAAAATGTTAGTTATATCACAATCATACATTACCAACATAAATGTTTTGGGACATATGAAAGAAGCTGCTCATAATTAGATGTAGAAATTATTAACATCTAATTATCTGGCTGTAAAGAAGACTTTGGTATGGACTCAGTATTCTGGTAATGGCATATTTTCTTCTAGATTATTCAATGAACAATACACCTTCTAAATCTGTGATAGTGTGGCTTGATGTCCTCTATGTTTCTGCATTATTTCCTTCAACTACGTGAATTCTTTGTTGATTAACATTGAACTAGAACAACTTCATTACTGAGATAATTGCCCTCCACATTACAACATCTGTCCTGTCCAGGAGAAAAATACATAATCAAAATGATCAAGATCAGTGTTGTGAAACATCTGCACAATTATGTTACCATGCTTAAAAAAATCTGGTAGGATTTTCATTCTGATCAACCATAAAACTCATAGAAACATATTCATTACTTTGTTTGCAGACACTTCCTGTAACACGAGCAAAATGCATATTAGCTCTTCACAGCTGTTTATGACTTCCTACCTATCAGCCATCTGGTGCAAGATATTATTATTATTATTATTTTATTGGGGGGCATCCCCTCCAATATTCAAATATGCTCAAAATTTGCTGCCTAATATATTGATCTAAAAATACAACAGCAAAAAAATTGTTGAGCTATGACAGATAACCATGCACTGCTGTTCGAAATCATTTGCAAAATTAACAATTTGCCATCAATTTTAGTCCCACACGAAGTATTATTGCAGTACTGTGTTTGGTTGTGGTGTTGCCATACCACAGCAGAATATGTGGGTTAGTAAAATCATGTCAAACACTCATCTTCAGTGGGGGCATGTACCAGAACGGTTCTGGTACATGTTCGGTTTACTGTGCAATTTGCACTCAGTTTGTTAAGGGTAAATTTAGGGTAAATTATAAATAAAGTTTGAAAAAAAAATCAAGTTCAAACACTGTACTGTCTCTCTATTTCCTTACTTTGCATTGTACCAAAAAAGTGGATGATTAGAAAGAGTAATATTAGGCTAAATCACTGTTGATTGTTTGATGTGTTTTTTGTAAACTGTTGTAAACTTAAACAGAATCTTATGAATAGTTATGAGAGGAGAACCAAGGAAAAGAGTAGGAGAGGAGAGATGACTGAGGAAGAGAGGGGGAGAGAGGGCCGGAGATAAGAGCAGACAAAGTATCGATGCCGCCCAGAAAAGTCTATTTGTAAATATGTAAATACAAACAACAAATTGCTAAACCTTGGCCACAAAATCTGGACTTGTCGTCATGTAATAATACATTGTTTTCTGTTCATACAATTTCGTTATAGTTGCATTTTATAAATCCATAAGCTCTGCCATTACATACAAGGAAACAAGAAGAGGTTTTCAATTTTGTTTTTACACCTGTACCCAAATGTTGACTCCATGACTCCAGCATTGGCTTGGGGACATTACGTTGCATTTCTATTTTCGATTGGTGGAACAATTTTGCTCATGGCTGAGGGACCTGTTGAGCCAGATTTAAAACTTGATATTCTGCCTAGCAGTCATTCCCGCTGTGATATGCAGCTCACTTGACCCCAATCCATATAGCTGAGCTTTTTCTTCTTATGTTTTACATTTACATGAAGTTGTGAGACTTTAAACTGTCTCCAAAGGAACAAAATCAAACACTGGTTTCTACTATTTTTTTTTTCTTCCATTTTGTGTGTGTGTGTGCATTCAAGGGACAGGACTCTGTGAGGCAACCTCCTTCCACGTCGGGGGCCGATCAGGAACAGATGGACGGGGTGATGACCCCCACAACCAGCAACCCCCCTCAGCAGGCCAGAGCAGCGGCGAAACTGCCACTCAAAATCCCAGCATGTGGATGTGTGAGAGGGTAGATTTGTGTGTCGTGGATCATGGGGGGTTGTGTTATGGCTCTGAGGGTGCTACGGCAAACGGGATACGAATGACTGACACTTCTCCAACATCTGTTCTGAGGAAGACTATCTCTCTCTCTCACTCACGATCTCCCTGACTCGGCCTCTGTTGTCCCCCTCTCTGTCTCTTCCCCACACACACAACACACACACACACACACACACAACACACACACACACACACACACAACACACACACACACACACAACACACACACACACACACAACACACACACACACACACACACACGAGTTAGATGATCGTTTCATTTTACAGTAAAGCCGACAGGAATGGAGAAATTACATTAGGGCAGAATAAGATACTCCATTTATGATGTGGCTCCTTACAGGGTTCTCTGCATGGTTGACACAGGAGGTTGCAGACGGCACTGATGCCTTTACCCTTCTCTTCTCCTTCCTCCCTTAAGTTGTACCCCACTCCCCACCCCTACCTCCATTCCAGGCTTGACGATCAGGTTTCTCTCTGTCCATCAGGGGAGAGGTAGAGGAGAAGGAGAGGAGGAGGAGGGTTGTTCTGATCAATGGCAGGAAACCAAATGATGGGAAGGGAAGACGTGAAACAGATAGGCCTCATAACCTGTGTTACCTGCCTACCACAATATTGCAATCACTTTCACTTTCTCTCTCTCTCTCTCTCTCTCTCTCCATCTATTTCTCACTCACTTCTGTGTCACCATCACTAATTCACACTCACAAGCAGCAAAACACAGTCCAGGCACCACACATACAAACATGCATCTGACCACAAACATGCTGCAGAAAACGCACGCAGCACCTAGACCCTGATATACCAATGTTTGCACAGCACCCACCCACACACACACACACACACACACACACACACACACACACACACACACACACACACACACACACACACACACACACACACACACACACACACACACATACACACACAAACAGCAGATTGCATGAAGCATGTGCAGCCTTCCCTTTAGGTTGAAATCACACCTATTTACTTGCCTCTTATGGGAGACTTACTAATAATATAGAAAATTTGAATATGTTTGTCTCCTGGCTCTATGCAAATCCAAGCATATTGCTTTCTGTCTCCAGGGGGCCACACATTCCCACGCATGAATATATTTAGGTGCATGTGAGAGTCACACAAACGCATATATTCAACTCATTCATAGATGTGTGTAATTAGGGTAGCCAAAGACAATAGCTGTCTCATTTGGGTTAATTAATTTGTGGTATTTTTATTGGCATTTTATGGTGGACAACACCACTGCTCATTCCTCAAGGCACATATTAGCAGAACGAGACCTCGCCGCTTATTTAACTCTGTTCCTCTGGATCAAATTATGCAGTATTAGATGCTGGCGGAGTTATGAGACTAACACTGATAGCACAATGGGAAAAGGGTGGAGGCTTCATTATATTAAAAGATTGTGCTAAACATGATCCCACTGCTTTATGTGTCAAAAATTTATTAGAAAATATTCTTCCACAGATAAGATGCGAGGGCTGTGGGTGTGTGCAGTGTGTGTTTCTGATCTGTACGGGACAGACTACTGAGCTTTCTTGCCACCCCAGCTAACTCTTAACTCCTGTCAAAACATGGAGCTTTAAATTGAATTAAGACTCCATGCTGCAGTCCCCGCTGAGCCCCCCAACCAACGTCTTTAACACCCTACACTGCTCTGGAAGACAGACACACACACACACAGACACACAGTGCATTCACAGACATTTACAAGCCAGTATATAGAGTATGAAGAGGATTCATAGACATCAACACCAATCTTTACATATGCATAAATGAATGGCAGCAAATAAAAGTAAGCATGTTTTTAAAAATCATGCCAGAACAATGTGACCACACACACACACACACACACACACACACACACACACACACACACACACACACACACACACACACACACACACACATACATGCTACCAACAGAGAATATTTTAGGTAGGATGAGGCCAGCTCAGCCTTGAGAGTCTGTCTCTGTTAATTCACTGCAGCTGAAACAGAAAAAGATCCCTTTTGAGAGTCTGTAACGCTGACAAGAGCTTTTGCCAAGGAACGTCTCAGGATTTTCACAGCCCTGTCTAAAGAGATTTTAAATCATGTTTGGGTGGTTAGTTGGAATAAAATGTGTGCTGATGGTGTGTCAGGAAAGTTCAGAGGTCTGTGCCGTCAATAGGAGACTCAGGTCACACACAAAAAAACACACACACACACACACACAAAAAAACAAATTGTTAATACATACTTTTTTTATTATCTAACTGTTTTGTCGTAAGGATATTTAAAATAAACACAGGCTGTATTGATATGTGAATCTGTACAAATGTATTGAATTGTACTGTTTGATTATATTCTTCTGTTACCATAAATATTCAGGGGTTAAAGCGTAAAGTCTTCAAAAAGAGTCCAGCTGGAGTCAGCGTGTGTTTCACTTAAATACTGAATATATTCTCTCAGTGCTGGATACAAAACAAACAGACTCAAAAGACCGTTGCTGACATTCATTTACCGACAGTCAATGAAAAACGCCACGAATGTGAGTCACGTGGTTTTAAAAAAAGCAGAGATATTAGCCAATAATTCGGCCCATACTTGGATGCTTTGTCTGCATCTGTGTTTTTTCCACTGCAGTTTAGTGGCATAAGTGTCAATGTTCTGTGTTTTATCCACAGATACTCTCCAATATGTTCTGCGTTGTTGGCAGTTCAAGTTGCTCTATTAGAAATCATGTTAAAACAATATTGTCGAAGTGAGAGGGTCATTAATCATCAGGCTGACAAGAGCTCTGGACATTGTTGACGAGTAATGAGTGTGTTCCTAACCTTTAATGCATTTGGGCTGCTGTTAGTCAGGTGGATAATTAGTGCAATGATGACGGTATAAAAATATTCTGTATGCCATCAGTTGTGGTGATTATTTGACATTACTCAATAGAGAGGTGCTATAAAAGGTAGGAGTTTGGTTTAATTCTTTACAGTCTGAATATTACATATCACATGTTCAGAGCCTGGCAGGAGCAGCCAGGGAAATGTTAAATGATTCCCAGATATGTGAGTGTATTTATCTGTATCCTGAATTCTATACTATAAACATTTACATTTTAAGAAATGAGTATTATTATTTGTTAAAGTAAATATTCTACAAAGTGTACATTATTCATGTTAAAGATATTTTGGCAAAAAAAAAAAAAGGTGATGGGAAACAAATTCTCACACAAGTACCCTGCCATTAACAGAAAAAAGCTATTCACTGGTAAATAGAATCATTTTTTAAACATACATTTGCACAGACCATGACACGCAGCACATTATTTAGAAAGGTTTGTATCGCACACATACATTTATGAATGAGCTGCTGTTCTCGTCTGGCTCCCACAAATGAGACTTAAGTAGTGTGTGGGACATGACCTTTGCTTGAAGAAAGAGTGAAAGGTTACTGCAGCATGTTGTGTGTGTGTGTGTGTGTGTGTGTGTATTGTAATTATTGAGTAAAGGCCACTGCAATGCAACCCAACACCTTAGCGGCAGCTCCCCACAGACAGCGAACCAGACTGATTCACTCTCTTTCAAATGAATTTCTTTATAATTGCATGACTTGTAAATACTTATTAAATTACCATTTGATAATTAAATAAATATCATTCTTTTTCTTGTACTTTTAATTTCTTCATCTATAACTTTATATTTCTATATATTTTTCGTTTTTTTTTTACATTATGTTCGATTTCAGTAATTAGAATTTATATTTATCAAGTAAAAAAAAAAATTCCATGTAAATGTAAAACAGTTTGTGATGCTAAATCTATTTAATCACAGGTTTAATGGGCTTTACAGAGTCCACAGGTTTTCCCCGGGGACAAAGAAAAAAAAAAGCAGGATATAAAGGTTAAACCCACAAAACCTTTCAAATCTTTTACACCTACTCTGACATTTAGCTCTTTTTTTTTACACATTATAAACCACCTGTTGTATTTGGAGCAAAAAAGATGAGATTTAGAATTATATACAGTTGTTTGAAGAACAACAACGCACTAATAGAAAATCTGTCAACGTTTCCATCCTGTAGTCATGAGTGATCTATGATCTACCATAGAAATGTTTGTGTGTGATGCCGATCGTGTGTGTGTGTGTGTGTAGGTGTACGCACATATGTTTTCCATCCCTTCAGAGACAATTGTTTGTTGTGATATTGTAATGAAGCCCCCTGGCCATATAAAACTAATCAGCCTCTCTCCTACTCTGTACAGATCAGCTGTCAGGGCCTTGGGCAGGACAGTGCAGTGAGGGACAGCGTCTGCCTTTTGGCCTTTGCCTTGTGTGACAAACATGGCCCAACACATTAGCAGGCAGCCTGCCTATCAACCAGTCGAGTCTCCCAGTCCAGCCTCCAGCTGTTGTTTCTTGTCACTCTAGAGGTGATGATATATGAGGAACATTTTAAGGAAATACAGCTCAGCAATGCTTCCAACAATGAAGCCAGTGGATTTAAAAGTGTTCTCTCCAAATGCTGCTACTTGCAATGAATCAGTCAGCAATTCAAATGTCAATATTAGTCAACACTTTTTCATTTCTATGCAGATTTATAACATACTTTGCGGAAAGAGGCATGTTAGTTTCCTTTTCCAAAATTCAGAGTTGTTTCCCTCTTGTTCCCTCTTGTTGTATCCCTGACCCTCTTCTGCAAAAAAGAAAAAATCAGAGAGCACAAACCTCCATCAAGGCATCTCTGTTTTCCCATAATGTCATTGCAACTAAAAGCAGTAGTCCAGTGATAGTTTGACCCTCATAATAAGACTCGTTGACCATGGACACCTATGGATAGTTATTTAAGAAAAACAATATTTCACTAATGTCAGTTGTCTTCAGGATCTTCTTCCATGTCACATGCTCCCACCCTTCCAACCACTTTAATGGAAAAAATGTAAAGACTTTCCAAAAAGCCCTATCTTGTAATGGTAAAAAAACAGTAGAAAAAATTGCTGACTCGGCCCCTTTCCGGCTCCTCTCCAAAATTAAACAACTTGCTTGCCTCCTTGGCGAAGGTAAAAATCATGAATCTAAGTAATTCATAAATCACGGTCAAGATTTGTGCAGATTTACATATTTGACTCACGATGTGAAAAAATAATAAACGAAAAGTTGAAAACAAATCCAAAATGTTGATATGTACATGCAACGCTGGTAGAAGAATGTTTTCATTTTTAAGAAGATTGATTTTTTTTAAGAATGTCTATGGATTGATATTCATGTTGTTAACAGTTGTAATTTAATGGGAGGGAACATATTCATGATGTTCATTACTTTTTCAAAATGCACTTGAACCTTTTTATTCTCTTTTCTAGACTAATCAGAAAGATTACCCTTTTATTTGTCACTGTTCCATTCGATAAAATACAGTATTTTAAAGTTGTATACACATGTAAATCAGTTCACTTGTCATTAAATTGAACGGTTAGTGGTGGAACAGTTGCATACCAGGATAATATATGGAAGCAACACATGAATGTTTTGTGAGGAAGATATATTACACACACAGTGCCCGTCCACCATCCTTCCTACTGTTACCTTCCGAAACAGCTTCCCATCCAGATTCCTGTCCGTGCTGCAGACATCTTTGGCATGTCTTACATACTTACTGCATTTGTTTCTGGTTTTGCGAATGTGTGTCTCTCTCTCTGTATGTGTGTGTGTGTGTGTGAGAGAGAGATACATAATGGACACAACAAATGTGACACACATCTGCCATGGGCCATGAGTCTTACACACAAATACAAAATGACGTGTGAAATGACAGATTTATGCAAACACAAACATCAACACAAAGACACAAAAGTAAAAGACATGTTGAATCTTCTGGGGCAAATAAATAAATAAATAGATTGTGAATTATTGAGGGCAGGTGACGGCTGCATGGATCTGGTCAGCAGTTTATCAAGCTTACAAAACAGATTACCTTCCAGAGCATGAAGTGAAAATTGAACAAAAACAACATTGGTGTAAATGAACTCTCAGAGAGGATCTGGTTCTGTGGCATGCAGTGTGTGTGTGTGTGTGTAATGTTCACTTGTATGATGATGATGATTGGTTGATTGCAGGCAGCTTGCAAGTGCTGTGTAGAGCTTATTCCATGTGTGTGTATGTGTGCGTATGTGTTGTTCACAGGTTGCAGTGCAAAAGGAGAGGCCTGCGGTGGCTGTGAGAGGCATGTAATATGTTTAAATAGGGCAAAGTAGTGTTTGGTGAATTGGTAATTACTTACATCCCTCTCTGGCCATATGTACACTGTCCAGATCTCACCCCCCCCTCCACCACACACACTTATACACACAAAACACGATACGAGAACCAGTCAAACACTCAACACCAAAATACACAGTCAGTGCCAGTGAGCCACTCTGCCAATCATCAATAGGAGCTAGCAAGGAGACAGAGGAAACAAGCTTGTTTCAAGGCAAAATGCCACATATTAGTGTTTGTAAATATGTCAGAAATGTGAAAGGATATTTTTCCTCATTTGACGTGCGTCTGTGGTCCTCTCTGCAGGGCAGCAAAGTTGACCCCTATTGCCTTCCACTGGTTGGTTGGAGCCCATCTCAATAGAAACCACCGGAGCAATTTTGGGCGGAAAATAACACCTATAATTATTATCTAGAAAATAATTGGCTTCTCTATTTAAATGCCTTTTCTCTACTGAGGGTAATGTTTGTGTCATTGGGGAACACTTTAACAGAGAATGCATGCGTAATCCAGTCCTTGGATAGCAGTGTCATGACCATATAATGCAAAGTAAGGTGTCAATTTTCTTGCAACCCTCAGAAACCAGTATGCCACTACATTAGTGTCAAATAGAAACTATGGAGAAAGTCGAATTCGTACTTTGTCCATAATTTTATACAGTTTGTCGTGAGTCAGGTCCACAGACTCTTTAATCCAATTCACAAAAAACAAGAGCTGTCTAAAGGCTCTGGTGTTGTGGTGTCTTTTGGCGCATTGACAATTTAATGGCTCAAACACAAGTCATTTTTCAAACAACTGAGCCGTTTAGTGGAGCAGTTTACACCTTATCAGAGGATTGTAAGAATAAATTGGATGATATCCTCCTTTGTTTTGGACTATTTGGCTCTCCATTCCTTAAAAGGTCACAGCTGAACTTGATGCAAAAGATTTGCAGATGGACTTACTTTTACTCCTGCTAGGAAACCCATTAAAATTAATTCATTTCACTTTCTAAATGCTACTAAGACCAGGTCTACTGCTGTTTTTGCACTGTCCATTTTTAACAAAGCATGCATTGACAAATCTTGTGTTTAGAAGAAAGTAGCAAGTGTTCCATAGCTGCATGTGTGCACATGATGTAGGTCGCCTTTGTATGATTAGAATATCATGGATTGTGTATGCAAATTAAAGCAGATTTAAAGGATCAGGAGTCCTTGTTCAATCAAACAAATAATCAGTGTTATTAATTGATACACAATTACTCATGATTAATCAAATAATGATTTGGAAAATTATCTTCAAAAGCCTTTAAATATTGTTCTTTTTCTCTTGTGCTGAAGAAACTGGATAAAGAGCTGTGTTAACTCAGCTTTGCTATAAAGTTTATTTTTCAAATATTCATTCATTCATTCATTTTCTGTAACCTCTTATCTTTTGTAGGGTCGTGGGGGGGGGGGGGGGGGGGGGGGGGGGGGGGGGGCTGGAGCCTATCCCAGCTGACTTTGGGCATGAGGTGGGGCACATCCTGGACAAGTCGCCTGAAAAAATGATCATGTTTTTTCAAAAACTGACACTTACTACAAGTGAGACAGAGAGTTGTGACCATAATACCTGTAAGAGGACATTTTTCTCTCTCAAAAGTCTGATTTTGTTTTCATCAATACGAGGCAACAGCAGGTCAGATGAACAGCATTCTACTGATGAAATACTCGGCAGCTTCTGCGTGACTGAGGGACAGAACGACTTGTGTTGCTCTTACCCTTGTGCCTCTGAATCAATACAAGACGCTCTTTCAGTTTTGAGTTAACAAGCATGTGTGTGCCGTTCGCTCATCAAGGCACGTGCACTTGCTCTGCTCTAAGAGGTCTATCACACTGAGTGTTTCAAGAAAATGGACATGAAAATATACAGAATTGGCTGTAATTACATGTGAGAGTTTATTTAAGTTTGAGGGTAACATGTAGGAAAAAAGAAAGACAGACACAAATCCAGATGAGGGTCTTGTATGTGTGTAGACCAGAGTGGGTTAAGTCTGTGTGGGTCTGTGTACGTGTCCATGTATGTGTGTCTGTATTTTCAGATTGTGGCTTGATGATGTTGTCTGGGCCAATCTGCCGGAGTGAATGGTTTGAATTTACTAGCCCACGACAGTCAAATTGTCCTAATCACTAAGTAAATAGATACTTCCCCAACCTATCAGGGCACACACCGACTAAACTGCCTACAAGAATGAGGCTGAAGGGTGAAAAAAGGAGAAACCCTTCACTGTTAATTGTTGTTTTCCTTCTTATTCCAACCTATAAACACCCGGTGTAATTATTCATAAGTGCCACTTTGATTCAGGCGAATTTGTTTGAAAGAGGCTGAAGGTTTTTCGCTTGAGTTATTCCCTTACAGAGTTTGGGTTGTGCACAGAGGGTCTTTTCCTTGCAGCGTTTTCAGTTAAATTGAAGCTGAGAGCCAGGGCTTGGATAGAATTACACACCTTGTGCCCCTTTCTGAATGACTTGCCTCTAATCTAACCCAATCTGGCTTTCTGCAAACCTTATGGTGCTATATTTCTTTACATGCATCGGGTCTTAAGATAGGATAACAACTGATGAAGATAATCCACTCAAATGAATTAGATTTGTTAAAAAAAATGCCTTTAGCTTAAGTCAATCCAGCATCTCTTGTAAACATTTAATTAAAGTTTGCAGTGGATAATGTTGTGAAATTTGAGTCTATCTTGATTTAAAAGCACAAACAAATGTGCACATTCCTGCACAGGAAATTTGCTGGGATAAGCATGTGCAACAAGGCATTTATACCACATTATGTTGCTTGCCAAATACAAAACAAGCATATTTCAACAGTCGGTCAATTTTTCAGAATCACTGTGGAGTTGTTAGATGGTTCATGCTTTGAAGACCCTTCACTGTGTCACATTTAAAGATAAAACACAAGTAATTTACAGCTTCAACACATTCTCCTTACGACAAAACAAAGTGTGTCGGCCTAAAACATAATAGAAATAACTAGTATGTTAGAAATCAAGGTCTAGTCAGGTTTGCGTATGGGTCACCAGTGATTTGAACATTAGAGTGTAGTTCAGGCCAAGTCAGCAACCCAACACCAGCATATAGGGTGTCTGTCATTCCTGGTTTACACTGGACTCATGTCTGGAACAGGAGAAGTGAGGATACTGTGACATTCTGAAGATTGAAACTCTCAAGTGTAGCATGTCACACTCAATGTGGAGGTTACACAAAAGGCCACTGAATATATGTGACACAGATCCGCTGTCTGGTCATTTTCCACTTTAACAATAAAAAAAAGCAAAAGTCAGGAGTTTTGTCTAAGGTAGTTTTCTCCCTTATGACCAAAGTTGGAGATGAAAATGTAAATCTGAGTTACATGAATCAGATTTTAAAGTTTTATTGTGCTGATGGCTACATAGCTCACAAGAGGAGAGTAAACTGAAAGTGAGATGTCATATAAAAAGATACTTGGATTCTTATTTTGACTTACATACTGTATGTTTTGGCCTCCCACACTGTACATAACTGTCCGTTATTTAAGGATTCTCGAGGCAAAAGAAGAAGAAAAAAACTCGGTAGAAGATCGTCTAGACACATGTGTATCAAATGTCCACATAACATGGCTTATAGGAGGTCCCAGTCTTCTTAATGTACCAAAACAGCAGCCTGAAGCTTTACAGTCTCACATTAATGACAACACCGAATACCACAGCCTCCATTGAAGCCGTAAACTGTAAATGAGGCTGCTCAGGGTGTGTGTTTGTGTGTGTGCAACAGTAAGAACTATACTAACAGCTTTTTAGCAGTTTGTAATAGATACACAGTTTTTACAGCATTTGTACAAGTGTGTGTGTTTCTGTGCGTATTTATGGGCTAATTAGGATCAGAGTTACACCATAATTAGTTTTGTGGCGTTCTCGCAGCACAGCGAATCCTATTACAACTCATATGCATAATTAGCGAAAATAAACACTCAGGGCTTTGGTTGGCTGTTCAGAATCTATCAATACATTCCTTGTTTCCCCCTTTTACTCTACTTCCTCCTCTTACTTCTCTTGTTTTGTCTATCCCACACGCTCACACATTATCTTTCCTTCCTTCCTGTTTTCCACTGGTAAAAAAACGTGAGAGGTGGCACTTGAACCGTTTCCATGACATCTACAGCAAAACCAGGCTCAACGCTAAGACAGAAACACGGACAAATACACATAGACACACACAAACATAGCCTTTTTATATATGAAGGGGATCCATGAAAGTGTGGACAGAGCAAAGACAGAAAGGCGAGTGTCCATGAAGATCTAATGGAGGAGAAATTAAGATGTAGGAGCCAGATAGAATAAAATGTTTTTACAGCACACACAGACACACACACACACACACACACACACACACACACACACACACACACACACACACACACACACACACACACACAAGCACACATGCCATCTCCATTCTTTGTTGAAGTCTGGAGATTGTGGAGATTGTGACGGTGAGTTGACTTAAGGCTCATTTATACTCCCTCTACATATGAAAATAAATACGTCAGTTTCAAATGATGTCTTCGTCAACGCTCACAAAGATACATCCACAGGAGGTCAGTGAAGAGTCAAAAGATTTGACAACAACAAAATTGGGGTCGGTAGAGGAGATTGTGATAATTGTAAAAAAAAAAAAAAAAAGGCAGAAAAAGTGGAGACAGCGATGCACTCAGCGGTGGTGTGTGAGTCCATTAAATACATCACAACATGTGGATGGAGAGCTTTGTTTTGTTTTTCAGAAGAAATGTCTTCTTCATCGTGTCTTGCTTGAATTATGGCTACACTGCCCCCAACAATTTCCAGTAGTACTGCTCTATTTCGTACATTTAAGCTCCATTTCCACTGCATAGTACCGGCTCTACTCAACTCCACTCTACTGGCCTTTTTTGCATAATAGATCAAAAATACCTGGTACTACTTTTTTAGTACCACCTCCGTTGCAGTTCCAAGCGAGCCTAGCAGGTACTAAAAGGTTACGTGAAACGTTATAGACCACGGATTGGTCGATGCCCGGCAGGCACGGAACATCCTGCACAGCACAAATCAATGGCTGCCACAAGCAAACAGCAAAGCTACTTTAGCGACCGCAACTTTTGAAGCCGTTATATTGAGGAGGTGCAGACATTCTTCTCTTAAACAGCTGATGAGAGGATCACGAAAGGAGGACGAGAGGTGTGTGTTGCCACGGCAGTTCCATCTGCCCTGAGGAGGTACTATCCCGTAGTGGAAAACGACTGGCAGAAGAAAAGTACCTGACACCAAGGCGAGTCGAGAGTAGAGACGGCACTATGCAGTAGAAATGCAGCTTTAGTCTGTATCCACGACCTTTCAGAAAACTGTATCCATATTAGTTTTTTATCACTGAACATAAATGGGCCTTTACACACCTAAAACTGTCCTGAGCGCCCCCTGTGGCATGACTTTGACACTTCCCACGTAAGAGACAATGCTAAGAGCTTATCACACATTTGTGATTGATAGAAACATGAATAATTTTTTGTTGGTCAGGAGTGTCGGTCAGTTAAAAATCTATAGGTAAAGATAAACCTTTTTTTCTCCTCTGTCGTTCTGTTTCCCTCAGCTCTTCCTGAAGGAGTCACACTTTTTTTCTTTTTTTACATTGGCACTCCGGTGCAGACACATGATGTCAATCCCTCTATTTATTATGTTTATTTTGCTCTCTCTCTTCATAACATACTGGAAAGGTAAGCCTCAGTCTCTGACTTGGCTGGACATTAAAAGACATGTCAGCAAGGAGTCTATTTTTCCTGTGTGTGTGTGTTTATGTGTGCATGTTACTGACAGATTTCTTCTTTACATTTTAAGCTGAAATTGACATAAGTCATTTAGACCTATGTGTATTTGTGTTTCTCCACAATCACGAGCTATGCTCACTTTGCTGCAGCTGATGTGTGTATTTGTTTGTGTATGCACGTGTGTGTGTGTGTGTGTGTGTGTGTGTGTGTGTGTGTGTGTGTGTGTGTGTGTGTGTGTGTGTGTGTGTGTGTGCGTGTGTGCGTCTGCCACCATATTTACAAATTTCTGTAATGAGAAATTATTGAGGTGCAGCGCTGAATTCCCTTTGCCACAGGTAATTTATTTTTCCAGGTATCTATATATGTTTATTTTTTTAAAACTGCCTGTTGGTCGACAGATGAAATGAAATTTCAGAGCAAGTGAAAAGTTATCCTCCGCACCCATCTGTGCACTCCACAGACTCGTGTTTACAAGGTTGATTTTAAAATGGTTGTGACCCGCGGGTGTTTATAAGACAAGTTTAGCTTGTGAACATCTCAGAAGTCACCGAAAAAGAGTCGCTATGGGGAAGAAATTAGTTCCAGAGAGAAGGGGGAGGAGAGGGAGAGAGGGGAGGTAGAGAGGGAAGGGGGGGGACAATGGAAAGATGAGGAGGGAAAGGGCTCAGAACAAGACTTTATCATGTCTGACTGTGTAACCATATCTGAATCAAATATGGATTTGAGGGTAGCAGCAGGACAATACTCCCCTTGATTTTGGTGAAATTCAACACACACAGGACCAGACAAAATGTGTTTTAACCTGAAATTAAAATGTGCGTAGACATACAGATATGCAGGCCTGCACATTTATATGTCTGTGAGTGTGAGTGTGTGTGTGTGTGTGTGCGTGTATGGCATGTGTGTGGCATGTAGACTTGCAGATTTGTGTAAGGACAGAGAGCAGATGTTTAGAACGTGCTCAATGATTGACTTATTGATAATCAGCATGCCATTAAATGTGCTGGGGTTTACACGTGTGTGCATGTAAAGACCCCAGAGCTATATGCTGGTAGCCATGTCTGAGCGAAGGGGATTACTTCTATTCTCTTCTGCACAAACACACACACACACACACACACACACACACACACACACACACACACACACTTGCCCCTTCTTATCCATATGCACCTAAATGTTGTTACTAGCTCATTAAAACACAAAACCCCTCTCTTTAACTTCTTAAAGAGGTAGATATTAATAAAATAATAAAATCATTAATCTAAACAATTCTTTATTACATCTTTATTAAATTAAAAAGAAGAAATGGGTGATGTCATCACAGTATCCAGTGAAGATCGTGTCAATGCTTTCAACAACATGGCTCTTTTATATGATATTAGATTTTACCTCCCTGTATTATGAGACGTGGGGGTGTGTACATGTATGTTTGGTGTGATTGTGGCAAGCAGGGTAAGTCGATCACAGAGAAGGAATTGGATGGATTTGAAGGCGTTAAATTGAGCCAAGGTCATGTAAACACTGTCCGATAGAATCAAATTCACCAGGGACAGACAAACTTAACTCCACCCACACGGACACCCACTCACACACTGTAAGAGACGTCCCCAAAACAGAAGCACCTGTAAAAGCTGTGTGTCAAAGTATAGTGATTACCTATTTCTACGGAGTCGTGGAGGGTAAAGAAACAAAAAACTCCAATGAAGACACACACACATGCACATACGGTCACTGCTGAACCAATTTTGTTCAACAGCTGCACTTCCTCATGGCTCCGACTCAGCACATTTCCATCAACCACCTCTGCCAGACCACAACAGCCCACTCCAACACACACACACACACAGAGAGAGAGAGCTGAGTGCATTAGTTGTGTAGATTAATGAAAATGTCTCGCTGAACAAGGAAGAGAATACCTTGCACTGTGAAATTGCTTGCAGACTGTTGCGCGTGCGTGTGTGTGCGTGTGTGTGTGTGTGTGTGAGCACGTCAGAGGCGAGAACAGCATGTTTCATCTCAAACCTTGTTTCTCACTGCTAGTTCGACTTCTCTCTCTTTTCTTGTCTCTCACTTCTTCGCACTCTCCGCTGGCCATTCATTTACACTTGTCAAGAGGTAGCCATTAAGGCCAAAAGCCTGCACCGAAATTTTATTACAAAACCATTTGTATTCCTGAAAGAAAAATAAATCCACCGTTACCTCCGACTGCATTAGGCCTGCGGTTTGGTGATTTGTTTAGGTTGATAACACTCACGGCCCAGCAGCCACTCCAACACTGATGTGACTGGAAAATAACTAGACCCTTTCTTTCTGTCCTCCTTGCTTGCGCTCACTCCTTCGTAGGGGCCATATAAGGGCCATTGTCTGAATGCTAACCAGCTGGCAGTAACATTAAGTTATATTTCATTTGACCTCTATTAGTAGAACAAAATATCTAATGAAGAAGGCTGTTTTTATGCACTGTGGTGGATTTGTCTTTGCACGAAAGACAGAAAGACAGACAGAAAGAAAGGGAGGCGGGGAACTGCTCTCAATAAAGCAGTTGGATTTGCTCAGAGCTCTCGTAAAAGCAAGTGGGCCGATCAAAACGACCAGGAGGGAGAGGGCTAACGGTGCAAAATGTCTTCCAAAACTGTCCCACTGACCGTTTGTGCTTGTGCACTAATATGCATACATTTTCGTTCTGTGTGTGTTGGTGGAAGTTTGCATGCACTCTTATACTTGAGTCTCTCTTCCTGAATGGGAAACTCACTGGAGTGTTTCTCCATTAAGCATTTCACCCCAGAGCTACAGATTCTTCCAAGCCTTGTTCAAAAACTTGGGCCAGATTTCCAGACTATTTGTCCGGCTGTTTCATGGTCGCAGTGATTTCATGACTGTATCCAAACGCAGGCGCGGGCGAATTGGGGTTTCATCTTCCTGACATAGTAGCAATTGTACAACATGATGGCCTTGGAAAAGTAATGGCTGTTCACGTCGAGCTGCCAAAATGTAACTCAACTCTAGACGACCGGGGGAATGTTCCCATATCTCCTGTTAAATGGTCTGCTCATTCAATTTGTGCAATTGCTTTTGTTTTCCTCTCTATCTTTATTTAACTCCCTCTTTCCTTTTGCTCTTCTCTCTCTCTCTCTCTTTCTTGCACTTTGTTTGAAGTCTGCTCTAGGCTAGTAAAGGGACCCCTGATCCTTCCCGTGGCAGTATAAATGACAGCTAGTGAAAAATGATACACTGGCCCAACATCTTTTTTTTAAAAAGAGCCATGATAGCCATGCTACTCGCTCTGTTAATCAAATGTGCCGTAATTGTCATCTGAAGATTTTAAAGAGCACAGGGGGGAAACCATAAGAAGAACCTCTGAACCTGTAGCCCCAGAGTCAGTGTGTCTTTGTGTTTGAGTTTGTATATGGTCATGCTGAGTTAAAGAGCTGTGTCTGGATGGAGAGTCTCCTATGGGAGCCTGTCGTCCTCCCACTCATTGTCTCTCAGTCTGCTTGTCTGCTTCAAATCCTCTCACCCATTCTGTCTGTTTTCACTTTTTCACTCTCGTCTTTTTGCGACCGTCTCCATCATTGGCCTCATTTTCAAGGAAACTTTAGCCCCTGTTTACACAGCAACATTTTGCTGAAAACGGAGAAGTTTCTCAATTGCTCTTTGAAAACGTTCTGTGTTCACACTGCAATGTTTTCTAAACGATCCCCGTAAACCTGGATCCGCAAAAATGCTGTAGTATGCATGCCAGAGCAGTGGTTAGCGGTGTACCCTTTCAAAATTAACACCACAGCATAAGATCACAGTAATGGTGCGGCAAATCTGCACTGGAGGAGCGTTAATAACTTTAACAGAGTCTTCAGCACAACTAAAACCGGACAGTCCAGCATTGGTTTTGTGTTCTTGTTCTGGCCATAGTGTTTTGTCCATGTATGCGAGGTTAAGGTTGGAACTGTAATAGGCATGCACAATGCAGTGGGGCTGTGATGTCATCATTTACAGAGGAGTTGCATTTTGCCGGTTTACACGGCCACAGAGGGTGGCATTTTCAAAAGAATACACTCTGGCGCCCTTTTTCAAAAGTTTGCTTTTTCAGGCCCCAGAAACACTCTTCTCATGTAAACAAATGGCAAAAACGCAACAAAGGTTTACCCTAAAACTCACACCTCTTCCTAAAGGCTGATGAATGACTGATTGAGAGAAGAGAAGAGTCAAGTCTCAGGAGAGAGTCTATGACGACATGCTAGTTGTTTTAGTCTAATTTTCCTCTGTGTTTCTTTCTTTCACCTTATCCTTCAGTAAATATGGACAAAAGACCAGTAAAATTGAGGAAAGATTAGACAAATTGTTGCTGCAATTTAACCACGTTTGCATATAATTACTGTAATATAAGGCACAATTTATAGATCATACTATATAAATACCATATAAAATATGTCCTCAACAATGTATTTTGCTAACAAAATTGACAGTATAACATTTCAGTGGTTGCTCTGGTTTTCAGTGTCTCATTTTAGAATGAAACTACAGTTTTACACCACGCCACTTCTCATTTTGCAGCTGAACTGTGATCCAAAATCAACATGTGGCTCTTCAATCAGCTAAGGTCTGACCAAATCTACAGTGGAGTGGGAGGTGGTGTATGATCTGTGCGTGCTTCAGAGCCATTCTGGATGCCTTTAAATAGCAACAACTATTCAGAGATGCATGCCAATGTGTCAATCCTGTGTTGTGTAGCTGTCTAATAGCGTGTCACCGCTAATTAACCAGGTCACCTTGCCATACACAACTTAGATGATGAACGATGAGTGATGATGATCTGTGAGAGCTTTGACAATGAAGACAATTCTGTGTTACCCCATGAGTTTAACTAAGAAATGGGAGTACACTTTAGTCTTATATTTTTATACTACACTGAAGAGGCAAGTAAATAATTAGACGGAGAAAAGTTGACAAGTAATCAAGAATATGAAACACTTAACAGTGCCAAAAAATGACATGTGGTTAAGCTCTTTCTGTGCCACCAGGAATCCACATATTGAATTAAACCAGAAGAGCTGAATCCCATTGGACAACGTGCATGACTTCACATCACTCAGCGAGCGTTTCACAGGGTAACAGACCAGATTACAGCACCGGGCAAATATGCACTTTATCGCCTACTCAAGTCTTTGATTTTCTCTTTTTGCTCCATTTGGATTGACATAAATAGTGCAATATAGTAGTCTTGATTTCTGCTCCAGGCAGACAGGCAGCTGGCTGGAGGGGATGAGAGAAGGATTGAGCAGTGTGGCGTCAAGTTAGCAACAGAAATTAAATTCTGTTCTTCTCAAATGAGGCATCTGAATCGTGACTGTGTTTATGTGCGTGAGTGTGTGCTGATTCACACCCATACCCTACTGACCACACTTTAACAGGCACTAGTGTTTACCCAAAGTCCTGACCTCCTTGCACCGACACTTTCACTGCTGGTACAAATACAACACACACAAACAGCATAAACGCAGGTAACTTAATCCTCATTGTCCTCCATTCTCACCATTGGCTGACACCTGCCACATGTCCTTGCTCTCAACCAATCAGATCCCACATCCTTAAAGGTACAAAGGATATTTTTATACCAAGCACTTGTTGTTGGGAGGCCTTGTGTAAAAATTGTGTCAGGCTAGGAGTGGGATCATATTAGGTTGCAGAGTATGCATGTGTTCGTATGCATGTCTGTGTATGTGTGTGTGTGGGTGGTTTGAAATAGGATAGTTAAGAGAGGCCTGTGCTAATATGTCCTAAAGAATGCTTATGACGAGGTGCTAACTCGCAGTGATTGCAACTGGTAGTGGAAGAGAGAGAGGGAAAGAGAGAACGCTCTGGTTTTATTTGGGTGGCTGTGGAAAGGTTCCATCATGCGTCATGTTGACAGGACATTTGTCAAAGTGGAATGATACAACTGGCCTGACTCTTCTGCCACATGGCCTGGCTCCAGTTACCCCAGTATATTTCTCATTGGAAAAAGTGTTTCAAACGTTTCGACAGCCTGAGAGTCACATGATTCGAGAAACGTGTTTTTTCAGACCCTTTGCATTTAGAACTGGAATGTCACACAGTTTAGTGCAAAACCTTTGCCAAGACCCAACAGTTCCCTTTAATTCAATCAAGCCTCATCCAAAATCAAACTCTTAGCCATGTAACCATAATTTAAGGTTATTGGCTTTGTAAAAGCCAAACATTTCAATCCAGTGGATCCAGATTTTTATGTGGATCCGCACCAGATATAGCAATAGATACCAATCCCCTAAATATGCCTGA
Organism: Chaunax sp. Z400; assembly: GCA_037577475.1. Lineage (NCBI taxonomy): Eukaryota > Metazoa > Chordata > Actinopteri > Lophiiformes > Chaunacidae > Chaunax > Chaunax sp. Z400. The sequence continues at coordinate 18,215,588 of CM075193.1, forward strand.
CTTATATCTTCTCATCAAGATCCATGCATTGTACACAGGAATTTTAAAAAAGTATTTATATATATCGAAAACAACCTATCTTGCAATGTTAAAGAAAGTTGTTGTTTTTTTTAAATTTGGGATCTGCCCCTTTATCCAAAATTTAATGGGGTCTATTTTTGCCCAAGATCCATCCTTCCATCAAGTTTCATGGGAATCTCCTCAGAATCTTTTTGCTTAATCCTGCTGACATAACAGCCAACAAACAAATGCTGGAGGTCACAATTGATTTGCTATGTCTAATTAGTTATGATGTGACTGCTGGTGAAAACTCAAAAGCAATAGGATCTGCAAAAGTAAAAAACAACAACAACAACAACATGATGTCCCTACATGCTTCTGCATAAGTCAATCACAGCAGGTGTAGATGTCAGGATGGACTTGCTGCCTGCTCAGTCCACAAAAAGTTGCGAGTCTATAAGCCAGTGATCATGTCATTGCTTTTTCCCATTCAATGGTTAAGAGTTCACATCACATGACTATAACACTGTTGAACTCATGATTCCTCCTTTTCAAAACCTGGCATCCACATTACCCACATGCAACTCGACTCCACAGTTCAGCAAGTAGTGGCTAATGTAGCCTCAAACACTTTTTTCTACTTCCACACTCTGAGATTGTTTTCATCATCATGACTGTAGTCTTCAGCCCAACTGATGTTGACATAAGACACCACTTTAGGTATTTATTCTCAAAGTTGATCAGATTTCACCCAGTCCTCATCTGTAACCACAAAAAACTTCATAAAGTGTAAATCTACTGTGGCATCAACCATTGGTTTGTGAACTGCCCGTTTGAAGCTTTGAGTTTGGCATTACAGCCATCACCATCTTCTTTTTTTTGAGCCAGAAACGACTGTAATTGTAAGAGATGGTGGCGCTGGGGAGGAAAAGCATTGCTACACCTCTATCCTGATTGGATCTGGTCGATAACCCCATGATATGTCACAACCATGACATCACTGTCAATCAGAAGGAAGCCACATCCTAGATTATACCCCACTTTATCATCAATTTTACACAAAACGGGACGCAGTTTACAAAATAAACATCATGCTGTATTGAAGAGGACTTGAAACTAGTGATTGAGAGCATAAACACGTTGGGAAATTGTTGAATGAGGTAATACATAAATTTAGCAGCAGAGTCATTCTCCCATAAGTGTACATACAATGATACTGTGTCTCAAACTGCATACTTTTGTTAGTATGCTCACATGTAGTTTACACGATTTGAGACACAACATGGGACATCTTTCTGAAACCAATGGAGTCGCCCCCTGCTGGCCATGAGACTGAATGCAGATTTAAGGCACTTCACATTGGCTCCGCCCACTGTTTAAACTGTCTATGGGCTTCACAAACATTTTTCACATATGTGCACTAACTAAGACCTGTAATAACACTTCGATGTGTTACCATCAATGAGTTCCACGTTAACACACATACAGACCAAACGTGTCGCCTTAGAGGAAAACTAACTCAGGAGTTGTGTATGTATAAAGCAGATGAAGTAAATGATGATATTCAGAAAGCAAAAAATGGGCTTGGTATCTGATATCATGATGAGATGGTTTACAGCTCTGCTGCTTACAGTCCTGGTAATTGAGGAAAAACTTTAGCACACTGCCACCACTGTGTGCAGCGCATGGAAAAGTGTGTGTACAGTATATATCTGTGTGCATTTGCATGTGTCTGTGTGTATGGCCAACCTGACGTGTGTATTAAAAGTGAAATTAATTAGTAATTTCTTTATGGTGCTGCAAAGGCAAACCCTCATTGACAGTACACCCTTTGTCCTCAAGTTCTCTCTCTCCTCACTCATGTTTTGATACTAGTTTCCTCTCCCTCTCTCTTTCATAATTGTCAAACACTATCATGTTACATTGTTCATTGTTAATGTTAGGTGTGTTTATGTGTTTAAACATATCCCTGCTCTGTTGACTTAGACTAGTTCGCATGAATGACTTCACACACAAAGACATACAACCTTCATTATGGTCCTGGTGTTAGGAATTAAAGACATAATGGTTTTTTTTTGTGCATTATGACTGAATTTATTGACATAGCTAATGGGATGATATTAATGTCGCTGAATTTTTGTTTGTTTTGTGTTTTTAATGTGTGTTTTACGTGCCCCTCAAGTGTCTGCTGATCGCCATGTGCTTGTTTGCATTAGTGTGTGTAAGAACATGACTGTCTCAGTCTCCAATTCATCGAATACGAGCATTCATGCAAGACTATGTTTATCGATATAGCTAATGGATTTTCTGCTGGCCCAAAGTTTGTTTGTTCAGTAACCCAATATGGCAGTCAGAATAGATGCATGGCTCAAGACTGTCTGACACAACTTTCAATGACCTGACACTGATATCAGGTAGCAAGGGAGAAAGAGACAGATGGGGTTGGGGGGTGGATAAGAGGAAGAACTGTGGTAATCGATCAACCATCCAGGCAGAACAAACAATTTAAAAAACATTTTAATGCTTGAATGGTAGAAAGAAGGGCAGGGAAATGCAGCAACACATAAGAGAAAGATGAATATGATTCCATTTGAGTGGAGAGAGGATTAAAGTCCCCTACAGCTGGCTACAACTGATTTTGACAAACACACTTACAAAACTTCTCATTACGATTCGTTTCATGGATACAGATAACATATAAGCACTGCTCCTGGAAGCATCCATGTAAATGAAGGCAGACGTTAAAGCAGTTGAACACCTCTGAAATGGTAATGCATTATTTAAAAAGAGCCACATCATGATGTCATAAATTCATTTCCCAATGGTTAACTGTGTCAGAATTTTACACTGTTTCTGAAAGGGTTTCAAGCCCAATTCCCCTTTTAGTTATTGTTGCATTGTATTCCATTGTCTTCCTGCCCTATGGCAACAGAAAGGAGCCAAAACACCTGAACAGTTTTTAAAAATGGCAAATTATAGGAGTGTTACACAAGTATATTAACTTAGGTACATATATTCTCCACAAGATGGACATTTTTTGATTTGCTTGTCATCTGTCCATGTCCATGCAGGAATGACCAGGTAACCCTGTATTTAATTAGTCAATTCACAAGCTGCCGTAAATCTATTTATTGGTATAGCAATTGAGGAACAACAAACAGGAGTGTCTGAGGAAATGCTATTATGGCCTGAGACAAAAACAAGAACAAGAATGAAAACAAATCACCTGTAAATCCTGGGATAAAACTCGTGGTGATCGGAATGACGCATGTCAGCTGGCTTTATTGTCTTTATTACCAGTATCATAGAAACAAGTCGTTCATTCATAAAGAGGGGAAACATTTCTCTGCTCTGGATGTCTCTGTTTTTATGGAATTATGGAATTTTCCCTTCTTCTTTTTTTGTACTTTCATGCTGTTGTATTTGCTCAGTTGGTATGTAATAAATTAAGTATATTGCAAATCAAGGTAAATTAAATTAAATTAAATTCAATCAAACAAATTTTTAAGTACAGAACAAAAAAAAAAAGCAGGATTCGGATCACTAGTCAACAACAATTGTATTGTCAAGTGAAATTGCCTGTCACAAGCCAATCTTATCAGCTGTAGTCGACTAGCATACTTAATAGTAGTATACGAGTATACGTACTAGTTAGCCTACCTAACTGAAGTACCTGTTAACTGTGCCTGCAACTGACCTGTTATTATTTCCAGATTTAAACAAGAAAGATATAAAAGGGTCTTAAATCTACTCATGAATGACTGTATTCATAAAATGAAGCTAAAATGATGAATGATGACGGATGATCAACATCTTCTGAAGTTGATGATCCACATAAAAGGAGGAGCATCGACTAAACTCACACAATGGCTGTTTGCCTCTGACGTCATGCTCAGGGAGTGACGCTCAAATGATGGTATAAGGTTGCAGGGCCAATATTAATTCATTAAATTACAGATTATCTGTGGAACTACTCTGTCTCTTGCAGCCACACTGGAATTTAGGGTTGCCCTACCTGCTCGTATCATTATGATCCGGATCTGGATCCAATTGCAGATAATGGTGGAAAATCATGAGTTCTCCATTCCAGTTTTATTTTGATTGGCCTATATTTTTTCTATGATATTGGCCAAATGCTAAATGAAAGGCTCAATCTTGAAATGTTGAAAAAAATTGAAAAATATCCAGAATCTGCATCCATACTCGGATCTCCTCAGAATTTAAATAAATTGAACTCTTCCTTGGCCCAAATATCTATATTCACAGGCCCGGTGGTGTCTTCTGAGCCATGACACGCATGGTATGACGTGATTGGCTCTGACATTTCACAGCTCTGTTCTCCCATATTTTTCTCTCTCTGTCTCGTCCTTTGTCTCAGTCCGTCCTCCCTTCTCCTGCGCCAGCTCCAACCGTCCCCCTGCATTGTTCAGAGAAAAAACTCAAGAGGATGGATCGTCTTACCTTTTCAGGAAGGCAGAAAAAAAAAATGTCAGAACCTAAAACTCCCTGAAAACACAGGGGAGAAAAGGAAGAAGTGACATGAGGAGGGAGATGGGAGAGTGAGAGGACTGGAGGGTTTTGATATAGGAGGTTGGAGGAGGAAAGACGCAGATACAGTCTCTTTGATATAGATCACAATCCTCTGATTTTAAAAAAACTCCTCCGCCAAACTGTCCTTCAGTAGACACTGTAAAATCAGGTAGGTAAAGGTGTCTACAGTAGAATCCAAACCTAGGATAAAATGTGGAGAGAGGTTTAAGAGAACAGACCTGATCATGGCAGCAGCTTGATTCATGATGTTAATTACAAAAGCTGCTACTAAATATCGTTAACGTCACAAATTCCATTCTTCCTATTAATCACTGATGTATGAGTATCAGAGACTCCTTTGTAAAAAGTCTCAAATGACTAGAACATTTCAGTAAATGTTGACACATGCCTTTGCTGACTACTGCTATTACTACTAGGCTAGCAGGTATTTGGTGGAGTCTTGTAGTCAAAGGCACATACCAAGCGTCATTCTCATCAGTCTGATTATTGCCGGGAACCTTTTTTGAATGTCACCCCGTCGCTTCTTGTCTGCCTTTACTGTCAACTTTAAAACAAGAGTCCTCTGAAGATTACACATCTCTGTGACGTCTGCAAAAAATTGTACAACAAATACAACTGTGCATGACATGTCGTTTACATTGACGAGTAGAGTAGTGTTTAGTAGTGTTTGGGCTTTTAGTAAGAAATGACTAAACACATTTGATTATTTCTTACTATAATGGTTTTAATATCACCATCCTCTGATTTTATTGCAATTCAAAAAAGTTACAGGGTTATTTCCTTTAATTATAGTGGCAAAATATTATACACACATTTCATATCGTTTAGAAATTATCAATAGCATCACAGTATAAATAATAATACCACGTGACACCAGTGTTTTTCAGTGGTACCTGTCCTTTAGTCTCATTCTGCAGCTATATCACCCTTAAAGTGCTTAAAGACAAACAAAGTTATACTATTTATATATATATATATATATATTATTTATATTTATATATATATATATTTATATATATATATATATATATATATATATATATATATATAGTATGTTGTTATACCAGCACAAACCCTTGATTTTCTTTAATTAAATCTTTTGATTTAAGGTCTAGAATTCAATGTGGTCCACTGTATGATGTTTTTGGTGAAGAGTGAATGAGAGTTCAAGCCCTGTCTCACCCTGCTGGTTAGCCATGATCAGCTATATCAGGGGGACTTTACAGAAAATTGAGACGTCTCACACACACATGGGGTGGATGTTATCGTTGTGATCAGGTATGCACGAAAAACTCACTTGCCCTCTAGATAAGGAGGTACAAGTTTCCAGTTTTCTTCTGCAGCTATATCCTGTTACTAATATTCTGCCCTGGGCATGCACGCCTACACAGATATACAAACGCTGGCACACACACACACACACACATAGCCCTCGGGTACAGGAACATCAACTTCCACCTCTTAGCTCACACTTTGCCCTTTTCACACAGGTAGTTCACATATAACTGCTTAGCGAAAATACATAAGGGTGTAAGAATGAGTTGTTCATAAAAAGTGAATAATGCACAGTATTTATTCTCAATATCAATAAATAAACACAGAAAAAAACATATTAGCATGCAATGGCCATGTCAGAGGAAAGAAACGCATGAGCTGCAGTCAACTCACATTAATCGATAAATAGGACAATGACATATTTTGATACGCCAACGCACATCAACGCCAATATGTTGTCTTAGATACATCAGAAGAGGCACTGATGTTTGATGGACGTAACACATCATAGGTGTGTTACACCGTTACACTAAATATTCAGTGTTCAAACACCACATCATGCAGAACTATTCAATACAGAAGAAGGAATACAAAGGCTATGAAAGTGTTTGAAGGGGTTCTAGCTTTATCTCAAAAACACTGTAACATTGTTATAAGTATGTAACAACTACAGCAAACGCTGCAGTAGAAACTATTCTAAATGACTTAGTGCGAGGTGAGGCACAAAGAATTGAGTGGTTTCCTTTCCCACACATCTTCCTTAAGGCTTCATTTGCCCTTTTGACTCCAGTAAATCAAAACAATAAACACATGAGTGATTTACAGCCAACACATTAAGGTGCGACAGGATTAGCAGCTTTGCAACCTGACGCTAAATTGTTGGCAGATGTCTCTCATTGTATATCAGATGTTGTCTTTCTCTGTCTCTGCTCTGTATCATGTTGATTCATATGAGAGGAGAGAGACAAGCATGCAGGCAGACAGATATTGTGACAGTGAGAGTGCAGACAGTGCAGGTGAGCACAATTTGGTTTGCAAATGTCAGGAGACTTGGGGAAGTTCCCCACTTTGGAGGAGGTGTGTCTCATTCTTACAGCTGTGATCTGAGATTCAAAGGTCATAGCAGGGATATGTGACTCTGAAACCTTATATTTCCTTGCTTCTCATGACACATGCATCCTCTTGACTGTAACCTCCATTGTTAACGACTTTCTGTGTCAGCTTGCCTTTTAGCAGGGAAATCAAATTAGAAGAAGAACATGAATGAACCTGTTGTTCCATTATTAAGATCCTCTGTTGTTCTGTCGCATTTCAGAGCATTTCCTGGTTCAACTCGATGAAACTTATCTACTTACTGTACTGTAAAATTCCGCCAATATTGTTGTCTGTGACCAGATTCTGATCAATGAAATCAGAAATCATCCACTGCAGGAATTACATTCTATAGTTTATGTAGCCTAAATGTGAGCGACATACTGTAAACAAAACTGTCAAAATGGCCTGTATGCAGATAGAGTTGAACCAAGAGGCATCTCTGCAATGCAATTACCTTTTACAGTGGAACCTGTGAGAAACAGCTTTTAAGATTTGCTTTTCTTCATCCATTTTAAAGACAGGTTTTAAATAACTGGGTTAAATTTGACTTGCTCGTTACCTGTAAAGCCAGTGCTCTCCATAGCAAGACAGACGTAAAACGTTGTGTGAGTAAAATAAATGGAATGAAGCTGTTAGCGAAATTTTTTCAACTCTGAAAAGCACAATGAGAAGAAAAAAATATGAGAAGATACATTTTCATTTAGGGATGTCAGCGTCTTATTACTGAAAACAATGTTCTCAAACAGACAATATAGTCAATTACAATCAAAACATTGGCATGTTTTGTGGACCTAACCACCTCATTAGCCCCAGCAATAAGCATTTAGATTAGCAGATACAGATTTTTAAAAATACAACATAAGCATGTTTTCTCTCCTTATTACCATTTCCTGCTGATAATGTCAACTCAAAGCTTATCAGGGGCACCTGGATAACATGACGACCTGTCACACAATACGCACGCATCTATACACGACTGAGTCAAGTCTTGACATGTTCGCTCAAAGCCTAAAGAGAGAGATTAGATGAGAATATTGACAGCTAACACACACACATACAGTGAGTGGTTGGATGGACAGCTCCCACAGCACTAAATGGCAAACAACAGGTTTAGGGTGACGTGTCTGGAATGTAGAAAATGCTCTTTCATAAGAAGCTGCTCTCTAACACTACAGGGCAGGTCAGTCCCTCTCTCAGATTCTGTGAATGTGTGTGTTGATCAACCTCCCAGTCTGAGTCAACTCGTCACGGCCAACTGCATGTGTGTTTCTGTGTGTTAAAGTGGTGGCTTTAGCATGATGAAGTGGTTTAAGCCAGCAGAGATCATGTGTGTGAACAGCTGAGCACAATGTGGCAAAATGGGAAAGACGATGCAATTCCATGCACGTCACACACAATTATACAAACTGATCTCAAGTCACAGTGTGCAAGATGAAAGGCTTGGTAAAAAATCTAATCTAAAAAAATAATATTAATATTTATTATGCAATAAATTGTAAATAGGTGAAGAACAGTACAGATGCCATCCTCTTGCATCATCCATCACTCCTCATGGTTTGAAAATGCAAGACAACAAAAGTTGACAAAGTGTTGCCTCTTCTATTCCTTGAAACCCCCAAAAGGGGAGACACAGAATGTGAGTGCAGTTACAGGTAAATATGCTTTAACTAGTAAATTCAGAGTGCATCAGTATATTTCTGCATCATTTTACACTGTACTTTTTTTTTTTTGTTTGGATTGTGGGATATTGGTCTTTTAAATTTTTGATGCTGTTCTTTGGTTGGCTTATGTAGGTAGACATTTTTTCCCAGTACAAACATTTCATCATGATTGTGAACTGTATTACTTGACAGCACAGAGGTCTTTGGGCATTAAAAACATGTTAAATATTCAACATTCACAGCCACCAGTCATTTGCTCAATAAAATGTGGAAAGAAAGGAAGAAAAAAAGAATCTGCACACAAGCTGCCCATGATACTCAGATCAAACTGTAATAACAGGCATTGCTGACCAAATGACTTGAGACTGAATCAAGATTTTGTTACTCCATAGCCTATTAGTCAGTCAATGAAACATATTTTAGTGTACTGCTTAGCTCTCAAACAAGAGATATTTTTGTCCTGCTTTGAAATTTTCTATGCAAGAATTTTCTATTCTTGCACTCAAGAATTGTAATTATTCATTTATTCATTTGTACATTATTCATTCCATTTATATCTATTTGTTCATTTATGTATTGTAGCTTTCTATTTAGCTTTCCTTTCTGACATTTTTCAAGGAGAATCTGTAGCGAATCAATTTCCCCATGGGATCAATAAAGTATTTCTGATTCTGATTCTGATAGAGACTCTTTAAACCCAAATCAAGCTGTAAAATTAGGCAATGCTGATCAAATATAGGCTAAACCAAGATTTCATTCCTATATAGCCAAAATATAATATATTGAACATTTAAGTAAGAACACACAGCACAGCTACAGCACAGAAATTAAAGCTGCAAGTAACGTTGAACGGGCCCTCGTACCCCGTGCGCCAACTTCGGCCTCACTACTGCACACCTGGATATATCTGCATGCATTATGGACACTGACGGAGAGATTGTGATTTATCTAATTTTGTCCACTATGAAATGACCAGTTGCAGTACAGGAAGATTGCTTTTCAGTGAGCGCCATTGTGCTCCGATTTTCATTTTGGAGACTACATGAAGTTTTTCATATCAACACACTTAGACCATAAGGCCCTGTGTCGACATAACATTTTTTTTTCTGTCATGAAAGTGCTGGCAGGGTGCTGAGGAGGGCTGGGTTGATACTTTCGGCCTGAAAAAAGAGCAGTTTTTGTTACTTCCGGACTGAATAAAAGAACATGCTCACTCCGGATCGGATTCAACAATGGCAGACATCATTTTGCAAGTGCTCCTCCTGGCAAACCTACGTTGACATCTACACACGACTGGTTCAGTATATTCGTGCGGCTCATTGTGACTGCGATGGATGGCCATTATGTTTGAGAAGAAAGGTAATTACCTAAAACGTTTTGACTCTTATTAACACTGAATGCACAATATTAATCTTAGCCTCAGCCTTTAGCTTGTTACATAGCATCAACTTCACAATCAATCACATTGCAGTTAAACAAATGACACACCGATTTTATTTTTACAGGTTTTCTTGAGGCTGATGGCAAGACGGGGGTCACCTGTTGTCACCATCCATCATCTCACCACTGGTTGGACACAATTGTTCCGGATTCCAGCTCTTTGTAATTTGTGCAGAATTTCTGTGTGGCTCTTTCACTGATGAGCATCAGACATGTAAACACTCAGCCTCCTGTACAGACATTATCAGAGTATGGTAATCCATAAGGGGCTGACAATAACAATGCTTTAAAAAAAAATCACTCCCTCTGTTAAAGTAGTCCATCACTGCAGCTCTGCTGTCAGGCCCTTATGGATAACCATACTCTGATAATGCCTGTATAGGAGGCTGAATGTCCATCACTGCAGTTCTACTAAAGCAACCGTTCAGTAATTATATTCCAAGACATCTATACAGTAATTACTTGTATTCTGTCTCTCTGTAAATCAAGCATATTGACACAGACATATCTATTAAGAAAACTGGTTTATTTTCAAAGCCAAATTATATACAGTACAATACAAAAATACACAAGTCACAAAAAATATTTGTTAAAATACAAAGTGTGTGATTTTCAAAAAATGGCAAAAAATGGACACAAAAATCAAACTGGCCAACTTGCTGTTTGTTTGACAACAACGCTCGAAGAGACTTTTTTGTCGGGCTCAGTCAGTTACATAAGTGTACCAAGTTTTGTACATGTGTGTTATACTGGAGGCAGGGGCTGCACTTTAGAGGGCGCTAGCGAGCCATTTTGCCACGCCCATTTCCAAACACCATATCAAATGTAAATTTCCCACCGAACAAATTTTTCTGCCAACTTTCATGAGTTTTTGAACATGGGAAAGCCCCCAAAAAAGGTGCTTCTTTTCGGAGAATAATAATTCCTTGCATTACAATAGAGTCCTCGCACTCTTAGTGCTCGGGCCCTAATAACCTACTTGCACACAGTAATTGAAATCATAGACAAGTGTATAAATGTGCAATCTGTGGGTCGCTTTACACACTCACACACACAAACCTTCCTTTGTGACTTAAACGCACACATTGTAAGTAACAACTATGTATTTTATTTAGTTAATTAGATAGACAAACTATTGCAGCTACATCTGTGCTTCCCTCATTTTTTTCAGATCCAGGCATGGATACCTACATGTGTGAGAAAACAGACACACATTTCTGTTACCTGTTTGTTACCGGTTTTAACCAGGTGAGGCTCAAATGTGTGTGTGTTTGTGTCGCTGCGTGTGTGTTTGTGTCTCTGCGTGTGTGTTTGTGTCTGCCAGTCTGCTACTTGAGTTGTGACTCAGCAGAGTCACAGAGAGTTCACCCAACGAGAACAGGAATATCTGCCAGGACTGTCATATTCAAACTAATTTACAGGAAAGCTGGCACACACACATACAAAGGAAACAATGTCCTCTGTATTCGATACGTCAAGCTCAGATATAAGATATTTTTAGACTTCACTGAAGTAGGAGCAGGAGATTTACAGTGGTAGGTAGCTACTGAAGAATAGAAAAACACCTCTGAATGTCTATAAATATGTCCAAATATAACATTTTTCATTCCTTATTCTATTTCCATCCCTTTTTGCCAACATTTCCTTGTTTGTTCGAAAAATGTGTATGAAACAGCTCAAGCATTAATCAAAAGAGAGAGGGTGCAAGGTCACATGTTTGCACAAAACATGAACTTATTTCATGCATCTACCCTCTGTCCCTGCTTTCTAGTTCCAATTACTTTACATAAATGCAACATAAATGCACTATTCTGGACTACTGGGAGAGAGGAGCGAGTCTGGAACCAGACATCCGGCTCCCATGCATGTATAAATGTATTGTGAATGAATTATTTATTCTTTCTTTTTTTTTTTCAAATGTATCAATGTTAAGGTCATAATCTGTCCACTTTCTCACCTGGTTCTTCTTGCCTTCTCTCTCTGTGTCTTCTTTCTATCCCTCTTTGCAACAAACAAAAATTATGCTGTTGCACCTTAAAGCGACAGTCCCCTGATAGGGTGACCCTCATCATGTGACTCCTGGACCATGAAAACTTGCCCCTAGGATCTGGAATCACATTGGTATCATTTTTAGTTTATAATATCTCAGTGAAAAATCTCAGTGCAACAAATTGGAAGTTGTTTTTTCACTGACTACTGTAGTCTTAAAATTATTCAACCTCCTGAATATCGTAAGAGCACACATTTACAAATCAAGTGTTAAAACACTGTGTCAACCTTTATAGACTTATTTTAATAGTAAATTTACATCAGGGCTCCATGTTCAAACTCTGCACAGATCAGTCCAAAGGAGCCTCATGACACACGAGGAAATCAGGGCATGCAATAAGTTAACATGACATCATATTGTAAATTCATTCCAAAGAGCAGATTAGTTTTGCCTCATATCATAGTTGCCAACTTGTCACACTTGATTTAAAGCTTCAGCCTGACACACACTCCAATTCAGAGGGAGAAGATTTTGCGTAACCAATCACAAGAAACCAACGTATGGAGTACTTTTGAAATGCTTGAGAGAGAGCAAATAACCATTATTTATTAATGCTCCTGAAGGTGATGCTGCAAAATGATGATGATCCAAACGTGTGTAAAATCTTAATTTACAACCACAACTTGCTGTAAGCCTCAAGTGTTTATTAAGTAGATAGGAGTTTTATCCCCATTTCCACTGCATAGTACCGGCTCAGCTCAACTTAATTCACCTTTTTTTGCATTTCCATCAGGTAAAAAGTACCAGGTACTTGGTACTACTTTTTTAGTATCTCCTCCGTTGCAGTTCTAAACAAGCCGAGCAGGTACTAAAAGGTCAAGTGAAACTTTACAGACCGCTGATTGGTCAATGCCCGGCACGCACGGAGTATCCTGCACAGCACAAATCAATGGTTTTTATTGCAGCCGCTACACTGAGGAGGTGCAGATGTTCCTGTCTTAAACAGATGATGAGAGGATAACGAGAGGAGTGTGTCGCGTTGAAAACTACGCCACGGCAGTTTCACGCAGCACCCATCTTACCCTGAGGTGGTACCATCCGGCAATGGAAAACAACCGGCAGAAAAGTACCAGATACCAAGGCGAATCGAGTCAAGTCGAGCAGAGCCGGTGCTACGCAGTGGAAATGCAGCATTTGTTGTCTGTAAAACTGTTTCTTTGGGGGCATGTTTTATTCCTGTTTTTTTCATAAGACCCTTCTAGGAACAAGAGTTGGAAGTTAGCAGTAGCTGTAGATGCATTGCATTGTGTAATTGTGAAATTCTCTATAAAATGATATATCTATCCCTGTTAAATAACCATTCAAATGAAAAGAAAAGGGATTTCAGACACAATCCTTAAAAGACCTTATCTACTGCACTTGAACTAGATTGAAAAGTGGTGGAATGCCTTGAAGATATTTAGTCATATATGCTTAGCTTCCAACTTGAGCAAGCAGGTCAGGTGATTTTCAATATACAGATTGGTGCAAAGCTGACAACCAAGAACATCCAGTCACACAAAAGTAGTGTACGATATTTTGGCGCTTCCATTTTAACACAAAAATGTCGCCATCATAGCAATTACTTTCATCAAGCTGCACTATTATAATATGCAACAGATATTAACCAGAATGATTTCACAAGAAAGTGTGTGTGCCTGCTCCAAATTGAAAACTGTTACTATTTTATTTGCATGCAACCTCCTCAGGGGCCAACTCTTGCATATCTTGTAAGAAGTGTAGCCTTTTCTGTTTAAATAATCATAACTCACTCGTAGCCATTTCTTTCCTGCAAACTGACTGCACCACAACAAGCAATACTCATGCCACATCTTAATACACCCGCTTTCTTTTGACCACTTGCTGTGAGTAAAATGGTATTTTCCAGTGTTGGCACCACATTACAACAACACTTTGTGCCACATGTCATGCCTTGCAGATATGCAAAGCCTGCAAAGACCCAAAATGATTTGATCAGTCAAAGCTTTTGACAGAGCTGTGAAAGTTGAGAGACATGATCAGATTTTCCTAAGTCGGTGGTGTAAGAGAGACACAGAGTAAGATGATCGGCTGCTGTGCCGAGTCGGTGTGTGCTTGGGGTGACATTTTCTCCAACAGTGCAGCGTCCTGCTCAAAGCCACACAGTGGCTCACTTGAAGAGAAGAGGACAAAACTGTTGCTGGACAAACCCTGTTGTCAGTGAGACTTATTCACTTCTAGTTAAGTGAAATCTAAAAAGGCTGCAGATCGCACTTGTATCATCACTCACACCACATAGCACAACATCCCCAAGAATCTACTTTTTATTTCCAAATATCATTATGTTTTCAAGAGTATATGTACACTGAGAAACCTGTTTGACTTGTGATGTTTGACTTGTCATTAAGAACACTATATATATCTGCCTTTTATTATCTATCATTTCCCTCAGGCTAACCACTATGGAGTTTTCTGGAAGTCCCGCTGTGAAAACTGAGAGGGGTTTGGTCTCTTACTCTGGTCAGGGCTTCACTCCCCTGGCCCATCCCCATCAAAGGTCTTCTGTTTGGGTGTAAAAGAGTCCAGTTTCTTGGCCTCCCACAACCAGGCTGCATGGTGGCATGGAAAGAAGGTCCTGGAGCGGAGAGCTGCTAAGTGAGCGGGGGCCAAGTGAGAGCCTTGGGAGTGAGTACACAGAGCAGGCTGGCTAATGGTTCCCTCACTGGGGAGAAGAGGAATGCATGCTGGGGGAGAGGAGGGGAGACAGGGCCCTAAAGAGGGATATATGTGTGTGAGTGTGTGTTAATTGCAGATGCTATTCGGGGGAAATGTGTGTTATAGGGGACTACATTTCCCCGCAGCACCCACATTAGCGGGACCCCAGAGAGAAATACATTCAACACTTCATTCATTATACTCAGTAGTCAGTTGTCATCTGTGTACTCACACCTACATGCATGCGCACAGACAAGCACATGCATGCAGCCATATCTGCAAGATCATATCCATGCACAGTAAGCTCCGCAGACACGCACATTAACACAATCCTTGACACATTAATATGCAGAGTATGTCACTGATACAGTCAGGGTTAGAGGTTTAAATCCCACTGGGAATACCAGGCAAAAACCACAGTGGGTAATGGATGGTAATTTTAGATGTGAACTTTATGGAGGAAAACACAGTCTGCATACAGGAGACGCAGTAAAGACATGTGACTCTAAACCTGTCTGTATGAATGATAAGCTTTTATTGTTACCGTGAATATATTATCATACTCAGTAATGTTAGTGTGTTTCAGCATTACTTTTAAAACTAAACTGAAAAACACACCATTTTTGCTCCACCTTACAGTCATCAGGTTTATTTGTTTAACCCACGTGTCTTATTATATTTTTATTGATCAACTAATGATCTAAATCATTATTTTATTTTGTTTTATTTTTATTATTTTAAAATGGTTTTGATTGACATGGCTTATTAATTTGCCTAGTGTGTTGCTGGTCTTAATTATTTCATTTTTTTATTCCTAATTTCTTAATGTTTTTTGTTGTTTTTTTACTCACATGTACCTGTACTATTTATTAGTCTGTTTTAATTCTATCTAATGGTGTCTAATGTTTTCTCTTTACATTATCCACATAGTTTTTGTGGCAGCTCATGCTTTGTGAAGAACATTATGCTTCTTGACTGAAATGTGTTAAATGGATAAAGATTTGCTTTGTTGCTTGCTATCTTTAATGGGGATGGTGTTTAGGATTATGAGGAATGTGTTTTGTTTTCTTTTAGGATTATGAGAAGTGTGGATTGTTTTGTTTTTTTAGGATTATGAGAATTGTGGGGTTTTTTTAGGATTATGAGAAATGTGTATTTTTTTTAGGACCATGAGAAATCCTGCAGTGGTGGGAGGGTTATTGAAAAGGCTTGTCACACTATTCTATGTTATCCAGCATTCTATATACTAGAAAAAAATTATATTAACAGGGTCAGAAAAACTAAATACAAATTGCGCTGCATAACTATGTTTCTTCTTTTTCGCTCTTTCTTTTATGATCTACTCACCCCAAACATTTATCTTGCAACCCTTTGCTGGTTCCTGACCCAGAACGATACTTGTTACAACGGAGCTTCTCATCAGCCAGTAGAAGCAGACAGTGAAATGCATTGTCTGTCTACTAATGTGGCCAGCTGGCCAGGTGTGTGTGAACATTGGTGAAAACAACCACCCACCACAGTTACATGACACAGAAGTAAAACGAACAGCAATCCAGGGAAAAAGACATTGGCTTTGGGTTCTTCCAGTAGCTCAGATGGCTATGAGCCCAATACTATGCATCTAATGTGAGGTGTAAGATACAGTGTATTATGTGTTATTTCTGGATTCTGGATTATAACAAAGCATCTCAGAAACATTCTCTGAAGATTATTAAAATTAGCTGCCACATACCATAAACCATGATCGAAAAGTTCATTCACACCTCTACGCATCACATTAATGCAAAGCTCACTTAAATCAATAATTTTCTCCAAATGCTCATCGATATGCTCAGCAAACACACTGCATGACATATAAAGATATTGTAGATGCATTTGTCTCTGCCACAAAGTAACTCCATCTTCACATTCACACGCTCATGCATTTTGTTTTTTATATCTTTAACCCCATCTCACCGCATTCATGTCTGCAGCTCTGTTGCTGCAGACAATAAAAGGAGGAAGGAGGTGGAAGGATGGCGGGAAGGATTCGACTCTACTGTGAAAATAAACATGTGAAACAAACACCCAGAGTGTGAGGGTCGGGTTTCGCTGTTGTGACGACAGTTAGCATCAGGAAGAGGGCCATCGTAATAGGAGTCCCGACAAAATAACACTCATAATAATGTGCATGCAAATACACACACACACACACACACACACACACACACATACATAATAATGTGCATGCAAATATATACACACACACACACACACATAATAATGTGCATGCAAATACGCACAGAATCAGCACAGACCAGGGTAATTTGATCGAACCAGCCTTGGGAAAACTGCCCACATGAGCGGGAAAACTGACACTGTCAACACAGTCCTGGGAATCCCCACAGACTACATCACACAGACGAATGTACACATACTGTACATGAACAGGCTTGAATGTCCACATAAATGCATATTTGTAGGACTGGAATGGGGTGAAGTTCAACCTCTCTCTACACTGTTGACATGTTTAAATGATGATAGCAAAGTTATAATTTTCAAAGCTAAAAACATTAGCAATTTAAAGGCTTTTCCTTGATAGTTAAACACCAATGTCTCTGTCATATCCACTGCCTACATTAGTTTTTCATGTATTCACTTTTTGTGACGGCCCCTCACAACTGCACACACATCTTAATATTCTATTTTCATCATGCATCATGCTAGCTTGTTGTACTTCACTTGGGTAACGGCAACCGAACTTTATTTGGCGACCCATTTTAGTAGTTTTTATATTTCATTTATATTTCAGCCCAGAGAGAACGATGCCATTCCCAGTTGTTTAACTGCTGGACAAGATGCCCTCTATTGATTTAGTTGCCTGTAAAAGTCCTGATTGTAAATGTAAATACATATTCATCCTTTAGTTCCTGAAAGCTTTTATTTCCTTCTTATTTATGAGCCTCTTCTATATTTAGGTCATTTTACCCAAGTATTAAATCTCTTATCTGTTCTATTTGTTATGAATCCTGAATTATATGCAATCTGCAATCCATCATAATATTTTACTATGCACTCATGGTGCTCTTGGGGATTTTTTTCAAACCAACCCAACCATGGATTAATCTCCTCTATAAGGTGTTTTCAGCTAATACAACATGTATTGGAAAGCTGTTTGTTGTGCTACTTTTAATTTCTTTGGCTGTGTAGGAGAGGTTGTTCAGATTCAACAGTGAGTTTATTTGAGGGCCTTAATGGTAGATCCTTAAATCCATAACTATTCCCATTTTTTGAGATAACTTCAACGTTTTATATCTTGTCTATATTTGGTTTCTTTCCTTGCCAAACAAATCTAAAGATTGTCTTATCCCATTCTATGAAGCATTGTGTGATACCTCCACAGGCACTTTTGGAACAAATACAGCAACAATGGAAGCACATTGAGTTTAATTGCCTCAGCCCTTGAGGCAGTGCACCATGAAGGAAATCAGACTCCATCTTCCAAAGTCAAATGTTATTCTAGAGCACCTGCTGTTCTTTAAAATGAATCACAGGTGAAAAAGTTAAGCTGAAAAAAAAGAAAAAAGAAAATGTCATGTCAAAAAAGAAAAGATTGCCACTAAAAGAGGAATGTCAGATATTAATTAAAATAGACAGAGAATGAACATATAGACAGCTGAGGAGGCAAATGGATGCAGTATCCACATGGTGTGTGAAAAAAAAAGATTACTCTGTTTTAACTATTTCCCTCTCACACTCATCTTCTCTGCCTCACCTGAGCTAAAGGTCCTGGGAACAACACGCTTACTCTGGCAGTGAATGACAGCTCATGGCCTGAGGTACCCAGCTCCGCCTCCAGGTGAGGTTTGACCATCTCAGGTTTCCATCCCACCCTCTCATTCATCTCCTGCCTCCGTCTCCTCTCTCACATTTTCTCCTCATTCACCTTAAGGCCCACTGTGCCCCTGACAACACTGCACACATACACACAAACGCAATGCTTTGCAAAGGCTTCACAAAGTGACAAGTGGCCATAATAATACATATGCAGAAACTTGCACATACAGTAAATAGTGTCACAAATATGAATGACACACACACATTCACACAGAAACATGCACACATTTAGTGTGTTAAAGCAGACGTGCATTCAAAATCACGCACACAAACAAAGAAAATAAAGCCAAAATGGAACATCCTCCGCCCAGAGTTAAGAGGGTTGGAGTGTGTGAGCATCTATGTGTGTGTGTGTGGGTGTATACAGTGCCTGAGGTAGTAGGGTTTCTATTACAGTGATGCTTCCTTTCCCAGGTGAAAAAGTAAAGCAGAGAGACGCAGTGTAAAATCCCACAGCCTCAGGGGGCTAAAGCAACAGTGGCACCACCTCATGCCTTCACTCGTATGCTCCCGCCTGCAACAAGCCCTTTTAAATTCACCAGAGATCAAAAACTGCAATGATCAGAACTGCCCTGAAGACACCTAAAGTTCATTTGACTTGTGTTAAGGATAAAGGCAAGCTCAATTTAGAGTGCTGGATTAGTTGCCATCTCGTACTTACCATACAGCAAGTACTTTGTTTTTCATGAGAGGAAAATCAACATCAGTCATTTCATTTTTTTTATTTTTTTTTAATTTGTGGTGAGGAAAACGTTAGCTACCACACATATTGAACAATAAATTATGAAAACATGGACATGTTGTTACTGGAAGCATGCCGGTAGCCTAAGTAAGCATAGTATTGGGATCACTTTAAGTAAGTAGGTTCCTCAATAGATTAAAGACTCCCGAACGTTTTTGGTCTGCAGGCGGTTTTCATATTCACAGTTTATTTGTGGACAGTGCTCTCATCGCCACAGCTCATCTGGAAAAGCTGTCACATTTCTCCTCAACTAGCTTTCAATAAAAATACACCAATATTGTGCAGTCATAATTCATTTTACCTCTGTAGTGCTTAAAATGCAATCCCTACAGTTTATTCATTGAGTAATCTGGATTCCAGCTGCGACGCTGTCTAAACAAAAGTTTGCCAGAACTAGCCCAGCCACCATGGAAGCCGCTTAGTCCAACAATTGTTTTAAGTGAAGTGTCTGGGTTTTTACATTGTTTGAGCTATATGTATCTATGTATCTGTATATATAGATACATAGAAGAAGAAGAAGAAGAAGAAGAAGAAGAAGAAGAAGAAGAAGAAGAAGAGGGCATGTGATTACGAAGAGCATATGTGTACGAGGAAGTGGGTATTATAGTCAGGTAGGCTGGGGTGAGGGGTGACTGTGTGGTGTGCTCTTTTTTGAGCCAAACGCCGTTTCTTGGGAATCTGGTAAAAGTACATGAGGCCACCGGGAGGGACAGAATGAGCTATGAGAAAGTAAAACAAAAGAAGACAGGGATAATGTTCTCAGCCATTTAAATAAAGTGCCAAAAAATGAGGTCTGAAAATTGTGTAAATTGAAACCGCCATACTTCAAGCTATTCATTTCCTGTGGTATCTGGGTAAATATTATGAACTCTACTCCAGAATACTAAGCATGCTATCCATCATGACTCACACAAGCCAAGTTTGAGCTCACTTTGACTTCACTACCGACATAATTAGTTGGAGCGTTATGGAGACTATACGATGTAACATGTTACCTAAAACAAGGATACTGAATTTTACAAGAGGAAGGCAGTGAGCCAGGGCTGCACACACACAAAAACATGTGCACACAGTTGAGCAAGTGTTGAATGGAATTCCATAAATCCATATGATTCATTTTTTTATTTCTGTATTTACGGTAAGTACTTCTTGTGGTCTTAATTATAGAAGAGAGATTGTATTACTTTCTTATTTCTTAAAGATTGCCTTTACTAGCTTTTATTTAACAGAGACCTACATTTCAGCCTGCTCTCATTCCCATGGTGTCCAATAGGCTGAAAATGTCATGACCAGGACCAAATGTCACTGATCCTTTGTAGTAGTAGTTTTTTGAGCCTAAACATAAACAAAGTGTTGTTTCACATTAAGTGTAAGAGAGGCTTCGTGCATTGAAATGCTAAAGGCTACCTCGGGCCTATATGCGACACAGAGGGGTGTGACAAAGCAGCACTGGTATCAGACTACCTGAGAGAATGCGTTCCATATTTCACACTTTTTGTTCCTACTTCACATGAGGGTTGATAGTTTACAAAAGGATGCAACAAGTCAAGAAAGATTAAGTTATTTCTTTCTCATTGTTTATTG
The DNA here is from genome assembly GCA_037577475.1 of Chaunax sp. Z400. Classification (NCBI taxonomy): domain Eukaryota; kingdom Metazoa; phylum Chordata; class Actinopteri; order Lophiiformes; family Chaunacidae; genus Chaunax; species Chaunax sp. Z400. Next base: position 18,236,535 of record CM075193.1, read on the forward strand.
TGTAAAAAGGTTTGAGACATCCTGTGCATCAAAACATTGATACAGTAATTCCCTAAATCCAACTATAAAAAAAATGATTTAAGCCTCTTTTATAGGCTCTTCTACTCTCTTTGATTCTCCCCTCAAAAGTCAGTACATTTGCACATATAACATATTAGCCTGTTTGGAACGTTATCTTACAACCTCTTGCAGTGCCATAGTTCGATAATACACAGAGAGCTCAGCTCCTGTCTGTTATCTGTTACACTGTGGCTACAGTATGTAGATTTAAGACTGGCAGTGACAAATAATTCTAATTCCCCTCTATTATAAAGGACAATTCAGTCTAATTACAAATAACTGTTTATCCCTGGCTATCATTCCAGTTCATAATGAAAACATGAATTGTTTACAACCTTCGTTCGTTGCAGCGTCGGCGTCAGGTGTGATGTTTTACACAAGCATTGAGCAGTGCTTTATAAACAACATAATAACATGGCAACAACAATTATTTGCACTCCTAATTGCATGGCGGCAGTCCATTTATCTCCTCTTCTTCACACCCCTGTCCTGTCTTACTTCCTCGCCATTTCCACTGCTGGCTCAGGGACAGAACTACAACGTACAATGTACAATTCTTGTAACATACAGAACGGTGAGGCACAATAAAGGTGCAACAGTAACGCCTCAAAAAAGTTGTGTACGGTAAAAGTGTCTATAGAGAGCGAGGGAGACAGAGAGGGTAGAGACAGAGAGTGAGAAAACTGGGAGATGAGGAGAGGTAGCTGAATGAATTTCTCTCCTCTTTCCAGTGCCTCCAACACTGCCTGCCAGCTGGCCAGACAGAAGCAGAGACTTCTGGGATAGATTTATGTGTAGTGGTGGGTCTAAACTGGCCACACATAAGGATGGCCTCTCACTAAAGAATTAACAATGATTGTTCCAGTTGGGGCATGTGTGCAGGATCCTGGCAGCCTTTATATGTCTGGTTTGTCCTGCCTAAGCTGTTCTCTGTCAATACTCGCAGTACTACACAAGTGCATGTGCGCATACACACGCATTACCAGAAGCACTTGCAAAGACCAACACACATGCACGCATGGACACGGAAACACAAATACACACTTGCACACAGCCATCTCCTCATCCCCACTTGGCTCTGAATGAGCCGACCACAGCGCATGAAGAGGCTCAGCAGATACAGTGTGATGACTAAAACCGATTCTCATTCATCACTCACTTTTCAGCCATGTCTCTTTTTCTGACCTCTTTAGACGCCCATCATAAATACTGCTGGTGCAAGAAAATCTGTTTCCCCCCATGTCCTCACACATGTACACTATAATAGAGTCATTTCAATGCCTGTCCTAACAATAATGTTCATGTCTGGTTGATACTCACTTCAAATGTGCTCAACATGCCCTGCAATCCAGTGGCTTCAGAGCTTAAGTGTCTGTATTGAAAATGTACACAAAGTGTTGCTTCCAGTAGTAAGACATTTTTCAGGCTTTTGGAACCACAGCTAACCCAGATATGAAAAATTGTCCTGCTGACCAGGGTTTGACTTTAGTTATACATCAAGGAGGATTAAAGTTCTAGTCGTTCATTTTTAATCCTCATTTAATCTGAATTCACATATGTAAATAATGACCTTATATGATAAAATTGGAATAATAAAAAAAAGTAATTTGTGTCTGTTTTTAAATGATCATGGATAGATGTTAGATGCCCCTGTATTAAAAAGAAACTGTGAAATAAAATTGGAAGTGGCATCTCATTACTCCATTCACTTTGGAATCGTTGTCATTGTTAATCGCCTCTGACAGGTAAAGTGTCACATGACTGCAATTTGTGCCCCTATAAAATGTGTCCCACTGCATTATGGGATTGTTAGCAGAAAGCAGTAAATTCCATGGACGTAACTTTTTCCATATAGGGTTGTAGTAAATCTTGAGGGCGCTAATGCAAAGATTTCACACTCTAATTTTGACACTAAAAAAAAAACCTCTAACAAATTCTCTGACTGCTTCTCTGGTTTCTTTAGTCCTCTAAACTGAACAGTTGAGGATGAATCAACATTTTTCACCACTTTGACATTTTATGAACCAAACAACTAATCGAATAATAAAGAAAATGATTGACAGATCAATCAAAGATGAATTCAAAATAGCATTTTAAAACACAACCCAATCATACTCTTGGTTATGAAATAATTAATTTGCATTCAAAATATCAATTAATACAGAGGTATAAGAATGAATAAAGCATATAAATGCATTCGGCCAATAGAAATGGTTTCTGGTTCTCTAAGAAGGACACAGTACAAATGCAGAATGCAGCTCGTTATTCATGTGATTAACATGTTTGTTAAACAGGTTACAGATGACAGTGAGAAAATACTGATCTGGCAGTGATAGCTGCATGATTCTATTAATATTAACAAAGAGCACATGTGAAGACACAAACTCAATCAAAGGTCTCAACAGTTGTTAAAGAGTGTGCTCAGCTGCCACCTTCATCAGAGACAAACGTCGTTTCCCATGATGCCTCAGAGGAAAGGGCGTCTCATTTCTTTTGAAACACATTTACTTGTTTTCTTTCTCTCTCTCCACCTGGTTTCCCTGTTTCTCTCGATGAATTCTTCAGTGGGAGGGACTAAGACACAAGAGAAAGACACGTGTGGGAAGCATGGATGGAAGACATGGGATGTCCCTGATCAATTCCAGGATTTCCACCAGTGCACTGCAAGCCCAGCGGCCCACCAGGCCACGGTTTAACTCATGCTGAATGATGACGTTGACAGAATGAAAAATGGGGAACTCATCTGAAATGGCAGTGCAGCACTCGGACAGTCTACAGCTGTTACTGTATCTTATAATTCATCTTTTAAAAAATGCAAGAAGTTGCGAGCATGATTTAATTTAATGGCCCAATATTTACCTCTGAGAGATGAATGAGAAGTTGGATAATCTAACTTTTGAAGTCAAAACCCAGAGACTGAAATCAACAGAGCAGCAAACTTGAGCAGTAACAAACAAGACCCGCTGACCAACAACACACAATGCAGCATTAAACAACTTCAACCAACTCTATTGTGAAAGATGCCTTCCCTCTGACTGAGGCTGCTCTCCACTGCTGCTCACATTAATACAGCAGAGGTATTTTATAGACTGCAATAAACAGTGGGAAAGCTCTTAATGGTTAGAAATCTCACAAGGCACATCTTCCGGTTGAGTGTGCTGCATGGCCACATCAAAAAAGAAAACGGCTGCCGCGCCACGCTGCTGGCCCAGGACAAAAGATGCACCAGAACAACACAGAACAACAGAACAACTTTCCTGCAGGAAACGCCGTATTCCTATTTTCTCCTCTATTTAACGTGTCGTCACATTCCCCGATTTTGCACCCTCTCTTGGTTACGTCTTTCAGCTGTATCCACGCCACCTGTCGCTATGCAACCTGAACCTGGTACCAGTGGCGAGGATGCTGATAGCTCCTCCGACAGGCACAGGAAGAATACATGTGATGGGGAGGGTAAAGGGAAAAAAAACACAAACTGAAGTTGTTTTCATATTGTACTGTTGAATGTTTTGTCATTTTCTGGAAAAAAAAAGAAAAAGAGAAAAAAGATAACTTACTCTAAAAGCTGTCTTTGATTTGTTTTGTTGAACGTAAGTCGTGGAAGACTTGTAAAACATGACTTCTTAAACTGTTTGTTAATTTTTTGTAATATTGTAATCAATCATCAAAACATGTCATCTTTAAGATAGTCCTTCATTTTGAAAGATTGCACACACTCAGAAATTCTAGTGGTTTTCCAGCAGAGTAGAAATAACATTATACAGCTACCTGTACCTAACAAATTGGCTGCCAATTGTCTCTGGAGTACCACATGGCCACCAATGGCTTCTACGATTGGCTACCTGGCAGAATGACATGAGTGTCAGGTTAGCGATTGATTGGGTGACGTGTGGTGAACCAGATGGAACAGAGAGGAAGTGTATTCCCAAGAAACCTCACCAAACCACTGGGTTTTTCCACAGGCAGGTGAGGTGGACACACAAACACACAGATACACTCTCTAACAAGACAATTCCTGAACCTGCACCTCTCCCTCCATTTGACTGGCTCTTCCTGGTTTTCTCTCCAGCCCTCATAAGCTATTAGGTTCTGCATAGATCTTCATTATGTTTAATTACCCTCTCAGGTTTCACTGGAATGAATGCACATGTGAGCGAGCGGGGTGGAGGGGGTTGTTCTTTTCCTTTCCTGATTCTAAAATCATGTCTTGTCTGCCAACGAGGTACTATAAATCCATTACAGACAAAAATCAGAATTGACACACTGTCTCCTGCAAGATTTATATTGAAATTAATTGAAAAAAATCAGACTGTAAGTCTACGTAGCCTTAAGATTTATGTTACTGGCTGACCCAAGAAAAACAGAGCACGGCTGGCATTGTTAAAAAGGGGTTTCATTGATCAAGCTCCTTGTTTGAAAGAAAGCAAGAAGCCTCACGTATAAGCTAAAATAACTACTGTCCTCTGCCCTAAATTGCAAACCTATTGGCATTTAATCTTCGAAACCCCCTCTGACATTAACCTCCAACCAAGTCTCGAATTCACCATCTTCAGTGTCCCCACAAATCTGTCCTCATTAAAACTCTAAACAAGCAGACGTCGCTTTCACAACTCTGCTAGTCCATCACTGAATTCCTTCTGTGCTTGGCTTACAAACGTGAAATTCTTCTTCAATTCTTCTGTGGATGGCTGAGGAAGGTAAGTATTTTTGGAGGGGCTCAAATGATAGATTTATTACAAAGTGGCAACCATTCATATCACTCTTCAACTGCAGAGGCTTCCTTTGGATTGGGAGCTGTAACCTGAGGCGCTCATAGACATGAGCAAAAAAATGCCACTGACTCTATTCTGTCAACACACCCAAGCAATTTGCAAATGTTGTGTTGTTTATTCATTCATTTATTTATTTTACGTCTGCTTCATATTTCTATTACATACCATGTTATTTTGTCTGTGTCTTTTTACAAAGATGATATATTACTCTAATATTTAGCTGTGTCCTCTTGTCCTCTTCTCTTCCAACTTTTTTGACTAGTTCAGCAGGTGGCAGTAACTATTGCAGTAAAACTACATGTTTTATGCATTTGCAGGACAGCAAGAGTAAAATAGTAAGAAAACACAAAAGTAATTGCATCTCATTGCGCAATATGACATACAAGCTAAATGGCCAGACAATGTTTGCCCACTGTACAACTGTGTTATAGTCTAGGTCATGCCTGGTTGGGAAACACTGTGGGAGACAAAAGAAATGCTCAAAAAGATGGCAGGCGAGTGATTTTATTTACTACAAGCAATCTGAGCCGGGCGTCTGAAAATAGCCTTATCTCATTCCTCCTTTTCCTCCTTGGTGAACTACACAGTATAAATATATCAATATTTACGTAAAAAAAGGATTTGAAAGAAAATCCATCTGCATAGCTCCCCCACTCTGGGTTCATTCAACAACACTGTTTGTCCTCTGAAGGAAAAGAAATTGTTCCACATTACCATTAAACAGGAACCAAAGGAGAAAAAAAAATAAACAAAAGCAACTGAAAATAACCTCAGGAGCAAACAGCCAAACAGATTATTTGTGGAATATTCCTTTATGCGGATGCCTCTCTAGTTTTCTGGTTGGTAGGAGGGTAGCTCATGCACTCTGAAAATAAGTAACTGAACTGTGTCAAGAAAAGCCAGTCATTGGGGTAGTACTGAGTACAATAGTATTCTTTTCTAACTTTTCTTTCATTTCTTTCTTTCTGCAAACAAACAACTGCCACTCACTGGTACGCAAAAAGGGAACCTGATCTCTCACCATCTTCCCATCCACAACACTGCAAGCATTGTCCAATGGAGCACCGACAAACGAATCAGAAAAACAAACCTTGTGCACCACGAGAACGCTCTGAATCCCTCTCTGTGCTGAGGTGTGAGGCGGTGGTTTTATTCCCTTCAGTCTGCCACCAGCTGTCTTTTATTCATTTGTTTGAGATGCAATCACTATACGATAGATAGGGATATATTTTACCTTTTATAGCACATCTGTGGAAAAATGTAGCCCCCCTGTACCACTTCTTTTTTTTTTTCTTTTTTTTTTGAGTGTGCTGCCCTCTGTGTTGAATTCTTCTTTGCTACAGAGACCTGTGGGGGTTTACAAAATGTGTCATGAAATCCAGCTGCTGTGGGCATGCCAAATATCTCTCACCAGATAACAATATGTATCTGCACTGCTGGTGCACTTACAGTCTCACAAGCGAGGGAATGTTTGGAGTTGTGCTACAATATGAAGGGGATAAATTCACAGGTGTCAAACTGTAAACTAGAAGAAAACGGCTCATTTCATGCGATCTGGGCAAGAAAAGCAGAGAAATGAATGACGGATTGGAAAAACAATCACACACGAAAATCTGTCCCATTGTTACTCAGGGCTGCAGCAGTTTGACTTACCTCCTCGCCCATGGTGTCCCCCTTCCCAAAAAATATAAAATTATTTGTTTTAAAATAAAGACTATTTTGTTATGTGAGGTTCTTTCAGCATGTAAAGTGATGGTGCTGTATCGCACCTGTGAAAGAGCAGGGTTTTGACTCCTTGTCCTCTTGCTTTGGAGTGCAGGACCAGATGAACAACAATATGATCATCATCAACTAAGGGGGATTAAGGTTTACATGACACAAGTTTAATCAATCTCACTGTCAGCTGCACTGCATTTATTATGTAAATGGTATAGGGGCCTGTTACAACTGATTATCTGATGTTAATGAGATGGAATTTTGATATAAAATCTAGTGTTCAAATTTGAAATGACAATTACATTTATTACTGAATACATTTTAGAATCTTGTGCGTAACCCATTAAGTGTTTTCTATAGTTGGATCGGTTTGGGAAGTATTTCACAAAAATACAGACTTTAAAATAAACTAATTACAGAGGGTGTGAAATGCCGTTGATTTATTCTTCAGAGCCGTCCTTTAGGTGTATTCCTCTCACATGTGCATTTAAATTATAGCTACTTTGCTTAATTGCTGTCACTGAGTTTATTATCGGTGTTCCCTAAAAGGTGCATCACACCCTTTGGATATTAACTCCAGGTTAAATTCATGTTCAAGAGGCACTACTTTGGTAGGCTAAATCCGCAAATTGTCCCCAGGTGTGTTTAAGCTACTGCCAGAACTATTAGTCCTCATATTAATGGTTTGCTGAAATACTCAGCTAAACAAACACCTCGTCTTTGCCCTGGGAATTCTATTTTCATTAGAGATGCCACTAATGTTTACGATATTACAGTGACAGTCCTTTATAACTTACTGTCCATATGTATATATATATATATATACATACACACACACTGAGCAACAGTAGAAACACGTTTTTTTATGTCATGCCATCCTGTTCATATTAAATATCAAATGCAAATTATGGTTCACACAGCTTTATTCACCCCTTAGCCATAAAGAAAAATAATTTTTGTGCAAATTGGTGGTTTTTGCCTTTGTGTTTACAAGTCAAAAAGTGTGGATGGTGAGACAGAGAACAAAAACAGACAGTACCGCGTATGACCACCTCCAGCATTTATCACAGATTTACACCTCCTGAATGGATAAGATGTTATTCTGGACTTGTGGAATGGCAACTTGTCACAGTGCTGTGACAAGTTGTGCATGTGTAGCTGGAGCAGGATTTTCTCATCCCACAGATGTTCTATTGGGTTGAGATCTGTTGAATATGCTGGTCAAGGAAGGACAGCGACATTGTTCTGGTCCAGGTAGACTACTCCTGACAGACATGAGCCTCATGTGGTCTGGCATTGTCATGCATGAAGGTGTTGCCTGATTGCCGTATCCTCAGAATGACATGTGGACCTAGGACCGTATCTCTGTCATGGATAGCTGTCAGTGTACCGTGGATGTGGACCAGGTCTGACCGCCATCCATTAGCAATGACTCCCCACATCATGACAACACCACCAAAATGGTCCACTTCCTGGATGTAAGCGGCAGGATAGCGTTCTCCACGGTGATGATACACACGTCTACGACCATCAGCTCTGTGCAAGTTGAATCTGGACTTGTCACTAAATGTGAGCTGCCTCCACTGTGCAATGCGCCATAACATCTGTGCTACACGTACTGTATCTGCCGAGTTCTGACCATCAGCATCATCAGTTGTTTCAATAGGACACTGGGATTTTATTGCCTTGGCCAGGTGTTTTCAATCATGCACAAAAACATCTCACCAACACCATTGTTCAGTCTGAAATGCAGCAATGACTGTTATTTCTATGTTATGACTAAATGATGGTTATTCATGATTTAACATGTTTTGTTTGTGGGTACTTAAAAAATTCATTTCAGTGAATCACATTTGTTTGTTTCAGGGGATTAGGGCTAGTGAAAGGAAAATATTGGGTTCTTAAAATTATGCATTTCTAAAGTTGCTCAGTATATGAAGTGGATGAACATAAATGCCACAAAATTAGCTGATATATCCTACAGCTACATTTAGAAAAATTAATTGAAATAGGACAAGACATGGAGAGGCAATTTTTTCAATATGGATATACAAGAATAGCTTTTGTCTGCACATTTTATGTTCATTTCATTTTCAATGAAAGATCTGCCACAAGTTGTTGAGTTATATAATTATGGATCTTGAGTTTATTTTGAGAGAATGTTGCTGAACGTCTTGGAAGAGTCTTCAATTAATGTAGCGTACATTATCACAATGTCCTGAGAATTAATCATTTTCATGGGCTCTTAGCTTTCACTACTAAAACTACAACAGTGAGTTACAGTTCATTGCTATAATAAAAAAATATTTCCCATTAAAGTGGGGAAAAATCATAATCGAGAGGAAATGTACAAAAACAGGAGGCATTTTTTTGATTATTAACTTAATTTTTTCTAAGTATAAGTGAAATCCCCCTAAGCTCCTACTTCCTTTCTCCTCTTGACAAAATGTTGCTACGGTGTTAGTTTGGGTTCCCTGTGGGAAGAACATGAGATATGTCACAAGATATGCTCATACATTCTCTGTGTATGTGTATGTTTGTCAGGGAGGAGGATAGAGGGGGTGTGTATACTGTACCTATATGTTTGTCTGGATCTGTATGCTGTGCAACTGTAAGTATCTGTGTGTGAGAGAACTCACCAGTGTTGTATGCTGGATGTGGATAAAGGCTTTGTCTATAGTAAATCCGCAGAGGTGGCAGCCGCACCCAAAACGCTCAGCTGTCAATCACTATCACCAACCACGGTCATGACCCGGGAACAGGAAGAGGCCTGAACAGATCTTCCTGCACTACTCTGGAGGTAATCACGTACGGAGAGATGAATTTAAGTGTTTGACTTACTATTTAGTATTGTGCATACTTGTGTGTTGTAGGAGTCCAACATAAATTTCTTATTTTATTTTGCATCTGGCTTCTATAACAATCTTCAGTCGATATAAGCATATTTTCTTTAAGTGATAAAAAACAGCTGCAGCTGTTAAATGTGATAAAATAACCTCTCTCAGTAGAATGTGCCCCAAACTACAAACCACTTTAAACATAATTAGTTATGAAATACTAGACTTTTTGAAACCGCGCCTGAAACAGCGATTCCTGTGTTTTCTTTTACAAAACACAAGATTGCAGAGCAGTTATAATATATTAAAATTCCTGGTATTCTGTGGAATGCATGCCATCCAATAGAGGGAGATAATAAGGTGGACCGGTGCATTCATATAGAACCAGTAGTGGTAGACGCTACTGCTGATTTTAGACGGTAAATGATCTTGATGGTGTCCACAATATGCTTTTCAGGCGAATCATAGATATAGCTGATTGGATGAATTATTTCATGTGGCTCTTCCTTGGGTGATCAATCGTTAACAAAGCAAAGTTAACGGTAGAGTTACAGGTAGCAGCATGGCGGATGAGGTTGTGACAAAAAAAAATATCTATCTATATCTATATCTATATAATCTTAAATATACTGAGCAACAGTAGAAAACACATAATTTTAAGACCCCAAATTTTCCTTTCACTATCCCTAATCTACTGAAACAAACAAACAGGTGATACACTGAAATGACTTTTTTAAGTACCCACAAACAAAACATGTTAAATCATGAATAACCATCATTTAGTCATAACATAGCCATAACAGTCACTGGTGCATTTCAGAGTAAACGATGGTGGTGGTGAGATTTTTTTGTGCATTATTGAAAACACCTGGCCAAGGCAATAAAATCCCAGGTCTAATTAATTTCCTATTGAAACAATTGATGATGCCATGACTTCCACAAAACTTACGTGACCAGGCAGTTGGGATGCTGATGATGTTGATGGTCAGAACTCGGGTAGCACAAATGTTACAGATGTTATGGCGCATTGCACAGTGTCATTCCCAGGATACAGCAATCAGGCAACACCTTCATGCATGACAATGCCAGACCACATGTGGCTCATGTCTATCAGGAGGAGCCTACTTGGACCAGAACAATGTCGCTGTCCTTCCTTGGCCAGCATATTCAAGCATCTGTGGGATATTCAGGATCACCAGGTGAGATGGAGAGATCCTGCTGCAGCAACACATCAACAACTTGTCACAGCACTGCAGGAAGAATGGCATCCCATCCTACAAGTCCAGAATAACGTCTTATCAATTCCATGCAAAGGAGATGTGATGCTGTGATAAATGCTGGAGGTGGTCACACATGTCACTGACTGTTGTTGTTGTTCTCTGTCTCACCATCCACACTTTTTGACTTGTAAACACAAAGGCAACAAACACTGATTTGTACAAAACTGATTTTTCTGTATGGCTAAGGGGTGAATAAAGATGTGTGAACCATAATTTTATTTAATATGAACAGGATGGCATGACATGAAAAAAATAATATGCATTTCTACTGTTGCTCAGTACAGAATAGTGTTTTAATGTTATGAAGAAATCTATTGGCTATTACAAGTCAAGCATTAAAATGTCTGTGATCTATAGACCATTTTGAAATTGAGATTGCAATTTAGATCATGGATCATTACTGCAATTAAACAGATTTTTATTTTATTTTTTTATTTTATTCTATTTTTTTTATTTGGGGGGGGGGGATTTGCCCACTCCTGTGCACCAGGATGGATGCACCATACTTAGGTTGTATAGGATTATTTTCTAGTCAGACGTGGTTATACTTTGTCCACATGTAAAGATTTAAGAAGTAAATTAACACAAGCTCATATTGATGCATAAGGGGGGGAAAAAAGCTTATTCCACTGTATGTTTTTTTTCTCAAATTCTTTCCTGCATTCATAATGCCATACTCTAATTTATATGAGTGTGGATGTTCCATTAAACAAGGAGAACAAAATCATTTATAAATACAGGGTACAGTGTCAAAACCTGCTTCACCACAATGACACTGTCACACCTGGTACCTGGAAAGTTACACTAATCTCTTTTTCCTCATTCTGATTCATCGATCATTTTCTCTTTTTCCTCTCCAGTGTCTGTCCACCGTATGTAAATGGGTCTATAAGTACAGAGTGGAGGATGGTTCCTGAACATGAAAGCAGGATCAGAACTGAAGGGACTTTTCACTTGACATTACTGCATCCTCTGGTTCCGTTTCCCTGTTTTTCCACTCCACATCCAAGACTTGCTACCCCCAAAAACACAGTCTGAGGGCGTTAGGAGACGAGCGGCAAAGCTGCTAGACGTTGGGAATTCTAAGCAACTTAGTCGTTCTTTTAGGAATGCTTGGTAAAAAAGTTGGAAAATGAATATCAGCACAGGGAATGACTTGGAAGAAGAAGAAAAAAGGTTTAAGAGGAAGGAATGCAAAACACACACTTGAACTTGAGATTCTTTGAAGGAGCTGCGTCTTCCCTCAAGGAAATTTGCTAACTGCTGCTAATCAGATGCTTAGTCATTAGCTGCCATTTATCCTCACCTCACTGGGGAGGCATTTATTAGATCTGTTGGTGGGGTGAAACACAAAAGGTCACACCGTCTTCCCTCAGGAGTACCTGTAATGTTATATAATGTGATTGTGAGCTTATGTGCATATTTGGCTCATTCTGAAGGGGATATGTAAATCTTATGGCTTTCCCATATTTTTTCAGCTTTGCTTATTTGAAACGTCTTGTTTCATTACTCAGTCTCACAGTTTTCCTGCAAAGGCTAACACAATCACTAAAGACAGAGGTAAAGAGGTAAAGATAGATTTTCTTCTCTCTGGTAGTATTTGTGTGTCAGTGGTTCCAAGTGGCTTTTTGAGCATCCCGATATGTGATGAAGTATGTGAAAGCTTGATGGAGAGAGTGCGAGAAAAGAAACAGACAGAGAGACAAAAACACATGTACTGTGTGTTTGTCTCCGAGCCAGTGAATGATATATACGGGCTGAAGTGTGTGTGTGTGTGTGTGTGTGTGTGTGTGTGTGTGTGTGTGTGTGTGTGTGTGTGTGTGTGTGTGTGTGTGTGTGTGTGTGTGTGTGTGTGTCCTGGCACGTGTGAGGTGGTGTGTGGGCGTCGAGAGGGAAAGCTCATAAAACCCATGATCACACTGATGAGGTCACGGGGAGTGAAACCGGAGAAAGCCTTTCATTTCCTGTCTCATTCCATTCCTCTGTCTCCTTCCTCCATTCATCCATGTCTTCTCTCCTTACTCCTGTTTTTCACCAATGATGTCCAAAACCAATCCTTTCTCATCCTTTACCTTCTAGGAATGCTGCAATATTTTTTTAGTCGACAATGGATAACAATATGGAGATGATTTTTGTGACTCTTGTTTGCACTCAGCATAAACACATTCTTGGGTCTCACATTGAGACTCTTTTTTCTTTGGTTTTTACCACTAATGTACTGAGTTATGATGAATATGAATTTCAGTATTTTCGGTGTTAAAAAACAAAACAAAAAAACGATTATTTTTACTGCCTCCGCCAAGAAGGTTATGTTTTCACTGGCATCCATTTTTTTTGGTTTGTCTGTCTTTTTGCAGGATTGCACAAAAACTACTTGACTGATTTTCATGATGGAAGAGTGGGGCGTGTGCCAAGGAGCAACCCATCAGCTTTAAAGTGGATCCGGATAAAGGTGCAGATCCAGGAATGTTTTTGTTTTTTCCACTTTCTTTAAAATTGCGAGATATGGATTTTTTTCAATATTTTTATCAATTACACATAAACCACAACAAATATTCATGAAACTCATTAATTATTGGAATTTGGTTTAGGTTTTAAATTATTGAAATGAAAAACAAATGTTGGGCCTTGCTGTAGGTATGTTCTCTACCAAGTTCCCTCTAGTTTTCAATGAATCTGAAAACTATTTTATTGACTCATCTGTCAATATGAGACATATTGTCCCATACAGTATGTGAATCCAGTGTGTGTGCAGTACTGCTCATCTAGCACTTTACGGACTCATGTGCAATACCCAGTTCTTTAAATCTGTGCAATACAACATTGTATGCTGACACCCACATTCAGCAGTGTATTCATGTATCTATTTTATAGACTATTATTTGTTTTGTTTGTCTGTTTGTTATTTATAGACTGTTATTTGTCTTGTGTTTTGTGCTTGATATTGCATTTTTATGCACCAAGAGGAGTAGCACTCCTAATTTCGTTGTATGCAGAGCTTACTATGACAATAAAGGCTTTCTGATTCTGATAGTACTGCAGAAAGGCAAGGTGACATGTTCAAATGTCTTGTTTTGTTTGACCAACAGTCCATTACCTAACTATATTCAGTTTACAATATGTAAGAGAGACTTACTTTTCTGAAGATCGAAGAATCTAAAATAAACCTATTTCTCCTTTCTGCGTCCTTCAAAAGTCATTTTTAGTCAAAGTATCCACGCAAAATCTAGAAATTAACTACACAAATAATACAAACCTTCATATGCACACACAGCAAAAAATAGATTTATGTCCAGGACATCAGAGAGTAGCCCTAAAACAGAATTTAAATTTAATATACATCTATTTTTATGGCAATCTGCATTCCAAAATGTTTTATGTAAGGTTGTTGAACAGTTAAAAGGAAGTTTTTCCTAGCCACCGTCGCCAAGTGCTTGCTAATGCAAAAATTATTGGGTAAAATAAAGACTACAGCCGAGACCTGCTCTTTTGTAAAGTGCCATGAGATGACTTTTGTTGTGATTATGGTGCTATATAAATAAGAATGGAAATGACTTCATAGCTGTGATACTCGCCTTTGGGGCACAAAGATTGTTATGCTGTTTGTGTTCCCATTCATCCCTCATCCATCCAACAGTTTGATTTGGTTTGTGCTAGATCTAACGAACTTTGTTATACTTATGGTTCTCAAAATATCCGAATGCGAGAGACAATTTACCTTGAAGTTTGCCGTGCGCATTCGTGTTACCAACGGACTAAATCTTTTTAAAATGTCGTGCCTTAATGGAGTTCCCTGTAACACAAATCTCAGGAAAAACGTGTTTTTTTAATTTTTATATTGGATAGCAAAATTATCACTATGTTTTCCTGTCCAGCAGGACAGCTGGTAAAGCCTTAATGGGCTGTTTGCAGTCCTTTAAACTTAGACCCAAGTTTTTTTCTTTCTTTTTTTGTTGTTTTTTGATTGGTGGTCTGAGAAATCAGACAAAAACAGAGATAACTATTCTCTACTCAGTGTTCTCTTAGCATGATGCATTTACTAGCTGTGAGAGCCATTCACTCTGGTACTTCTGTATGTGGAATTAAGAGTTCAGATGATGTTGTTTCCACCCGTCTCCATGGCTGGATTTTGAAAAAAAAGATGATGAAAGATAGTCCTGCATGACCACTTGGGATTTTTCTTTGTTAGCTTAACTTTTAACCGCCAAGGACTTATGAAACAATTGCCGAGATGTTTCATGAGCAAGAGTACAACTGTTCATCAATTTTCCTCGAATTTCACCAAAACCTCCAGGCACACCTGCTCCAACCATACCAACTGCTCCTGTCATTACTCTTCTTACCACAGGCTCATCACTGGCCAATGTTTGACAAAAACTCCAAGGGCCAGCAGGAGCTGGCTGCCAGATTGCCTGTCCCATCTGTGTGCTCACGTTTGGTACAGGGAGAAAAATTAAGGGTGGAAAAAGCAAGAACGATGCTGAGGGAAGCTGTGTCGACTTGTATGAATACACGTGTTCCCCGAGACAAAAACACTGGATGCATTAAAATAAGACACTATGCCAAACTACAGTATATGAGATCAAAACAAGCACAAGGCAAATCATGACAAAGTGAATTAATGTCAAATAAAATAAGCCACGTTGATTAAAAAATGGAATTTCTTATGGAAAAATGAGCAAATGAAAGACAATGAAATACAGTATGTGAATCCAGTGTATGTGTGCAGTTTTCTCAGATCATCACTAAGCAGGCTGCCACTTGTGATTAATCTTGATTGAACATGTCTTTGTGTTTGTGTGACTAGAACATATTCTATTTGTTCCCCCAGGGGGAGAAAGTGAAGCAGCAGCACTAACAGTGATTAGGTATTCTGCATTCAGCGTAATGTTTAGCACAGGGGACCTCAGGCTTTCTCCGAACCATATTTCATGTATTTTTTTTATTTATTCCAGTTTCATAAAAACAAATTAGATAATGTGGATTGGGAGTCTGGGATTAATTTCGAAGCAGCTGATTAGTGTGTGTTTGCATGTGTATGTCCTGGGATAATTGTGTCTGGGACAATGCCTAAAAAGCCTGCAGGCTTTACTGCAGTCTGGGAGATAGAACCAGCCCCCTTCCTCCTATCCGCATCTCTGACCACCCCCACCCCCCACCCCCCAAGCCCACTCATACTGTTTTCACATTTTCCTATTGTGTGAAAGCAAAACTTGTTCTTTAACTGGTGTCTTGTTTCCTCTTTCCATTACTTAACACATCTGCTTCTCCATTTCTCCCACCTTCCTTTTCTCCCTGCTACATGCCATCCTCCCTCTTTCCATTCTCATCCATGCCCCTCCTCTCTGATGTGAATCAGATCACAATGCTGACTGCTAAATATGCTGTATTCTTGCTTTTGGGAAAAATGTACATCAATAGCAGAGTATACTCAAAATATTTTTTATTGTCAAAACACAGAGTAAACAAAGTCTGCTTTGAATAGAAAAGAACTTGAGCTGAATGTGTGTAAATATTTGAATTACATTTGAATATTATATTTACAAAAAATAAACAACAATAGAAGCTCAAACATGAAGCTATCCGCAGTACTGCTAAAGTGCTAATTATCATGGGTACCATCACAATTAACAGTTGACATAAAGGGACATGAATTAGGTAGTGTTCATGTAGTGTTCATTCCAAAGCAGCGTCCCACCCCCCAATGAAAAAACAGGGAGCATACACAGGTAGAGAATAAGTGCTGAATGACAACATAACTTCAGGAGAGTCTCCCAGCCATCAACATAACTGTACTGTGTGTTTGTGTCCAAGGCAGGAGCTTTGGTTTGATTTGACTTCACTGGATTTGTAGTAGCTGTTCTGAGTTGGATATACAATTTAAAAAAATGTATTCTTTTTTGGGGGGTAAAATTGAAATAGGCCAATTCTCAATATACACTTAACAGGCTGCCAGTAAAAATTCTGTGTTCAGCTATGCTTCTAAGAACCATATCATCCACATCCACAACGACTGAAGTGATTTGTAAGTAATTTTCTATCATAAACCCAGTCCAATTATATAGTTTTAAATATGGGAAAAAAAATCTATTGCAGGACTCTGATCAGATCCAGGCCGATCCGTCCCCTCTGCGGGTCCACATTCAGGACCCGGACCTCCACACGTTCCCCAGGTCCCAGAGCCAGGCTGCGGCGGCGCTGGCTCACAGGCAGTTTGTCCAGGGTGATGTTACTCTTGTGAATGAGGCCAGAGCGGCCAAC
Source organism: Chaunax sp. Z400 (assembly GCA_037577475.1). Taxonomy (NCBI): domain Eukaryota; kingdom Metazoa; phylum Chordata; class Actinopteri; order Lophiiformes; family Chaunacidae; genus Chaunax; species Chaunax sp. Z400. Next base: position 18,253,461 of record CM075193.1, read on the forward strand.
ACCGATGTCTACGAAAGCCCCAAACAGAGTTGTGTTGTCCACTCGGCCCGTCAGCACCGCACCCACCCGCAGATCGCTCATCGACACAATGCCTCGCTTAAAGTCTGCCTGCCCAAAATCTGGGGATGGCAAAAAGAGAGATGATATCAAAAAGATGATATGGCTAATGACCTTTTCAGGATGTGAGATCTATGACTAAGTCAGGGGCAGGTGGCAGAGAGCACAAATATTTGGGCTCGGAGGCAGGGATGCAGGGAAGCAAGGGGTGGGGCAGAAATGACAAACAGATATTATATTGCAAGCACCAATCAAATACTTGGGTGTGCGTACATCCACATATCTCATCATTCTATTTCAGCCCTCTTTCCACTTGGCCTATTCATGAGAGATTGTTTTCTTTTCCTAGCATTAACACAAACAAGGAAGGCTCGCACCCCAGGAAATAGTCCGGGCCAATTATCCTCCCCACAGCACTGATTTCATGCGGTAGCCTCAACCCATCTGTTTACTCAGCTGAGCACTGGGTAGGAATCCTAGTGTAGTGCGCTGCAACCCAATAGGGCCAACCTGAGAATGAACCTTTGAGCAGTGTTCCTTCATTTTGAGAAGAGTCAGCCAACACTGACTGGGTATCCAGACATGACTATTTTCTCCCCACATGCTGTAAAACTGTACCATAAAGGAGAGCCTATGGTATTCAGGCACAGACAATGAGTTTGTATGTACCTGACCAATCTGAAAACTAGATATCAAATGTAAAAGTGTGTTGTATTAAAACCAAAGTTCATCAATCTGCTAAAATCTACTGTATCTACATTTTATACAGGAACAACAGGCCATGAAGCCTTGTAATATGTTTCTTTAGAACATAGAAGGTTAATTAATTTAGTGTTCAGAAACGTGTCATTCTTAGAATTGTGTTTCCAGAGTGAGTTAGAGAGTATGGTATTACACAGAAAAGTGCTACAGCACGATATTAATAACTTCATCTTTGGTTCATGTTTCTTATTCTTGCTTTCTTTTCAAATAGCAAGCACTGTAATAAAAATAACAGCTTTCAAAGCCTCATCGTTTTCCAGCTATGCCAAAAGAACAAACCTATAAACGTATAGGTTATAGATTATATACACATTATATCTATTTATAAGACATGATTTGGAGCAACTTTTTTCAAAATATACACAAGTTAACCAAAAGGACAAATGAGACAGATGAGGCATACATTCTTGAGAAAACCAATTTGAGCTACAGCAAACTGGGGAAAATCTACAAGTTTTTGACTGAACATAAGAGAAGTACATTAAAGAGAAAGCCAAAGGTCTTTCTGTATTTGTGTACTATGTGTATGTGTGACTGTGAAGATATTATGTCCAGAAACACAGTCTGCTGAGCCCATCACACCCGGTCAGAAGCATAGCATTTGTGTTTTGGGGGCTGCAGGGAGGAAGGGTTAGCACTGTCAGATGCTATCAAGTTACACAGCCAAAGACATGCCTATTATAATAAAGGCAATAGAGAAGCCAATGTGTGCTTTAACTAGCAAACCAGTCAAATAACTGGACAAATACAAGTTCAGCTTTGTATCAGTCGGTAGGGACCTACTGCATAAAGGACATTATGAAGGAAAGATGAGAGACTAAGGAGTTACTGCGACTGCTTGGTTGCAGATGCATGCCGTCTATGAAATTTATATGATTCAAAACAGATTGCTGCACAAAAGCATATGTTTAGTAATAAGGATGTATGACATGGGGGAATACTGTGATATTAAAGTTTTAGCTTTGGTTTTGTTCTGTTTGGATCCCTTAAAACTGATTAAAAGGAGTGTGCAATGAACATAAACACATGTGCACATTTTTTAATTCCCCACACAGCCGGAAATATCAAAGCATTTGAAATAATCTGCAAATATTGAGTATATATTGATGAATACTTTGTGTTTCTCCTCTGAGAATTTTTTGTCTTTGTATTCTTGTTCTCCATGTCCGTGTTCTTCCTCAATTTCACTCCCAGTCTAAATGATGTGTTTTGTGTGAGAACAAAGTCAGTTTAAACTAAGTAAAACAAACATGAGCTGATGTCAATATTTCACTTTGGGTTTAAGCAGTACGATTCTTACTTTGTCGCATGTCAAACCCCGGGGGCTGCGTGAGGCCATCGATGATGAGTTTGAGGGTCTCCGGTGTGGTGTTCACTGTCCTGGCCAGTTCATCGACACTGCTGCTCCCAACCTTGCTCTCCACACATCGTCGTAGGCCCACACTCCCAATTTGGTGTGGACTTCCACCCACTATGGACAGAAATCTGCAGAGAAGTGAAGCTTGTTAAAAAGTATGTAAAAGCATATGTATGTATGTGTATATGAAATATGTAATACATCTAATATGTAAAACCAGAGCGTGTGGAGAAAAAAAACTTTTAAAACTACAAAACAATAACAGCAAGTTAAACAAGACTCATCTGATGACATACAGTATGTATGAATGTATTGTTTACTAGATATGCTACGGACAAAAAATAATCATGGAAGGACTATGGAAGGAAGAATAATTATGAAAGTTTATGTAGTGGTCAGCAAGAGATAGTGTCCATGAATGAGTTGTAATAGTAAGTGTTTCTAGCAGGGCTTCTAAAGCACAAGTACTAAAACCCTTACTGACATAAGGGCAGATCTGGGGCTGTGGGGGATTGAAGGGAGAGCAGGAAAGAGGAAGGGATGCAAAGAGGTACAAAGAGACTAGATAGACTGATGAGATGAAGACAAAATAAAAGATGAGAGTAGCAAAGAATCAGGACGGAAGGAGGGAACGTGTATGCTAACACTAGGCAAATGCAGGAGAAGGAGCTTGGGGCAAAGGAGGGAGGGTAAGAGAGGTGTGGGAGTAATTACACAAAAAAGTCATGAGCAGCAGAGTCGGTGCTTCCTGTTCTGAAAAGCACACATAAGCACAAACATACACATTTATTTTACCCCCTACTAGATCAGGTAAATCCATGGTGGGCTGTAAACACCCTCACACCTAGTCTCATGAAACTGCCTCCACTTTGCTAAGGTTGGACTGTTTGTCCATCTGTCAACTGCCTGGAAAACACTTCTTCTATTACTTTATTGTAGCAGGATGTCCCACCTCCAAAATGTCTAGACAGTCAGTCAAGCTTGCACCACTTAAAATTCACCGAGTCTGAGATTTAACTCTAAACTAATTAGCTAGTCTGCAATATAAACAGACTTAGTAACAGACTGGCATGAGGGCCAGTAGCAAATAGGAGTTATGGAGGACAGTTGACGTGTGAATATTGTGCATACAGTATATACTATTTAGAGTAGGCACTTTCACAGCTAGTGATAGATGTGAATGCATTTGCCACTATACATGTGTTCATGTGTGGACCAGCTGGGTAGCGTCCATGATGGATATCGCTCACTGGCAGGCTGACGCCAAACAGACTCCACAGCTGCCCCTCAGCCCCCATGATGGACACAACAGGTGGACACCAACATACAAGAATACTGTACATACACACAGAGACAGACCCACACACACACACACACAAAGTTAATTCATACAGTGTTGGCAGTAGCAGGGACAGTGCGGATGTAACCGGACACGGCTTGTGTACAAATGAGACAGCTGTGAGCGCAAAGGCCGCTGCCAGCAAAATCACCATTTACCATTCAAAAGAGGGAGACAAGCTGAATTATCCCTTAACACCAGCAGGCCAGATTGGTACAAAACAGGAGCCAAGTATGTGCCAGAAAAGGCTTAAAGTTGACAAAGAGCACCTTTGGGCGCTCGTCTAACTCCTGGATCTTCTCTCGCTAAGCTAGCTTTCTGACTGTACATCTTTTTACATGGAAAAAAAAAAAGGTTTGCGTCTTGGTGGCCTATAGTGTTCTAAGACACATCTGATAGGCCCCCGTTGGATTACATTCAGCCTGGGATCTCTGCTGCTGGTCATGCCTCGTCCTCTTACACATCCTGTCTTTCTCTACTCTGAAAAGAAAAACAATCTAAAGAAATCTTAAAGTGATAGGAGGCTGACCTTTCTTTAAAGAAACATGTCAGGTTTTCATAAATTAAAAAAAGCATAAAGTCTATCAGAAGTCTAATCTAAGATGAAAGGGTTGAGAGTGTGAAAGCAGTGTTGAATTAAGAGCAGGTTGAATTCTGGCTCTGGAGCTTACAATAGTTTTGGTGGGTGGTGGGCTCTACCTTAAGGTGTGTGTGTGTGTGTGTGTGTGTGTGTGTGTGTGTGTGTGTGTGTGTGTGTGTGTGTGTGTGTGTGTGTGTGTGCGTGCGTGTGTGTGTGCGTGTGTGTGTGTGTGTTGCCCGTCTCATTTTTCCAAGGATGTATGTTAGTATTTAAGGGTTACTAGGAGTCCAGAGGCCTCCCCGACTGTTGGGTTCATATTCATATAATATTACATACACCATACACTGTGTGTGTGTGTGTGTGTGTGTGTGTGTGTGTGTGTGTGTGTGTGTGTGTGTGTGTAGGTTTGGGTGGGCTAGGAAATAGATTTTATCCAGGCCCACAGCAAGAATCCACTCTGTCTTGTATTATAGAAATATTGGGCCCCGACGGTTACATATCGGAGAAAAATTCGTCATAGAGTGGATCCCCTCTGCCTCTGAGATACAATATATTTCATGGAACGGACCATGAGTTAGAAACACTAATAAGCTTCATTTATAATTTGATGCGAGATACTCTAATAGAGTAGATCCCCTCCAGCTAAATATGAAAGTGTCCGAGATGTTTTGGCATTCAGGCAAACATATCCCCGATTGCTGAAACAAAGGTAGACAAATTGTGTGAATTTATTTTCTTGCCTGTGTCTGTGTGTGTATTGTCTATGGTTACAAAAAGAGAGTAATGTGTGGGCTGTAAGCAGTAATGGAGGATCCAGTTTCACTAATGTGATGAACATGATATTCTTCATACATCAGAAAAGTACACACACACCCACACACACACACACACAACAGAATTCCTCCACAAGTCTCCCTCCATCCTTCGTGTTTTCATCGTTTGTGGATGAGGATGTGAGAATACAAGTGGGTCATCTCAGTGATGCCCTCATATCTTACGCTGTTCACAGTTGGAGAGTTTATTAATCTAGAGAGGAAAAGGGTCAAATGTATCCCAGTATACTAATTAGTGGCTCAGATGGAGAGTGTGTTCCAGAGAACTTGAAAAATAAGATTGAATTCAAAATACAAAACAGACCCTGGGGTAAAATTCATGCACTTTTAACTGCCATGTGTTAAATTCTAAATTGAACAATCACTTCATTTGAAGCCCAAAACAACAGAGCAAGTTTTTATTTAAATAGATGAATCAGAACGATAGTTTACATTTGCAGTGTTGAGACAGCCAAATAAGGCTCATCTAGAAAATAATCACCAAGTACAATGGTCTATTTTTTGCAGAGTCATTATATAGCATCTGATTTAAAGTGCAGTAGAAGAGGAATGATTTTCCATAGTATCAAAATTTCACCAGGCTGTCTAAGGCCCCATTTACACGACAATAGCTATGTTAAAAATGTAAAAGTTTTTCCCTTTGTGTTTCAAAAAAGCTCCACGTTCATAAGGCAATAATGTGGAAATGATCCTCGTACTCGGAGATCTGCAAGAATGGCTGAATCGCTGTAGTATGCATGCCAGACCAGCAGTTGGCAGAGTAACTTTTCAAAAGCAACACCACAGAATAACACCACTTGTTCTGTACGTGCAGCCATGTGCAATGTGGAAACGTGTCATCACAGTTTTCAAAGAAATTTAGTTTTACCGGTTTACACAGCGACGTGTAAATGAAGAGCCAAACTGCAATAAATGTTTACCGTTTTATGGTAGATCCGTTGTCATGTAAACTCCCAAGTAAGATATGCATGGCTTTTTCCTGCCTTATCATTGGATCCCAACTCCACAGATAATCCCGTTTAACCTTTTTCAAAAGGGATGTGACATACTGCAAAAGACATACTGCAAAACCACAAGATACACTTTTAGGATGGTTCTCGTATTCTGCAAGAGTTTGTCAAATTGAAACAATTTTGAAACAGAGATTCAAAGACACTGTATGGATTTGGGGGGCTAAAGAGAAAGCGACAAAATTCACAGACACACACCCACAAACACTCACATATCTGAAGGAAGAAAGACAAGCAAAACAAGCAGCAACAATCTATCTTCACACACAGAGACACACCCATGCACACACATGTACTGAGGCCATTAAAGACGCATCAACATAAGGGGAGCGATGGTTAGAGCCGCTGGTGTCAGAACTTATGTAGACTAAACACAGTTGAGTGACGACAGCTGTAGCAGAGAGGGTTCCCCCTTCTCTTTCTCTGTCTGTGTGTTTCTCTCTCTCCGTGTGTCACACAGGACAGGACATGCAAGTCTTGGTCTGATGTTCAATGTGCTTTTGATATTAGCATCAGCAGCGCTAACAATCACCTCTCACACAAGGAAGCACACACTAACACGCAGATAAGGCCAATGTCGCCTCTCCAGTATCCCGTGTCTGTAAATCAAATCATTTTCCTCCACCACCATAACCAGCACCATATGAGACAGCGTCAAAATCGAAAGCATCTCAGCCCTCATGTAAACGTGTTACAATCATACACGTACGTTCAAACTCGCACATGTATGTTTTTGTCATTCTCACGTGTATAAATATACCATAATACCATTCGCTCATATACTTATTATGTATATGGGGGTGAGAATGAAAGTAAAATAATGTGAGTGAAAATATATGTATGTGACAGGAAAATGTATGTATGTATGTATGTATGTATGCAAAGGGGCCAGAATAAATGATGGCCTTTTAGCCTCTCCAGTATGTTGAGTGTACCGTACCTCTCTGCCACATGGTAGGACTCTGGGTGTATGCAGGTCTGGTCCAGGGGGTTAAATGAGGTTGGTATGTTGACACAAGTCTTTCCTTTGCCGGTCTTCGTCGCTGGTTTCTCTGTTATTGCAGGCACAGGATGAGTGGAGGATTTGGCACTGTTAAAAAAAAAGAAAGGTATTTTAAATGAGAAAGTCTTAAAGAGAGCTTTCATATTAAAAAAAACACAGCATTTCATCAAATCACAGAAAGAAATGAAATAATTCTCAATTATTTCATTCTCTCTAGAAGTATCCAGCCATGCAGGCAGTTTAAGTTTTTTTTTTTTTTTTGGGCCATCCACCCAGATAGAATGTAGGGTAATTCCATTTGTTTGCATCACTCACTCCAGATGTAGCATTTGTATTTCTCTAGATAATCCACATTCATTGTCAACATCAGTTTCAATACTTTCTACTGAAACATTGCCTGGAAAGCTATTAACGGAGACTCCTCTACTTTAACTCGTCTTCCTGACATCACCATAGAAGACTGATTCCTTTCACCAGTCTCAGCTCAACATTTTATATACATTGCACTACAATTATTATTTGCATCTACATATTGTAGTATAGTGTGTATTTATACATATATATCTATTAGCATTCTACCATGTTTTATGTTTTCTTTACCTACTTTATTTTTTTTTATTCTATTAATTTCTTTGTCTTGAAGTTACCATTTTTTTGTGTGTGTGTCATGGATGATGAAGCTGTACATTGAATTAATTGTTGCTGATTTTTTAAACGTTTTGAGCACCACAGACACAACTCTACTGATGAAATCTTGAGATATAATTCTAAAAACTTGGGGAATTCAAACCAAATTGCCTGCTTGACCAGATACCACATAAGTGAGAATATGTTTTTTTCCCCTGTAATTTGAAATGACTTGAGAATTGAGCAAGAAAGCAATATGAAACAGAATCTGAGACAAATGCATGTGCTTGCATGTGTTTGTTTATGTGTATAAACAGCTTGCATAGACTGCAGAGATTACCAGGTTTGCAGGTTGATTCTTATGAAGCCAGCACATTGCTGGTAGGTCTTGGGCCCCATGCCTTTGACCAATTTGAGTTGCTCCCTGTTGATGAAGGGACCATTCTGCTCTCTCCACTCTGCAATATTCCTTGCCCTGCCTGCATTTAGACCTGCTACATGCCTAGGAGATGAAACAACAAATGAAAATGGGAAATGGGAAATGTCATACAACACATCATCCACTGTATTTATCAAAATCATTTCTGAAACTTTATCCAGTGTGTTTATATATTCTTAATAGCTGTATGCTGATGTGAGGAATACACAATTTAGGGGGAAACCGCAGTTTATTTTGGAAATACAATTTCTAAAGTATATCTACACACATTTCTGTAACACTTGCTTTACATACAGCTCACACCAGATTTCTATAATAGACAAACAACCAGAGCATATTGTGCAGACGGTATCCTACTGTAGCATTTACTCTAAACAGCAGGGGCAAGTCAAAAGAAACAGTGAGCCAATAACCAGTGAGTGTATACCGTATGTCTAGTTTTGGCAAAGCAATGAAAAGAGGTGATTTGAAACTCAATTAGGTCTGCTCTGTTAATGTCCACAGTGACTCACTCACACACAGCAATGTCAACACTCAACATAATACCTCAGTCATCAACACGTCTGTGTGTGCTTAATGTGTGTATGTGTTGGTACCATAACTTCTGGCAGGAATGGAAAAAGCTCACTTGCAGAGCAGACGGGTAAACAGATGACCTGATGCCTGCTTTGCAGCTAATGCCAGCTTGTTTTACGGTTTGTATCTACTGTGTGTGTGTGTGTGTGTGTGTGTGTGTGTGTGTGTGTGTGTGTGTGTGTGTGTGTGTGTGTGTGTGTGTGTGTGTGTGTTTATGTGTATGTGTGTGCACATTAAATTTGTATAATTCTTGTACATCTGAAATGTGTGTTTAATGTATGCTATAAATGAGTATGTGTGCACAGTATTCTACAAAAGATAAATGCAAATTTATGCATACGTGTTAACTGTGTGTGTGTATGTGTGTGTATGTGTGTGTGTGTGCGCGCGCGTGCACATGTGCGTGTGTCTACCTTGCCTAATCCCCTCTGTTGATTACAGTCAGCCTAGTAAGAAACACCAGGGTGTGAAGCATTAGCCTCAACAGAAAGCTGGCAGGCCACCTGTGTGTGTGTGTGTGTGTGTGTGTGTGTGTGTGTGTGTGTGTGTGTGTGTGTGTGTGTGTGTGTGTGTGTGTGTGTGTGTGTGTGTGCGCGCGTGTGTGCGTGCTCATCGAGCATCCGCCTGTGCATGTGTAGATGAAGCTTTGCCATACTGTGACTTCTAGGGGAAACTATGTCAGGTTTAAGCCCTACTACGCCTCCATTTCACAATTTGCGTGTGTGTCAGTGTGTGTGTGTGTGTGTGTGTGTGTGTGTGTGTGTGTGTGTGTGTGTGTGTGTGTGTGCAAGACAAAAGTCCTTGCATGCACACATGCACAAACTTGTGCGCACATTTATGTATGTGTCTTTCTGTGCCATCTACCTCATCAGTGTCTCGGAGCAAATGTTGATGTCCACTCCCACAAAGCTCACACATTCCTGCACCACGCCGTCCAAGGCTGCCTTCAGAGCTTTAGCTGGCACATCATGCTAGAGGCAAACACGCAAACACACAAACACACACATGCGAAATGTTTGGCTGAAAATTGGATTAGCAGAGAAAATGACATTAAATTAAAGTTTCCAGACAAACAGTCCCCCCCCCCCCCCATTCTAAAACACACACATATATACCACAGAAGAGCAAGCATTTATTAACAAATTTAGTGGTTTAGGATTTTGATAATCTTTAGAGACAGAATCACAATAAAAAGCTGTCGAAACTTTCATGTATCAAAATTCTGTTTTATACTTAAGCTCATAGTTCTACCCTTGGTTGTCTCAATACTGTGATTTTCCATCATTTTTATCCAAACATGTCCACCCACTATGTTTTAATGGAGATTTTTACTAGACTTTACCTAATCATGTTCTGTTTACATAAACCCCATGCTGTACATTTATTCATTTTTTGCTACAAACGATAATGTCCTGTATAGGAACAATTTTCCCAGGGGGGATTATTAAAATTTCACCCATAATAAGATAAACAGCAGTAAAGAATGCCAGTAATGAAATACTGTACTGACAAAATGAGACTGCTTTGATTGACAGGTAGAAGCAAGTAAGAGGCAGAGAGAAATAGAGAGAAAGAAAAGGAGAGCAAAGGAGAAGGAGAGAATATTTAGTTTGGCTTCAAACCATGTGTCTCTCCTGCAAACAGGGTTCTTGTTAGAGTAGCTCTGTGCCGATAAAGATCCTGCAAATTAACTCTTCACACTTAACCAAACGGTCAAATAAGAAATTATCTGGATACATTTTCCAAAATACGTCCTGATAAATGAGGAGCGGGGAGGATAGCTAGTGGTGTCAAAAAATGAACTGAAAGAAAAGGATAATATTGTGACAAAGTAACATGAAAACATTTACTTTATATATTTTTTTTTAAAAACCATCAGAGAAAGATTCAAGATATTCTACAAAGAGCCCAAGGCTGACAGTCTAAACCAGGCCCTCCCAAAATGTTCACCCCTCAACCCCTAAAATAACGTTGCCAGAGACTCATGATCCTCACTATCCCTGCAGGTGGTTGAAGCATACAAACAATAAGCGCACACACCCACACCCACACGCACACGCACACACGCACACACACACACACACACACACACACACACACACACACACACACACACACACACACACACACACACACACACACACACACACACACACACACAGGCTTATCCAAACACACAACACATATCTTTACCTGCACGGTTTTATTTCAAATTTAATGGCTAAAATAGACTATTTCTAATCATATTTAAATGTTATTTAATATCTGGAAATCAGCCCCAGGGGATCCCGACCCCCCACTTCGGGAAACTCTGGTCTAAACTACAGTCCATTACTGTTGGGCTATGTGTGTGCACATGCATGTGTGTGTGTGTGTGTGTGTGTGTGTGTGTGTGTGTGTGTGTGTGTGTGTGTGTGTGTGTGTGTGTGTGTGTGAATGTGGGTTGTCCTGTAACATGATCAAGATCTGCACAAATACTGGCATCTCTACAGAAGACGACGACGACGGCAGTTTGTAAACACACCCTTCTCTGTCAACAATAGCAGGACAGCAAGACAGATGAGGACAGAGACAGAGGTATGTCCAGGTCAAAGAACACATGAGTCTGTTTTTGCTTGGCCATTTGCAAGACATTCATGAGTTTGATTCATCAAGCTTTCACGCGAGTCACAGGATGGGTTCAGAACTATCATATGCTCACATATGCTGTGATAAAAGTTGAATACAAGTCTTATTATGAATGACACAATAATCTACAAATTCAGCTCTTGCCATTTTCTTACTATTACCTGAAAGACATGAAATAAGTATACAATGCATTCTTTAAAAAAAAATAATAACACAAGTGAGAAAACCACAGCCGAGGAGGGGGGAAAAAATATCACTTGGACTCTCTTAAATTAAGCAAAATCCAAAACTATTCACGTCCAAGGTTTATAATGGGATCGCACCAACAGGGGGCGATGCACTATATGGCCCAGGGTTGGACGTGGCTTTTAACAAGTCACTAATGCATGTGAATCAAGATTTCACTCAGCTGTGCAAAAAAGTATTAGCACGGAAGATTCAATTCAATAATTATTATACTGCTTAATGTATGATGAATGCATGATCCCCTTTATGCTACTGACAATAAACAAAAGTTATATAAATCAATGAATAAATAATGAAGTATTTTCATAGTGGAATGCAGAGGATGAGTCTTAGGAGCCTGAGGAAAGAAAAAAACATGCCAGCTTGGAAGGTTTCCAGTCAGCATGCTCTCTATTGCTCCACTGTAAAAAAAAATTTAACAAGAAACTACCAAGGGACTTTAGCATTCTCATGTTTCTAATAGGTACAATAATTTCCGAGCTTTCTTATCCAGGGTGGAGATGTGTGTTATCCATGACAGGTTTGCTGTGTTATTGTCGATTCACAGGTAGATCAAACAGTTTACCTGCTCAACCTCAGCTCCACCAATGTGTACAGGGGTGTGTGTCTCTGCGTCCTTCTGTCTAAAAATCAACAGTCATCTTCTTGTTTTGTTGACTTTGCAAAGTAGATTGTTCTCTGTGCACGACTCTACAAGACTGTTGATTTCCTACTGATATGAGCTTTTGTCGTTGTTTGTAATATGTAGGCCAATGACGGTATGAGACTGCAATCATACAGTACATATACATACATACATACATACATACAATGAATGCCATAAACCTTTCTTGTTTAATCTAGTTTGACAGTCAGTCATAATTGAAAAAGAAAAGAAAAAAAAGAACAGAACAGAAAGAGTGCAAATATCAACAAATGTAAGTTGTTTTAAATGTGCTTGAAGTCACGTAAAATGTTGGTACAGGTGTTTGGGATGGTTCCGTATCATGCATAGACTCACATATGCTCACCGATAAACGATCCAGCCTTTTAGGCTGTGATGGAGGCTTTTACTGATACTGGTATCAGTACATGAACAGCCTTATTATTTTAAAGGTGTGTGGAGGGCAGTGTAGAGTGTTCTGAATGCAAACTGAGCGTTCAAACTGGCTCAGATTTTGTCTTGGATGAGCCGAAGAACCAGTTTCTTGAGGCACCTCATCAGAAAAAGGTTCCATCCCATAGAACTTCATACCAAACTGGCTGGAAGTTATAAAAGATCTAAAGCCCAGTTTCTTTAGTAAGCTTAGTATTATCTTATTTTGACAACGACAGGTCTACTTCATTAAACAAAGTACGATACTTTTATTTTTAGATTGTGACACTTGTTTAATTGCATTCAAGAAATTTTCTGAATACATTTGATTCATTAGTAATCTTCATAAATGCATGCTGTTTCCATTGAAATAACATCGTACTAAGTAAGTACTGTAATTAATTTGACCTGTAGTGCAGTGGTTAGAACTGCTGCCTCCTTTCTGTGTGGAGTTTGTATGTTCTCCCCTTGTCTGTGCGAGTTCCTTCTGGGTTTGTAATCTTACTCCCACAGTGCAAAGACATGCAATATAGGTGACCTGGTGACTCTAAGTCGCTCATAGGTGTAAATGGGAGTGTAAACTGGTGTAAACTGCCCTATGATGAACTGGCTGGTATGGGCTCCTTTCCCATTGTGACCCTGAAAAGGATAAGTGATTATAAAAAAAAAAGGGATGAAACAAAATACTGTACTGAAATATTAAAGCCGTTTAAACCTAGTCTACGATAAGCACTGCCTAACCAAACCTGCCTAATCGGAGGGAAATATCATCGAAGCAGCACAAGAGAGACGGCACAGCACCTCTGGTGACTCCTGCAGTTCACCTGCAGTCTGATTCTTAGTGTGAACACCAGGACATCTACAGCCAGAGGCATTTTGAAGACAATAAAAAAAATAACTTTGACAATGCGACGTTCCCATGAAGCTAGGAGTGAAGGTTTTATGATTTCCGGTAAGTGGATGTAGACAGAGGAGCGAGACAGAGATAGTCAGAGAGGAGAAAGAGGAAATCAACTGTAATGTCACACCACTGGATGATTCACACGAGAAAGGTGGAGGTGTGCGTGTGTGTGAGTTTTTTAACCTGCTTTAAAACCTCAGTGAATGTGTTCTTACATTCTTATTGAAACCTAATAGAGGTGGGAGCGGCATACAAAGGTGTGTGCGCACCTCAGTACATAACTGTGCTCAGTTAGGGATGGGAAAAACTGAACTGAAACTATAACCTGACTTCATTAAGAACTCATGTCAATCAAGATAAAAAATTTTTTTTAAAAGAGTAGGGAAAAAGTATTTGTTCTAAATGACTAATGTTTCTAATATTGACTGAGACATTTAGCATCTAGTTGATTAAAAAAAATACGTCCTCACTGCAACCAATTTTGCGTTTAGCAAAGTCTGTATTTATGTCTGTGTGTTCAGGGCATTTATACGGTTTTAAAGTCGTTGCTTCTCTTCAAAGCGTGCTGTATTTTCCATGAAGTGGGCTCTAATGTAAATATAAAGTTTTGCTAGCTTGCTTTACTTGTTAACGATTCTGTAATGGTTTGCTGAAAGACAAGGAGTTTAAGATTTCCTTCAGTGGTATATGGCACCACTGTTCATTAAAAAAACAAAAAAACACACAGTAATGCAACTTACTGCTTGTTTTAAATTACAGCTATTACCACAGGAAAGAAATGTTGTAAATATTAAAGAGAGAGGTAATGTCATTCACATGAATGGTGCAAACCTCAGTTATCTATTTTTTTTTAAATCACGATGACATGTCTAATGAAAAATTGGGGTTTTCATACATCAAGGAGAGAAAAAAAAGTCAAATCTTTCTTCAAATTTATCCAAGCCAACAACAACCTGTGGCCGAGGCTAGATTTCTGTAAATAAATGCTATTGACTGGAGAGGTCACTAACAGTACAACGATATTATTTCCCAGACTGTACATTGTGCTGAGGCCCACAGCCCTGTGACGCGGCTTAGTAAGAACAGCTCTCTGGTCTAAAAGATAAGATCTCTGGCACCAGCAGGAGTGATTTAATGTGTGTGAGGGAGTAACCGTTACAGAAAACAAGCAAGTTCTGCTCTATTAAACATAAATACACACAATCCAGTATGTGTGTGTCTGTCCTGATATCCTGAGGCCCACGTGGTGCTGTACTCAGTTTACAGTGGCTCTAACTGAACCAATAGAGCATGTCTCCCTGTATCTTTTCATCCATCTCTTGATACACATAACCCTTTTTCTCCCTCTCTTTCTTTCATTTATTTGACCTTGAGGTACACGGGCTAATGGGCGCAAGAAATCACAAAGGCAACTTACAGAATTCAGAATGATGATGTTAGTCATGGACGTGTAGTCCTTATGTTTGCATTTATTTCTCAGATGACTGTGTAGCATTCCTCTGTAGCATGCGATATTCAGGTCCGCTCTGCATTTCTCTTCTTAAGCTACTGCTTACTCTCTGACATTTCATTTCCTACCTTATTTTTCTGTCTTCTATTTATTCTACGGACTATTTCACTCTAAATTGTATTCTTAGTATCTACACCAGGACTTCAGGGTGCTGTGAGGGGAAAAGGTCACAATTAGGGCTGAAGTGATGCCTCGAATTACTCGAGTAACTCGATTACTAAAAAGCTATATAATAACAATAATAATAATAAATAATTTGCCTTGAGGCTTCGTTTAAATCCAGACAACTATACAGCGCACTGTGTTTCGCACGGATGGTTATTTCTATGGCACAGCGCGCTTGCTTCTACTGACGCGGACTACAAAATCATGGCGGAAGATAACTCTAACGATATGTTAGCAGTAGCATTTAACATAAATTAATGTGTTCTCTAATTGAGACAAAGGTTAGTAATGAATGCAAGTTAATTATGGTAATATTTAATGGCTGGTTAAGAACGTAAAACAGTGTGGTGGCTACCTGGCAGGTATTATGCGTCCCTAAATTAGCTACATTTTGTTCAAGAAAAATGATAACCCCCAGAAAATAAAATGCTGCAGTCTATTTGTTAAAGCAACATCCCTCCCATTCACATTCACACTCACACAGACAGACACACACACATGAGCAGTTGGAGCCTAAAATGCACCAATCCAATGCATCAGGTATATTTTAATGTGATTGCAGTGAGGTCAGCAGGTGTAGGGCCTCCCTTCAACACAGTAAATAAATGTACATTAGCTCTTCTTACCTTCCTTTCCATTTGTTTTTGCCTACAGATGCCATAAAGGCTGACGTTATGCCTGAGACTCAAAACTTAGAGTTATGAAAGTTAAGCTGCACATTATTACATATTTTTTTATTATGCCTAAGTTTAAAGTTGTATGTGTACCTTTTTTGAAAAGATAGTTTGAAATTATATTCTATATTTTTTTCATTTGTTTTTGCACTTCAGAAAATGTTTTCCTTCTTTAAAATCAGAACAGTTTAATGTAGCAGTTAAATCCACTAAATGGGTTTTGTTTCTATAGATATTATTATGCTTTTTAAATTTCAAAAAATATTTTTTTTCTCTTTAAAACCCTGAATGTAATATGCCAGAAGCACTTAAGTGCACTTTTCTTTTGGAAAATATTTTCTCTAGAGAACCACTTACCATTGCAATGATGACAATTCAGTCGGATAAAGCTAAGCTTGAGGATTGTTAATGTTTTTTCAGCTTCAGACAAATCATTTGATTTGTTATTTCGGTTTTAGTGCTCACTGCAGAGATGGATGCAGTATTATTGCAATTTAAGGAGTAAACATGTTGTTTTTCCAAAAAGGGAAACAATTAGTTGTTCATTTAAGAGATCCATCTTATGTTCTCTTTTATATATTACTATTGCTCTTGAATAAAGCAAAAGTGACTTAACAAAAAACTAATTAAAGAGCACGCAATAATTCTTATTCGATTACTCGATTACTAAAAGAATGGATTACTGCAGCCCTAGTGACAATGACCCAATACCATAAAACTTTTTAAACAAACACCATTGCTGAATATGTCCCCAATCAGGACACACTGACTTGGTACACTGTGGGCAGATCTTTACAAACTTAAATTCCATCCATCCCACAGATACACTACCATCCATTTTTAAAACCATCTACACTTCTTGGTTTTAACGCCTGGACCCCTAAACCTCAAAATCATCAAAAGTCAATGGACTGGATCCCTATGTGTGAGAGTCATATTTGGATTGGCCGGAAACCAGCTGAAGCCAGCCAACGAATACGCAAGAACAAAGTGCCTCTCTCTGCACCTCGAATAACGCTGCAATGTTACCACATGTCAATCACAGAGAGATAGAGGAAAAAGAGAGTAGTGAAAATACAGAGCTGGAGAGAGAGACGGCAAACCAAAACAAGCTAATGTGCTTTTTCTCTTATACAGAAACACAAATACAGATTTCCTTTGTAACATTAAGCATATGTAGCGTAAACCCACAAATAATAAATGGAGAACCAGAGAGCAGGAGCGGCAGAGAGGACCAAAGGGAGCCACGACTAAGAATAAAGCTGTTAACTGACAGGGATGGAGGATGTCTTACGACTGACAGCTAAATGAAATGCTGTTTGTGAATAATGTCACTAAGAGCGCGCAACTGGAACCACAATGGACCCATAATGGCTGCATGTACCAAGAGCCTGAAGGCAGTCAATAGTGGAAGGATACATGTAAGATGATAGGATCACGTGGCTCTAAGGCTCACTGCATTTAGCCTGGGAGATGAGAAATGTATTCTTTTTTTTATTATTTATTTTAATATTTCTGCTCTTTTTGTGCATGTGTGTGTGTGTTCTACCTTGTGCATGTGTGTGACCATAGCATGTAGTGCAGGGTTTCCCCCTGCCATTGTACAGGCCAACAACAGGCCAACAACAGGCCAAAAAGAATTTATTTTTATATGCCACATATCGTCAAATATTCATTCTTTCAAAAATAATCAAGTTTGGGAGCCTCTGTGATGCGCTGTTCATCAACAGTAACCCGAGTTGAGGATGAAGTTGGTACGTTATATGCAAGAAAAACTTCCAAAAAACCAAAGGTGGACAAACGTCAACCCCGAAGTGCAAACCAGGCCAAAATATCTGCTTTTTTCAAACGCGTCGCTACGCCACCTGCCGCCTACCAAACAATGAATCTGGATCTTCATGGCTGCAGCAGCTGTACACCTTAATCTTACCTTCTCTGATAATCATTGAACTATCATTAAAAAACTCTCAATGTGCCTGAGGATACTGTATCTGCACTCCTTGACTGACAGCTTCTATAAGGCCTCTGAGACATACCTCTTCAACACTGTATACTATTACAGCCACATAGGCTTACCTTATGGTGTGTGTGTGTGTGTGTGTGTGTGTGTGTGTATGTGTGTGTGTGTGTGTGTGTGTGTGTGTGTGTGTGTGTGTGTGTGTGTGTGTGTGTGTGTGTGTGTGTGTAAACAGAACAGGTTTAAAGACAGGAACAGGAAGTTCAAATACTGCACTGACAGAATAAAATCAGTTTGACCGTTTGAGTAAAATGTATTATGATATATTCCATTATTTAAAAAAGAAAGAGGTTGAGGCATCACCATTTTTGGTGACCTGGACGGGACACACCTCCCCAATAATCTAAGTGTGGTTCAGCTGATTTCAAATCATGATTCCAAACATCCAAAAACATGCTTTGTCTTTTCCTTTTTCAAGTTACGTGTACTTTAGTTTGGATTTCCTGTTTTGCCAACGTGGTTATAATCTGATTAATCTTATAAACGTAAAATTAAGAGACTTAAAAAGTGTTCTGATATTTTTGTTTGTTTAGTCATTTAGCCACTGGTTGAACTCCCATATAAAACATGGCAACCTTGGTATGAGTTGGTAAAATAAAGGTTTACTTCAATACAAACGTCACTTCCGAAATACAAACATCACTCAACATAAATTGTACGGTGCTGCAATAAGTAGCCCGACATGACGGCCAGTAAATGTTTTATAAATTGCTGTATAAGTAGAGAATTGGCATGAGCCTGTTTACATCAATTATACAGACACAGAGAAGCAAGCTTGACTCATCCCCACACCTCACTCAACACGCAAACACCTGAGAGCCTGACTTTTTTTTCCCACGACTCAGAAGGCAGAGGCTGGAACTATCAATCACTCTCTCTCCTTCATTTTTATTTTTTTTGCTCTGCTTCCTTCTCCCTGCTCTGTCTGCTCCTGTCTCCCCTGAAGGTACAACCATGCAAAAGTAGATGATAGCATACTCAGGTGTACAAATACACATTTGATCGGCTGCACTCCAACACACGCAGCACTATAGGCACTGGGCCTTGGTGTAAAAAGTACCATCATTTGGTGTTGGTGAAAAGCTCAGATTCAGTCAACTGAGTTTTTAAGTCAATACCAACATGTCTGAAGGTGCAGATTTGATATTTTACCTGGCCAGTTCTAAAGAAACTCAACGCTGTTGATGGTAAAGTCAAACAAATACCTGCAAAAATACAAAAATAACAATCCTAAGAGGTTCAGTAACAAGCAACTGGAAGCCTTTTTTTTTAAGTTTCAAGACGGTTCACCTCTCATCTAAGAGCCTTCCTCAGTTCTGAATCTGATACCACATAATTTAATGGCCCTGACACAGGACCCTATCCCATAAGGGGTAAATATCCCGTACAGAGAAGTGGGATTAAAAAAAAATGAGGAAAATGGTTAAAAAGAGTTTATCTGCTAACCACTACCTGCAACAGAAGGCCAATAATCCAGGATACATCTGCTAGTGACCCAGTCTGCTCTTCTAAGTCCACCACAGATCAGGATGTTCGCAGCAGTACAGGCTTTGTTAGCCAAGCTAATAGTATGGCCCCATCCATATAACATTAATATAGGGTTAGACAGACAGGCAGGCAGGCAGGCAGCATTCAGCTACATCAGATGCTATGTTCTGGAGTGTTTACAGTGTATGTCAACAACACATGTTCTTCCACTTGATAGGGAGAAGGAGGCTGGTGTGAAAGGAGGGCAGAGGAGAAGGAGTCACTGGGACGAAAAGAGAAGAATTCTGGCAACAACAAAGAAGTGAGTGAAGGAGAGCAGTTGAAAGAGTCGGGGGCGAGGAGTGACAGTTTTGTTAATATCCGTCTTGCAGGCAATGTTTTCTCACACAGCAGTGTGTGTGTGTGTCTGTGTGTGTATTTTCCAGTAGCAGTGTCAGAGCCCTGGGAATTACCCAGCTGTCAGAAAAAGCGCAACCTAAAGAGGTGATTGACAGATGCAGGAGCTGTCCAAAGGCCACGCTCAGTAAGTGTTTAATTATTGAGGAAACAAGATTCCTGAAATGTTTGTCCATCTGAGAGTCTCAAATCAATAAGAGTATGGGTCGCCTTTTCAATCCACTGAAATGTAGGTAACCACTAATATAAAAAAAAAAAACATAATATCTATTTTCCATTAAAACAGACGTATCTCTGGCAAAGTCAGTATCCAGAAAAACCTATCAGCCAGGGCTGCTGTAGTGAAAACAGTGTTCCCACACCAATAGTTATGTCCAATCTGATTTTAATGGGCCTCACTTTTTTAGCCCTCAGCTCATTTCCTCCTTTCTGTCAGAGCTGTCACTCACTGAGTCAGCAGAGGGAGAAAGAAAGAGAGAGCATGCTGTGCCAGCTGTCTAGAGTTACATCTGCCCTTATGCCTTTTGGGTCTAATGGCAATAAACTTTCACAAAGCTCAAAATGCCATGAATCACACAAAAGAATTTGCTAGAAAACACACACATGCATGAGTGCACTTTTCTTACACCCATACATTCATGCATGCGCACACTTAAGCCTCACTCTGAACAGGGATGACGTGTGTATGGATGTGTGTGTGTGTTAGCATGTGAGCTAACACACAGGCCAAAGTTATGTCCCATCTCATATCTGTCAGCACCCAGCGTTTATTTACCTGGTTATCATTTGTTGACCTAGTCACATGATCTGAGAGCGGGAGGTGCACAGCTCCGGTCACCCCCAGAGAGTGCAGTCAGGACGTGATGAGAGACACACACTGCCATACATACATATAAGCAAAAGCACAATATGACCTCCTTTCTCTGCTTAACTCCCCCCCCCCCCCTTATCCTGGAATCTCTGTCATTCCTGTTCCTTTTGTCACACTCTGCTGCCCTTTTTAATTCTTCTTCTTCTGCCAAAGACAAACGAAGGGATCTCTGAGCTACAGGACATGCTGTACATACGGAGGAGCGTCCTCTCAGTAATCCTGTGACATGAGATTGGTTTAAATCTATGAAAAAAGACCGACTTCACTCGAGCTAAAAAGTTAGTACAAGAAAAAAAAATTGATAAAAGATTTTCAGATTATTATGAGTAATTGTTGATGCCTATTATCAAACATAAAAGGCAAGTATTTGGACCCCAGCCTTTACGGAATGGTTTGATATTTTACAAACTACACAAACAATCAAAAAAAAGTTACCAATGAATTCCTAAACGATGTAGATAATCATTTGTAGCTGCCTTACTCTCACTCTTACCCCCTCTACCCCTCTACCTTACTGGCCTGCATTGCATTTATATATTAGCAAAAATGGAATTCTTCATATTCAAAATTAGAACTATAAATTTACTCAACAAGATCTCTGTGTATCCAACTCCTGTCTTTTAAATACATCAAGATAACCTAAGGTTATTTGTTCCATCGATCATCTGTATGCTGTGACCACTGCATCACTCACTATGGTTGCCTCATATATGGCTGCCACTCTTACAGTTTGACAATGTTCTACTTTCCTTTGTCAGCCTCCTGTCTTTTATTTCAGTCGTCATGTTCTTTTTTTCACCCAAACCACCAAATATGGAGAACAATACTGCATTAATATCCTGTGTAAATAGTAGACGCATTGACACAAAATCACACATTCACTTGGAATGACCAAAATCAACATTGAGTTCAATGTTGTTTCATCTGTACATACACTTGAACGCACATGGACAAGGAGCAGCGAGCATACAAGAAACAAATGTTCAAACATACGTCATCCCTGATCTCCATTAATTGAATTAGCTGTCACCCTTAGCATCATCTGTTGACACAGGCCTCAGCCAAGTTTATCTACTTCCCGGTTCGCCTGTCTTCTCTGATCCTGTTTAAGTTTTTATCATTTGTCCTCACTCACATTCCCTTTATGCCTCAAGTCTCAATTTCTGCTTTATTTGTTTAGCCTGAAATGCGAAAGCCACAGCTGAGCTCTGCAAAGAGTCTGAATATAATATCTTCAGCTTTTATTGAGTAATATTACATTTCTTCGTTCTCCTTCTGTGAATAGTGGTTGTGTGTTGCTTCATGTTGTATAATTTCGTTGCCATTTTGGTCAGAATTCTCTTAAAAAAGACCATTCTGGTTAAATAAACAAGAGAATAATGAGAAAAATTAAAAACACACATGCAGCGCCTTTGTATAGCACATTGGCCATTTTATAGTAAAGAAGAAACTACTGCAGACTGTGTGTACAATTGTGGTTTAGTGCTAATGTGCTTTTACACCAACATCCCAACACACACACTTGCCTGTTCATCTCAGATTCTTTCTAACCGACAGCAGATGTTCTACTGCCCTGGGACAAGAAGCTCGAACCCACAAGGTGCATCCAAACAAGGAAAAAAAAAACAAACGCAAACTCACCTGGTATGTTCCAATGCCGATGTGTTTAGGATCAATCTTCACAAGTTCAGCCAGTGGATCTTGTACACGTCTTCCAATGGACACTGTTGACACACACACACACACACAGAAATAAACATTAGATTTTATGTCTCTTGAGAATCTATGGTTTGTGTTTTTCATGAACTTGCTATCTGAATCACAATTATTGCATATGCAAATCCATATTATTTATAATTACTGAATATGCAAATTGTCGACAATGCTGGCCTGAGGCAAGCCAAACTTAATTGTCATTCCTCCAACCCCTATAATAATAATTAAAGCCAAGTCTCTGCACCTGTCGTTTAGCTTCCTGATTCATGTTGAAGTCGTGAACCTTTAAAACCACAAAGACCTGGGCGCACTGACACACACAGCCAAATTTAGCACACAAATAAACACGCAGTCTGTATCCACCAAAGTCGTGTTGTTCTTAGCGATGACGTGTGTAAGGCTTCAGCCTGCTGCTTCACATGAAGCCAAATGTCTTTTCCATGAATGTGCTGTCAGGGCCCAGTGACAGGGAGAAAAATTACAAACAACCTAACTCACATACACACAATAATACATGACACAACCCCCCCCCCCCCCCCCCCCCGCCGCCCCAAGAAATACACAGGCAGACAGAGAAGGAGGTTCACGCCTCGTTAAAAGACAAAGGATGTGGGAGAACTGGGAGTTAACACCTTACGTTGTTATTCCTTATTTCTGCTTATTAAGTTGCTGTCCTATATTTGACAAGACAACAAATGTACTTCATGAACAAAATAGTCCTGAGTTATCTACTTCATTTACTGGTTTGTATTTTATTAAGGAGTTAAGATTAACCAAAATATAAACACATGGAATTTAGGCTTATAAAAAAAAACTGCAAGATGAATAAAAATGAGTGGACAAAATGTGTCTCCTTCCCTGTCCTCCCTGTGCTGGTGCCTCCTGTTGTTTCTTAGGTGTCCGTCATGTGTGTGTGTTTAAATTTCACTGGTCAGTGATGTAGTGTGGCACTTCAGTTTTGTCACACTTGGATATTTGAGGCATATGATTGGACCATAATCATCTGATTAAGATATGATAAGATATGATATGATCGTGATAATCTGAGCTAATCACAATTTTGGATTATTGTTAGAATCACTTCCATTCATTTGTATAATAATAGCTAGAAAGATATTTCCATCACTATTTCCACATCGTTTTTCCGTCGTTTGATGGGAACTTTTTATCTCGAGGTGCTTTTTGATCAGTGTCTATTCACATGAACATCATAGGTCACTTAGAGGCAAAATCAAACACCACAGAACTGCTATGGGCACATTTTGGTTTTAAGCCAAAGAAAAAAGCAGTGCAAAATAACTTGGAGGAGACAATTTGTCCAATTTGTTGCAAAAAAGTAACTATCAAAACTGCTAATTCCACAAATCTAAAAGGACATCTACGGATCCACGTCCCCACCAAGTTCACTGAACTAGGACAGACCGCAGGTGTTAGACTTCTACTATAATGGTGGGATAGAAGAAGACAATTAAATCCTTAATCACAATTATTTGTGTGACAATGACGGGTCAGCTAAAATGCCACAATCATGACGGCCCTAGATGAGATGTAATAAAGGGAGTACGTCTGGAATCAATGGCTCTCCTCTCCTCTCCTCTGGCTGCTGCCTGAGATAATATTTAGACAGGGATGGAGTTTCAACCCTGGCCTTGCTCCGTGCACCACCAAAACTCCCCAATACTCTTTAAGTCTATTCTGTCTGACTCCCTCCCCATCGCTCTCACTCAGAGGAGCTGAATTGTTAATTGAGCCCATCATAACTCTCGAGCACTTATTGAAAATTCATGAGCAAAATACAATACGACAAGAATGGGAGGAAACGGAGACACAAGAGGAATAATACAGGAAGATTTCAGACAAATTGCTTAGGAGAGATGGAAGAATGTGAAGTGAAGCATCCTGACAGGACAAGAGGACAGCTGTGATGTAGCTGCACTGATTTTGTTGCAGAGCATGAAATGAAAAAGGTTGGAAATTGTTAAACCTTTGAGGAGATGCAGTATCTATTGACTGTCCTACTGCAACAGGAAATAAAACTACTCTGGTCTCTCACCTACTTATTCTTTGTACCCATTCAACTCGTCTTTTACTCTCTCCCGGATTGAGAGAGAGGATATAATCTTAACACAAAAAAAAAAAACCAAAAAACATCAGCTTCCTTGAGAAAGGTTGAAATTTCACCACTAGATGTCCACAGATCTCCCAGCAAAAGACGAGGCCAATGGACGATGCCTTTAACTCACTGTTTCCTGCATACTATGCAACATGGCCATTTGTATAGACAGAGGCAGAAACACGCTTTCCCCAAAAGGTAAAACAGACCGAGACAAATATTCATCCATGCACATACTCAACTTTGTACCCATTGTCCAGCTTCAGCACTCCCTCTTTTAAAACCCATCCAAAGTTAAATGCTGTAGATTTCTCATGTCTGTCATTAACGGTATAAATATGGCTCTCTGTGCTGCTGGCCACAAGAAACTAGTGAGGATTAATCCGGACATGCATGATTTATGGCTTTTATAGAGGAAGTCTGCTGGAAACATTTGTTCTCCAAGACTTTAGGCAAGTCACTTTTATTCTGTTTTTCAATGGCATTATATGGGGAGTGAGAGCAGGAGAGAAGTAAGTGAATTCACTCATAATCTGGCAATCCGCGTATGCTGCTGGAACGAGAGCGGAAATAAAATAAGATGAAATAAAATAATTTAAAAGTCATGCGTTCTGACAGAAATTTACAAGACTGAGGACATTTTGAAAAACTGAAAATGAAGTGGTAGTTTCCAACAGCTATCAGTATGGTCAGCACTTTGTGTTACTAAACATCCAATAGTAGAGTAGTATAGAAGTCTTTGCTCTTTGAATTCTTCCTGTGTCCCTTTCAGTACCCGAGCTTACATGTGAAGGAAGGGGCAATATGTAAAACTTAAAAATATTGAAAACAACAGGGAATTCTTCCTGTAATATAAATGCATTTCACAATTAGAGGCGAAACAATTAGTCGACAAAAAGTCTGTTTATGAATGTGAATTCATTGTTTTTGGGTATTTGATTGTTGGATGCTTTGACAAAACAATCAATATGAACTACGATACCTGCACTCCTAAGGTTAGGGTCCAGGTCTGGCATGTCTTTGACTGCCTCAGGACTCACACTGTAAATGGATGCTCCTGCCTCATTGGTTATACTGGGGAAATAAAGGGAAAGGGAAAAAGGTTGAAGAATGAGAGAAAGAGGAGAGAAAAAAAAAAGAGATCAGTTTTTTGCTGCTTAAAAGACATGGAAGGAAAATCAACACTATCCTGTAGCTTATTAATGGAAGCTTAATAATGACAGCTGCTTGTAGTTCAGGTTTAGCGGACAATTACAGACAACAGGCCAAACACAGTACCATTGCTGGTCCTGGCATAACATTAACAGCAAATCAAAATATTATTTTCCATATGAATATAAATATTGCAGTACAGTAAGTACAGATTAACAATGATCTGACCACCTTTTCATGAAATGACTGAGTATGACGAGTCAGCAAACCGCCTCAGTACATTTGTCAATTTACGTGACACTACAGCCATCTAGAGGTTGTTGAGATGTACTGCTTCTTGTGAGCATCCAGCAACATTACTGTCATTCATGACTGAGAGTGAGATGTAGATGCATGATTTCTTTCTCAAAAATCAACAACATGGTGTGCTTTGATTTTCTGTGGATTGACTACCAAGTTCAGAGAGTCAGACTGTTTCAAAATCTGTGGTCAACATCAGAATGGCAGTCAACAGCTGAAGCTAATAAAGAACTAAATGTGTGTCTATTTCTTAACATTTGAGGTAAAAAAAAATAAAAATAAAATAAAATAGGCCACAGTTGATAAATCCAAGAATCTGCCTCCACAATAATGTGTGTGTGTGTGTGTGTGTGCGTGTTTCTGCAGACACCAGCTGCTGTCGCTAACACATCACTGAAGTCCCACATTTCTTTAACAAATTAAACTGAAATATTTTCAGAGACAAAGCCACATTTTAGTGTTGAGGTGAAAACAGTTACAACAACAGGGACAAGCTTCATATACTTAAATCATTAGCGTTTGTAAGCCCAAGAATTTTTTTTTCCATTGCTTATAAATTTTAGTTCAATAATATTTCATTATTTACATATTATTAGAACCAATATTTTATTTAAAGGTATACTCCCACTCAGTATTTTCTCAAGGCGTGTGAAGAATTTTGAAAGTAACCACGATATTTTTATTTAGTAAGATGAATGCTATTCTACAGCCTGATATAACGATCATATTTTTAGCACAGCGGAATACAGAGAACAATTCTGATTTTAATCCAGTGAAGGGCGAAAAATATGAAGTAAACAAAGGGCCATTTTGAAATTTGGTGATGTCACACAGAAGTATGTCTTTCCCAAGGGCTTCCCCAGATTTCCAGGCCATGCAAGGCCGAACGCGCATGCATGGAAGTTTCAACTCTGTGAGAACATGGAGAGGAGAAAACGTGGACGACCTAAAATAACAGACAGAGCGAGGAAGTATCGTCGAGTATCTGAACAAAAGAAACGGATAGCAAAACTGGTAAATACTGGAGAGCAGAAGGATCGATGGGAGCTACTGAAATCGAAATCTGGACACCCACGGCTGGCTTGCGCACACGCAAAAGTGACGGGAAGCTGCAGGGAAATGGCTGCCAGGTAGGAGATATCCAAAGTATCTACCCACGGAATTCCCTTTCGTTTGACATGTTTTTGTTTGAATTATGCATTGAAACTTGACCAAATAATAAAATGATATTTATTAATTGATATGCCGCTTTTTGGGTGGAATGCATTTTGTACGCCTAGGCTGTTAGTTGAGTGGGAGTCTACCTTTAACACTAAGACTGTATATCTTTATGGAAAATTACAAGTTGGAAATTACAATGAATAGAGAATGACTTCTTTCAAAAGAAAGATTTTTATTTATTATATCATATATATATATAAGTAATTATGAGTAAAGCTTTATTTATACAAGATTTTAACACAAGTTAAACAAACCACCCTGTTCATATTTTATATCACGAGTCAATAAATCAGTTTAAAAGAAGAGCTGAAGTTCATATGTCAACGACTTAATTACTGATGTAAAATCATGCAAAATGAAATGATTCTATATGGCAACATGATATCATTTCCCATATTAATGTAGTCAGTCTAAAGTAGGCCGTTATCATCCATCAACACACAGACAGAATGGTACAACAAAGCCACTGATACCAGTGTTAATGTTACCGACATACAACTGAAGCTGTCATGTTGTTTAGTCCCCCTGTTCTCTCGGGTGAATGGAGAGAGGGGAGGGTTGGAGGAAGGAACGGGGGCTTTTTCCTTAGGGCTGGCCAATATGATGAGGGGGTCAGCACCTCCCCAATGTCCACAACTCAGAATGAGGCCTTCTGTGGCACGCACGCACAGACACACACACACACACACGCACACGCACACGCACACGCACACGCACACACACAATACCAGAGGCCTGGACCTTGCCACAACAACCTTGCCAATTTCTAGTATCTTGTTAATAAGGAGTGGCAGAGGCCTTCTGATGAGAATCACATTTAAATGAACCCGTCCTCCCTCTTTATCCCCCTCTTTCCCGTCCTCTCTATTCATTCCTTCCTCCGCTTCACTGTTCTTTTTGTCAGCTTCCTGTCCATCGTGCTGACAGCTGACATATCACCATGGTGACACTACTAATGAGCACAGACACATGACCTTCAAGGGGGTCAGAGGAGAGCTGGTCATTAATCTGACACACGCAGACAAAAAAACAAAACACACGCACAATCATTTCTGCTGAGTAAGACGCACAAGATATTATGAAAAGAATGAAAAAAATATCCGCTCTGCCAAAATCTTACAGAGCTTTCACTCTTTAGAGTTTGAGGATAGACTGGGCTTTCAACGATGCCACATGGAGAGAAAACACAGGACGCACGACGCTAACCTCCCTCTCTGGCCGCACAATGGAGGTCAAGTAAAAGAGTAAAAGAGTAGCAGTGCTTTACATTGCCTTTTGTTTAAGAAACAGTGACAGAACGATTAAAAAAAAGAGGAAAGGAGAGACGGTCAAAAGTATAAAAAGTAAAAAGATACCATTGAGACACACAGAAAAAACAGAGCACAAGGGGATTTGGAGAGAAAAGAGAGGGAGGCCACCAGCCCCTATCATGTCTAACTTAATTAACGTTGCTGCTGGGGCAGCTGGGTAATAGCACCATCATGGATAAAGCTCTGAGCCCTCATTGACATAGCTTCCAAGGCTGTCACCATAGTGAGGGCATCATCCTGGCAGCCAGCAGAAGGTTGTCTGCTCTCTGGCCTGAGTGGGAGGATGGTCAAAATGTGGACACACACACACACAGAGAGAGAGACACAAAGTCAGTGGTCGCCTGTTCATGTAAAGTGATGACTTGGTGGCCCTGTAGGGTTATCACTTATTCACACTCTCAATTGTACACACATACACATATATAGAGGCCTGTTTTAATTCCTGTCCCATCCTGGGGCAAAGTCACAAACTGGCTCCCCTATCTGTTCCCCTACTGGTCTTCTTTGAGACACACCCTTGGGCCTGACACACACACACACACACACACACACATGGCCCTCTGCTGCCCCTCAAGAAACCTAACATTGGAAGAGATGGATACACACTTTGATACCTTATTACAGCCTTCTGGCACATGCATCTCTAATCTAAAGTAAAAACAGTTCATCAGATCAGTCATAAAAGACAAGGGGCAATAATATCACCAACTAATCTGATACACAGTTGATGAAAAGTTGGGGGGGGGATGAGGAGGGATTGAGCAGAAGGATTTTGACAATTCAAATTCATTGAATAGAAGATTTTCTTTGTGTGTGACATTATTTTCAAAGGCAAACAACTTAAGGTAAAAAAAAAAAAAAAAAGAAGGCAGGATTGTTGTTTGGACAATTTCTTATTCAAATGAATGGGAATGTGTGTCAGAGTGCATGTCTGAGAAGATTTCTTAGAGGAACCAAAACCTTAAGCTTATATGCATCAGAAACGCCGCCATTAAAAGTGACCGACTTTGTAGACGTTTAAAAAAAAACTCTTTAAACTTCATCCCACAATTTGGTAAAATGTCTGGTGAACGTCTTTAAAAAAATACACAAAAACTATTTTAACAACCACAACTTCCATTTAATGTAAAGTCACTGACAGGTGGAGTTGGCTGAGGGATTAAATGAGGTGAAACCTTTTAAGTTTGACAAACTGAGGATCGTCTACACACAAAAAACAATATAGCGTCTTATCTTGTAGTTCCTTAACGTGTCACTTTCTTTGACCACAACTCAGCTCAGGGTGCTTTAGCCTCGTTTTACTATCTTAGAAGGAGCGGTGATGTCACATATTACTAGACCAAAAATGTATTCATACAAAACACACATGCACAAGTTTGTCTGTCCCGGCTGCTCAAACAGCTTGGGTCCATTGTTCAGTCAGCTGCAAAGCTTGGCCTTCAGGGAGACAAATTGAGAGACGCACCATTTTTCTGTCTCACACAGAGACACAAACAAACACACACACACACACACACAAACACACGTCGGGTCTGAAGACGATGACATTTTTCACAGAGAAAAGCGTTCAAATGGCAGGTGTCAAGGGCCGTCAGTCTCTAGCGAGGCGCTAGAAGGCAGGCAGGCCCACGCACACACACACACACGCGCACACACACACACACACACACGCACACACAAACTCCAACTGCCAGTGTGAGGCACATCTGAAAAGAGCAAAGCCTCACAGACACTCATGTCAATCTGGTAGCAGGCACTGCACTTGTGTCACGCACAACTGCATACACATCCCAAATCAAAAGAACACATGGCATGTCCCACAGACTCATAACACGTTTGTTACACGCAGGACCATCGCAGGGAACACTGGTACCCCAGGGGAGGATGGCATGTGGGAAGGAGGGGGGAGGCAGAAGGGACAGAGGCTGACCACCAGTCAGGCATGCTGGGAGGAGAGAGGGGGCTGCTGGTGATACGGATGAGGCTGGCAGATATTCGCTATCCACCACCTGCGAACGCCGAAGGTCCTCAGCCAGACACCCCTTCCTTACGCGACACAAGCACAAAGATACCTTTCAAGTGTTGAGCGGTGATACCATCATCTATCAAAGACACAAGGCGTAATACAGGAAATTGAGTATGCTGGAGAGATTATAAAGCCCCTGAAGCCAATTTTGGATTTGTGATTATAGGGGTATATAAATAAAATCGACTCAACTTAACCTTTTATTATCTGTCTTAGAGCTGGTTATGCTATAGTAATGAACAAGCTATATGTATCTATAGTTCATAGAGGAATGACCAAATAAGAAAATTGAAATGATGAGAAGGAAGGAGGACACAGACATCGCAGACATTTTATGCCATTTTGAGTAAACATTTCCACTTACAGTATGATGACAGTGAAGAAGGAGAAACAGAAGTATTTTACACCACTGTCTACCTTTTCTCACTTCCCTATCCTATGTTATCCTATCCTATCCTATCCTATCTCATATCACCCTGAGTAACATTCAGTTTATAATCTAAATCAAATTCTGATAAATTACACTCATCTTAATCGATATCCAATCACGCTGATTCTTCACCATCTATGTTTGGTTTCAACCTCCAAAATTCGTTGGTTCATCTGTGGTAGAGACACTCATGATTGTGACCAAAGGAGCTCTGAGGGGGTCTATGCGTAGCCCCTGGACTTGAACCTTCCATCCAGCAATGTCTCCACCCGTCTATGAATACATTGTTAATGTAGACGTATACACTTCGCACCTCGGTTGGAAAAAAAGAAGAAGGAAAAAAGCAGACCTGAGAAGATGACACATATTTATCCATCAACTCATCCATGTAAGCAGCTCCTCCTTTTCAAATTCAACACATTAATACATATCTAGGTGTGTTTTTATTGCTTTACTAAATCATGGAGATCCTCTGTGACAAATTGAAGGTGCTCTATTTTTACCATTATTTGCCATGAACCTGTTAAACATTTCCAAATGTTTTCTGCCTCCCTCTGCCCTTCTTGTTTAAAGTCTAAGACATAACATGCTCATGCAGCCACGGGTTCATTTGTATTCTTCTGAATGAGGAGACACTCCACATCCAGGCCGAGGCCTTTCCATGCCTCTAAATCCATCTGTCCCCCTGCCCAAACTTCTGTAGAACCTTCAAACCTTCGGGGAGGCCTCAGTGCCTGGATCTCACTCAGTCATCTCTGGTGCTGCCACTGCATGTTCATCACTCACTCAGTCTGGCCCTGGGAGCTTGCCCGGACACAGGACATGACAGGGGATACACACATCCGCACCCACACGTAGTCATGAATACAGTCTGCACCACTGTCCTCCAAGTCAATCAGCTATAGCCAGTAATAATGATCTCATCCCACCAGGAGTGAGCTGGAGGGAGAGACGGTCAAGGACTTGGTGATTTGACAATGTGTGCTGCTGCGACTGCTTGTATAGCCCTCAGACAACTCCCGAGTATGAACCGGTCAAGGAGAAAACGATGAGTGCAAGTAGAGAAATGGTCTACTGCTCTTATTGGAGTACAAAGACACTGACATTCGCGTCGTTAAATGTAGGAAACAAACCCAAATACATGAACTGCTTAAGTGTAGCAGAAATCCTGATATGGTCAAGACAGACTCTTTATAATGCAGCAAAATAAAGCAGATTAATTTCACATTGTAATTTATCAAGTAGGCAAACACTCCGAGCCTCCAGGATGTGAACATGTGTTGTGAAAAGAGTAAGAGGGTGTGTCATCTCTATTTACTTTGGCTTTTAATTCATGTTCATTCTCATTCAATTCATTCTCCCCTGTTGTTATTCTGACTGCTTTCCGTTTTCCATTATATATTTACCATCTGCTGTATTTTTATTGTATAATTTGATTGTTTTGTGTTTTAATTTGCCATTTCTTCTTTATTGTTAAACACTTAGCGTTACTTCTCTTATATGAAAAGCATTCTATAAATTTAATTTGCAATGTTATTATTATCCCACTGCTTTCAGGAGTGACAAAGCGAGCTATCGGATAGAAGTTGTGTTTGTCTTTAACTGTGGTCCGTGTTTGTGTGTGTATGTGAGTGAAGGTGAGAGAGAGAGAGAGAGAGAGAGAGAAATCACCATTGCTGAAAGGTATCCCTACCCTCTGATATCATTAGCATCTGCTTGTTGCAGCGAAACAGTCAACTTGTCTTCCTTCGTGTATAAAACCGCAAACACAAATATTTAAATATTTGTGTGGTTTAAACACAAATATGTGAAGCATATTCAATTTAAGTTTAGTTGAACAGTCTATAGTAGCCACCCACTTGTCTTATACAAAAACACAAAGATAAAACATGACGATAGTAACAACTCAAACTCTGCATGAGAACCAGCTTCAACGACAAACCAACAAATCTTACTATATCTCAAAATATGTGAAAAAATATTCATGCTGCTCAGGAGGCAAGATGCTTCATTTTACATGTTGTAACTAGGAAAAAAATCAGTTTCCTTCTCCACTCTAACAGATAGATATGCAACACTTATATGCAAAGCAAGAGCGGGTTCACTTAGGGAAGCACAGTAGTCGACAGAGGTTGTTAACAGAATACAATGCAGTTTGGGAAGGATTAAGGTTTAATATGAACCCAACCCTTTTAAGGAACGTAATCTGTAGGGTGATTAATGAATATAGCAGCAAAGCAATGGTAGCTGAAGAAAAGCTCTTGTGCTGCTACAGATTGTAAAATTCTACTCAAAAGCACAGGATTACGTTTACGGATCAGTCACCAGACCAGGGCTCATAGTCGAACGTGTCTGTGTTTGTGTGTCCATGTGTGGTGTCTGCCTTCCCGACCCATCAGCTCCTCTCACCAAAACACCAGGAACACTGACTGACGAGGGTGACACAGCCCACCGTGCGCAACACTGCAAACCACACACACATAAACACACACACTCCTAAGCAGACATCTGTCTGGCCGGTGCTGGGCGCTCCTGTGAGTCCTGACAAGGCCTGCATGCTCTTCCAGTCAGCGCTAAAGCGCAATGACAGACAAGGTCAGGCTGCATTGGCCGATCAAGGAGCATGAGAGAAGGAAACATGCACACACACACAAACACACACAAACACATGCACAGTAAAAAAAAAAATGAGGAGTTTGTTTTCTAAACTGTCACAAACTGATGTTTAGCAGGAGGTCTTTAAATTATTGGGACACAGATGTGTGACAAATAAGCTAACATGCATTCAGTGGGTGCCATCACAGGCACTGACATACCTTGTCAGTTTAATAATACCTCATGCTGCATAATGTCCTGCAGGATCCTGGTCACTCATAGCAGCATTGTTCAAGCTTAATCATGCAAGGTCACTTTGTTGTAAATCTAATGGAGGTTGAAAAGTTGAATCTGGTGACAACAGTCAAGGACTTTTACATCTGATCCAGTTAGCAAGCTGTTATCCTTCATGTTGGTTCACACTTAACACTGGTTATACTCACCCAATCTAAATGTAACGATGTATGTCTTCTTCTATAAGTCACAATATACTGTACATGCAATGAACTACTGTCATGTGTAAAATATCTTGTTTGCATGACTTTCTATCACTATAGTCTGGGCTGATTGACCCTCTTATTCTACGCTAGGTGTAAATATACTTATAGATACTTTTGGCTTCTTTGCAATAGTTTTTCTCTGAAATGAAGTATTTGACGTAAGTAGAGAATAATATTTACTTAGTAAACAGAGTGTATTCAGTTAAGTGCTCACAACAGCCAGGTTCACTGAAAATCTGCATCATTATAGAAAAATCCACAAAGTAAAATTTGAGGGTAAAATGATCCGTGAACCTGTGCCTGTGATGTAATGAACAAAATATTAAAATCCAAGACAATAACAGATATCCTAGGCAGTTTTCACAGTGGATGATTATATGTAAACTATTTAGAGCAGATGGAGCTGATGACATATCGCTGAAAAACTGGGGGAAAGCGTGTACAGTAATGAGACCTTGCTTTAGAATTCCTTTATCATAGAATTATTCATAACTACATATTTGACATCAGCTGTAAATTAACGCTGAAGCAGTCAGCATCAATAGAAAGGTAATCATCAGCAATCCTGAAGGTTTCATTCCGAAAATTTGTTGGTTCAAGCATTTCAAAAGCGGAGATTTGCAACTTTAATGAAAGAGAGATAGGACTAATGCGTTATCAAAAACATGCAAGAGCACAACACACACAATGACAAAATTGTAAATACAATCTTAATATCGAATAATGTCTTTTTCCAAATAAAAACAAACAAAAACAAATGGAAGTATGCACACTCACTGGCCGGCCTTTTATACACATTCACACCTACTCCTTCACCTAAATGATACAACTTTGACACACACACACAAGGATACAAAAACGTGTGCACTTGTTTAGATGTCTTTAAAAAAGGCCACACAACAAATTAGGGAAAAGATGTCTCAGTTAGTACAATGACTCTACTCATACAGGGCTGAGGCACTGAAGACTGCATGCACACACACACACACACACACACACAGACACACACACACACACAGACACACAGACACACACACACACACAGTAAATACAAGTAAGGATGTCCCGCAGGCTGCCATTTCTGGCTGTCATTCCAGCTGAGCACTGAGGCAGAAGGACAGAGAGAGAGAGAGACGGGCGGGTGGAGAAGAAAGGGTGTAGAAGTGTGGGGGTGGTGGCACAATGAAGGCTCACAGCGAGACAGGAAGCAGATGGTGCAAATGAGGGTGAGGTTTTTAATGAACTACCGCACTGTCAAGGCGGAGAGGACAGGAGAGGACAGGAGAGGAGAGGAGAGGAGAGGAGAGGAGAGGAGAGGAGAGGAGAGGAGAGAGGAGAGGAGCGGAGAGGAGAGGAGAGGAGAGGAGAGGAGAGGTCAGGTCCAGCTAGCTATGTATGGTTTGCCAGGAGACTTTCTACACCTGCCGATCACAAACTGTTTGAAGCTTATTGGGTTTAAGGTCAGCTAACAAATACTCACACATGTACCAGTATGACAGAAACTGGGTCAATTAATTATACTGGGGACAACCACAGCAAGCACTTAGACCACTTGCTGTTCCTGATGCTACAACTATTCTCTGTCATTGTCATCATCCTTGTTGCTGTGATCATGAGGTTTGTGTAATGGCAGGTCAGGGTCAGCTGTGGGTCAGTCAGCAGGGGAGTAAGAACCTCATAGTCAGCTACAACTGTCACTCCTTGAGGCCAGCCATCTTTCTTACCTTCCCCTCATCGTCTATCAGAGGATGTTTTGGTCAAAGTTGGCACACGTAGACCAACATTTACCCAGATATCCTGAAAGAACCGTAGCAGCCTTAATACACCTGAAGAGAGGCGCAGAATCATTACCATCTCCAAATCTACAGGTTGTACACTTGACACGAAAGTGTACATCTATCTATCTATCTAATGAAAGATAGATAGATGTTTCTGTATTAGTTGTTCCATGTGAAAAGATAGCATACATGTTAACCTTATCGGATACTCCACTGTAAGACTTGACTAATCCTTAAGATTTTTCCAAAATCTGTGAGAAAGTCATAAGTCATATGGAAAAGTTTGAATTAAGCACTAAGAGTAACAAGAACTCATTGAATTATCAAATAAAGACATCACCAAAGGAATGCAAACATGCACCCCCGGCGTGACAAAACATTTATGACAAATGGAATAATGACCTGGGGAGAGAAGATGCAAAACAAAGATGGAAGGAATGTTTACAACTTACATATAAAATTACCACTAATGAAAATGTATGTTTAATTCAGTATGAATTAATGACAAGAAGTTACTAGAGGAGAGACAAACAAACTGTGTGTGTGTGTGTGAGTGTGAGTGTGTGTGTGTGTGTGAGTGTGAGTGTGAGTGTGTGTGTGTGTGTGTGTGTGTGTGTGTGTGTGTGTGTGTGTGTGTGTGTGTGAGAGTATGTTTGAATATGTTTGAGGGAGGATGTCTGAGCAGGTGGGAGGCATTTACTGTTTATATGTATATATATATATATATTCATATGGGCTACATATGATTGAGGAAAGTGCATAAAATGTACACCTCTAAAAGTCCAACATTTGGTTTTCACCACATACTGACAAAAGGACAATGGATATTTTTGTATTTTACATACATTTTACATACGATTTCACTTGATGACGGGGTTCCTGACCAGGTATCCCTGTATCATCAGAATGAAATCTTTTTAATTTGGGCAAATTAATACATTAAATGGATTTGATTTGTCTGTAAATTTTGCATAAGCTCAATGGACTTGCAATGGAGCTAAAATGTAATTTGTGACTAGAAATGAGAGTTAGTTCTACCCACATATATCCCACAGTGCCCATAGTGGGCCCATACCCCAGATATTATATGTTGGGGAAAACCCCGACTGGAAACACATTTATTAGATCGAGGAAATATATTAAAAAAGGACAAATGATAGGAACAAAGACAATGGCAAGGAGGGAGGGAGACAAGAACGAAGGAGAGTGAAGACAGGAATAAAGATGAAGGTGTAGAAGAAGAGAAACACGCAGATAGAGCAGTCTATGCTTCAATAAAGACACAGATTTCACTTTATCATTTATGTTTCTGAGCCTAAATCAGACAAAGTCCAAAGAAACCAAAGAAAGGCATAAGACAAGAAATCTGCAGGAACATCATCTACATAACAACCACCACCACCATACGCTTTCAAAGTTCATGCCCTTCAAAGGCTTTTATTCCACAAACCATATTAAGGCAAAGGCAGCCCATTTGCACATGTGTTACATTCTGCAAAAAATGTACTTAATCATATCCTGTGATATAGGGCATTCAGCCCGCACCACATCAAACAGAAGCCCTACATTCTTATGTGACGTGAAAAGGACGAATCATGTCATTAGCTCCAGTAGAAGAATGAAGAGAGACATTATATCAAGATGTGTGATGTGAAGTTTGCTTCTCTGTCTGTCATGGAAATGATCCGATGGAAGTTAACTTAATAAACTCCCCGCTTTGACCATTTCTGATCTTGCAAATAGACAGAAAATGGAATTTTAAGAGAAATAATGTGGGCTATTACCCCAGAGATATGACCTCTGAGGTGTGTATGAATGCAAAGACACTGAGAAAAATCCCATATGAGGGCACGCACACATTCACACACAGCTCAGAATCATTCTAGGCTGTGGTCCCAATGCTAACCTCAATTCAACAAACACACATGGAACTCAGCAGAGGGAGAAAGACACAGAGCAAGGAGAGGCCAGTGGTTATTATGCTTGGACCGAGGTTCTGCGGTGTTGTATTCTGAAGTGTGGACTGGGTCTGCTGGTAGACACAACGTGAGCCACAAAATGTCTCTTTAATTGGGCCGAGGTAAAAACAAAGTCCAGATGTCTTTAATAGTGATATTCCTTGATGGACACATTCCACTTTGTCTTTTTCTAAATCTGTGTCCCGCTCTCTCTCTCTCTCGCTCCCACATATTTACTTCCTCTGCACTTTTCTTTTCTGACACATTGCTCACCCCTTTTATTCATCTGCCTTTTCCTCTCCACACACTTAACCTTCTCCATTTGTATAAAGACCATTTCTTATTCATTATCACACCTGACATCACTGGCACCCCCTTCATCAGTCTTCGCCATCCTGACATACCTCGTCCCACTCTTTAATTACAGCAGACTGAACCTTGGCATTGAATCTTTAGAAATGGTATACATGAGAATATTTGACTGAATATTTATCCTACAAAGTTTTCAGTATGTAAAAGATGTTTTTCAAAGAGGGGAAATTAAATATAGTTTGTTTCATTAAAATATTTTTAAAAAGTACTGTGGAATATTAATAAAAAAACATAACACAAAATGTGTGAAACATATGAACCCAATAAATATCAAGCTATGCAATGAAGGGCAGCCCCTTGACTTCATCAATGCCTTGATACATTTTCAATAATCACAGGTAACTAACTGGGGCCTGTTCTAGCATGCACTTGATGAAAGACCTTACCAGTAGGACACATCCAGGGGGTGAAAATAGCGCCTGGAGATGAGGTCAGCAAAAAAGGACTCCGTCTCACGGCATGCCGTCCCGTTGCCAATGACAACCCTGGTACAGCTAGCACAGGAGGAAGAGGAGAAGGCCAATGAGGATTAAGAGACCACCCATAAAGGATTAAACATAGGTTACAATTTCCTTTCCCTGTTTACAACTGATGCATCAAAAAAACTGTTTATAAGATGTTTTAACAACAAAGTGTTACTGGTTGTTGTAACTCTTTGTAACAACAAAGAGTTACATAAATGCAGGCTGGATGTGAATATCTTTTTCTTTTTTTTGGACAGTTTTTAAGTGAGCTGAAAAAGTACATGTTAACAGTGACCCTTTGGACACAAACAGCAGTACCTGTATTTTATCATCAGGTGGCGCAGTTTGTCCGCTTCTCTATGCTGACCTGAATTGTGCAGGTACACAACATCAGTATGAAGAATCTGACCTGAGGGCAGAGAGATAGAGAAACAGAGGGACAGAGAAAATAAGATGATGCTGATAAATTATTCTGATTATTATTAGATTATTATTATTAAATTAGTTTCCAACTTTGAATTCAGACATGAATGTTCATTTACACTTTCCCATGTCTGAGGTCATTGTTGTTTTTCCTGATTACAACTGAAACGCAGCATAAACTAATCAAACCATAGAATTTGAAGCTTGGTGATTGGCAACACAAGACTGTGCACAGTGGCTTTTTTTCTCTGATTAGCCTGAATTATTTCAACACAGCTGCCATTTCTTTGTACTAAGATTTAACTGAAAAGATTTCATGGCCATTCACATCATGGACCCCTTACCCATTAGCTTTGGTAAACACATGAACTTGCCTTTAGTGCCACTCTAGTCAAAATGTACAAACCACATCTTAATGAACTATTCAAATGTATCTTTTCAGTATAATATCATCCACAAACTCTAAAAATGACTAAAGAAATGTTCAAATTAAGTTGTTTTTTTTACTTAAATACTATTTAAAATTTAAAGCAATTTATACAAAACCATCTTGCTAGATCTGCATGATGATCTTCATTTTTCAAGTAGATCAATGAGGACATTTTTATTACGTATGTGCCAAGTCACACTTCGTGGTCACTTACTAGTGGGGGACAGAACTGCCAGCTTACAGCCATGTTTAAACCCCGGGTCCACCCCCATGATGACACAGCCCCTGACTGGACACACCAACAGGCGCTGCCGGAGGTTTCGCAAAAACATTGCAATCGACTCCTTCTCCGCTGCACTTGTCAGCTTAGTCCTAACGAGATGGAATACAAAAGAGAGACAGAGGAAGATCGGGAAAGAGGTCGGGAAATAATTGGCAGTGGAAGGAGGGGAAGATATGAACAAAAAGAGTGGAGAGAGAGATGTTAATATGGAGAGGGTAAAAAGAAATAAAGAGAAAAAAGAAATGAAAAACAGAGGTAAGGATTGGGGAACAAAGAAGAGGGAGTAGAGATAGAGGGTAATTGAATAAGTGACGACCAAAGGAAACACACACACACACACACACACACACACACACACACACACACACACACACACACACACACACACACACACACACACACACACACACACACACACACACACACACACACACACACACACACACACACACACACAAAATACCTAAAACTCCTGGTAAGGAAAGGCACAATAAGCCTTTTATAAGAGTCCTCCACTGCGTTCCTGATGATTACATGCAGCTCGTTTCTTGCTAATGTCCTTGGCCTCCACCTGTATCAAAATTGGGGATTGGGGGGGAAAAAGTGTGGGAAAAGTGATGTCCACTGATAAATAAAATCTATAAAAGTGAATGTTACTTCTCCTAATTACATAATTGTCTTTGCCTCAAGTTTAAATACACACACATCAAAAACACAATATTTGTGCAAGAACTTATATTTTCTTCCAGCTGGAGTGTTTCTTCCATATCTAGTGATATACTGTATTAACAGACCTTGATTTGCAAGCAAACCTCAAGCCATTAAGTGCAATTTTCTTTCTTTAACTGTCATCTTTACGAGGCAAGTTGACTCAGGACGTTTGTTTTGTATACCTCTTTACAAATACAAACGTTGTGTAGCTGAATTTTTCTCCCCTATAAAATTCAAAAGGACATTTAAACCCAGTTATGCAACAGTACATATTGTGTCTCAAGAAATCTTACTTAATATGTGCTTTTGTAAGTTGTAGTTTGCAAAAAAAAAATACAAATCAACATTGTTTGAGTTTCTTCTCAATCTATTTCTCAAGGTAAAAATGAATGTATAGTTTAAAAGTGAAGAAGCCTTCATATTTATATTATCATGTATTTCTGCACAAATCAGGTTCACTGTGAATCATCATTTAACACCAAATAAGGAGTGTGTGTATGTGTATGTCTGTGTGTAAGGGTGTGTCTGACCTGCTGTTGATGCACCACCTGGTGAAGTCACTCTTCACCCTGTCAGGAATGTTCACCTTCACTGTCAAAAACTTCAGACTCTCCCCTCGGTTAATGGCCAGGGTCTGTACACATATACATGCATGCAAAAACGCACACAAAAAAAAAATCACACACACAGACACACACATGTCCCATGTGTAATGCAATACATTAAATTTTTTTTAAAAGTGCATACAGGTGCACATGAACACACATAGGACAGACCCAGTTCTGTCCTGAAACTGCAAAACCTTTGAGAAGACACACAGCAAAACCCACACAGTATATTACACAGTAGTTGATAAATAGTAATCAAGTGATTTTCATCTCTTTTATCATTAGGTTTACATTTGTTTATCGAGGGATTTGCTCATGCAATTGTTAAAAGATTTATTTTATTTTTGTACAGCAAAATGTTGCAGCGTTGTTGCTAAACTTTCAATTCAATGCATCTTTTACACAGCTGCAAGCACAGAAGTCCAAATATAAGTTATCAGAATGTAAGGAAGCCAACAGTACATATAAGGGCTTAGTTAGACAAAGTTATTGCATATACAACTCATACATATAAATAAAAAATATGCACCCAAACCTTCCCATAAAAAAACTAAATCTTTTCACTCTCCACACACATTAGAGTTAAAGTGACGAGCCTAGCGGTGTATCCTGTGGCCGGGCTTGTTGTGTTGTGTGCTGGTCGCCCCTCAGAGGAACTGTTACATGCTGTTAAGCAAACAGTAGTAAGTGTCTGACCTTTTCAGTGGGGAACCTTTAGTCCGCCACAGAACAGGACCAAGAAACAAGACGTCAATCTGGAAACCAAGCGGAAGAAGCGAGCTGACAAATGCCACCACTACACCACCATCAGCGCTGAGACCGCGAGGCCTACCCCCCCACCCACCCACACCCACACACGTGGTGCCACAACCATTACCACTCAGCAGCCCCCTCGGATTTGCTGCACCCATATGCAACACACACAAACGAAATAATAATAATTTAAAGACAGCTAATGGCATAGCGTACGTAATAATTAATGCACTTGCTTGAATGACGTTTTGAAGTTAGATTTCTCTTCTGTTGGCATGTTTCTGCCCTGGGCCTCTTCCAGACTGTGTTGAGTTTTCTAAAACAATCTTCATCAAAGCAGTGAAGTTTAACATGATGTCAAATAGAGGATGCAAAAACACCTCTTTTTGGGCACATGAGTGAAATTAAAGTAGGATATAGAAATTGGCCTGACTAAATCTGTGTTCTCTATCTTTTTAAGATAATTTTGTGTTATGAAGTATGATAGACATGAGCCTGTCATGATGGCCACGCATTACAGGCTGATTCCCTCACTTCCTGTCTGCTTGTGAAATGTGGGGATGAAAAATTGAAAATATCTAAAATTCAATATATGCTTAACCAAGTAAAAAATGAATGATAAACCACTGTTTGGTGTTTTCAGGTGAAATCAAGAAAAATGGCACCAAGTCTCACATCAAAAAAATTATCTATTGTTAATCACAAAACCAAAGACAACAGAAACTCCTATAGGAAAACGTAAACTATTAAAATCATCCCATCAATCTATTTGTTGCTTGCGTGATACAGACACATTCTAAGGCAATACAGATGAGCATTGGTCCAAATACAATAACCCTAAAATTTAGCATCCTTGCATTCTGTAATTTAACCAGCAAAAAAACTAAAAGTATTCTTATATTTGCCTGGTTTCCAAATCCCTCACTGTGGTAAATGCAACTATTGAGTTGAGCGCTGTGTGTCCTCTGTAGCTGGCCACTGTCCTTGCTGATGATGACTAACCTCGTGTCTGTCTGTACCTCTCTCGGTTTCTGTCTGGGCTGGGTCAGGAGTAGGAGACAGAGGGTGGTCTGAGAGGATGGGTGATGTGAGACAGAGTGAGAAGCCTTTGCTTGTGTGTTAGACGGACCACGAGTGACAAGTAGCCAAGTACTGGCCAAACTCTGACAAGACCAGACAGAATGTCTTTCCTAGATAGCCCTTCATCCTTCCACTGGCCCCCAGGGGAGGGCAGTCATCCAGCAACCTCTCTGTATCTGTCTCCATCTCTCTCTCTCTCTCACCCTTCCTTTGGAGGAATACTATCATCAACACATCTATCCATGCAACATAGCAAGGATAAACAAACACATACATTCGGACACACTTTTTGACCTGACGCAGGGCACAGTGTACCATACAAAGCGGTAAATATACTTGTACGACATACTTAAACAAAGCTGCAAGCAGATTATGATATTCTTTAAATAAATGTTAAGGATTAGCTAAAATGGCAAAAGAGGATTAAAAACGGAGGATTATAATATTCCTAATAAACAACGAAATTATAACGGACAATGCATACGGAATGTAAGAATGCAGTGAATATTATTCTTTGGACAGTATGACTCCAGATAAATATTGACTCTGTAAATATCGGCCATCAGATGGGGATCATAGCGCACCATGACATACTGATCCTCTACATAAATATACTGGCTGTTCAGGGAGAACACCATACTCCCTCAGTTCCCCTTAACGTCTCATATTCTGTCCGAAAACAAAAAAGGCGCCACACACGGCAGATTAGAATGAAGGAGAGCGAGGAAAAGAATTTCAAATAGCACTTATGTT
This sequence comes from Chaunax sp. Z400, assembly GCA_037577475.1. NCBI lineage: Eukaryota > Metazoa > Chordata > Actinopteri > Lophiiformes > Chaunacidae > Chaunax > Chaunax sp. Z400. Next base: position 18,296,991 of record CM075193.1, read on the forward strand.
TAACAGTTTTATTATTATATCATCCATTTCATTATCTCAGTTGTAAATGATCAATTTAAGTAGAAAAGAGCAGAATGGGACTTACAAAGACCAAAAAGGAGTAATTGGAGTAGTTTTAACTATACTCTAATTATTATGTGCATTTTTTGGGTGCAGATCTTGGAATGGAGGAGGTTAGTGTTCATATAATGTGTAAAAAAAATTATTGTGAGCGGTTGTAATTCTTTGAATAATTTACTATAATTTACAATATTGAGTTATTAGAGCTTCTAATCAATAAAGCATTAAGACCAAAGCACAGAAACACACAGAAACTGAATGTATGTGTGTAAATAAACTTCTTTTTCTCTGATCCATCAAAAAGGAGTCTTTAATTGATGAAACAGCTCCATTTACCAAAGTTCCTCTGCAGGCGAGCCCCAGACTGGAGCATAACGTTTGATCAAGACGCAAATTGCATTAAAAACACCCTACGGAACATTCAATAAATCCATCCTGCTATACTCAAGAGTGCACTGGCTGCTAATAGCTAAAAGGTAAATGCATGCTCTTCTAAGAAGGCCTCAAATCAAATCTGACGTAATCAAATCTGAGCAAAGCATCTCCATTAGCTACAGTATATCAAAGCAGCTCATGCTGTAAAACACACTGAATACCAGAGCTAACTATAAATGAACTTTAGATCATTTATAAAACTGTGTGTATGAAGGCCTACATCAGTTAAATTATTATATTCTGTAACTCTCCATGGTAAAAAAAAGAAGAAGATTAAAAACATTTAGGGATGAAATAATTCTTTATATAATATAATAGTTCTCAGTTATTTTGATAATCGACCAATTGCTTCTGTCAATTTCCAAGCAAAACATGGCAAATATTCTCAGGTTCATCTCATAAATTGCAAGAATTTTCTGATTTCTTTGTTTTTATGTAAAATTCATGTTTTGGGGTTTTGGACGGTTAGTCAAAAAAAAATATGATTAAATCACGGAGAGCACTTTACAGACAAATAATTCATTAATCAATAATATGATGGGGATATCAATTAAAAATAAAACATTTACAGCCCCATACTTTCTAATCCCAAAGTGCATTTGAAGCAGACAAGGAAAACCAAAAGTTTCCTCCTTTTAACATTTACAGTATGTTTTTGTATTTTTATTCTAATAGTCTAAACCTTGCCAATATTTTAATTGTCTTTCTAATTAATTTTCTACTTCATTTTATCTGTTGGAAACTGCAAATGTTAAAGATGAAACGTATTTCATTCTCAATTCTGTTTTGCACCACAGTGTCATTTCTCATCTAGAAGTGAACATTTTCACTGGACCAACTGTAACTAAGTCTGGCCAAAAGAAAAAAATGATAGCAATATGGACTAGAGATAGAGATGGAGATAGAGATAGAGATAGTTAGGACGAATAGGCACAAAGATTGAACATTTTAGTTTCCTTAAAACTGCCAACATTTCAATTTAAATGATAAAATGTTGGCAAAAAAAGAAGAATTCAAAATAAAGTGTCTCAGTTCACCATGTACTCTGGTCTTCATTCAAAAAGAGGTGATTTATAATTAAATAATATTCTTCTGTCACTCTCCTCATACAATGCACCGTACTTTTCCTTCAACAAACCACCAGAGCGAAGGCTTAATAAAATGTGCTAAAGCAAACAGGCGAGTGTGTGCTCACACACATGCCTCCTGTCAAAACACATCTCCCACCTGCTTTCCCTTTCCGACAACTTGACGGCTACAAAAGGTTTATTTTAGCCCGAATCTGGCAGCTAGCAGGGTCACAGCAGCCTGTGGATTAATGCTCCATGACAAAAGCGAGTCATCAAATTAAAGGCCTCTCATGCACTGGAGAGGAGAAGGGGAATGGGGAGGTGTGGAGTGGATTCTGGGGCTGAAGTTTAAGTCAGGAGAAGAGGGTGGGAGGCAGATCAGAGCAGAGCAAGAGAGATAAGTGACGGATGCACCTCAACATCGCTCATCTGTTCATTCTCTGCCTCCCAGTACCGACCCCGCTCCCTCTCCCCATCCATCCGTCTGCCTACGGGCCCAGCAGCAGTAGCTGTCACTACAGGAGGGCGCCTGTCAATCAAAGCCTCCTAATCCAATGGCATGTCGGCAGGGGACATGTCACATATGTTAAGAGGAGAGAATGAGGGGACTTGCAGGGTATGTTTGTGTGAGCAAGTGTGTGCACAGGCGTGTGTGCGTATGTGACTGTATGACTGTAGGGTAAAGCACGCTTGCCAGAGAGTGTGGTGTGGCAGTGAGGCAGCGGGTGATGGAAGCCGTGGTGACACATGAGGCCGGGCACCAACTCTGAGTAACCCACTAGTCATTAGAGGGACAGAGGGAGAGCAGCAGAGGCAGAGCAGGCCACAGGAGGGGTAAACATGGAGGCACAGACAAGGCTAAGTGCAGCTGACATGGCTAGCATTCAGAAACGGCAGGCATTAAGTCGACAAACATGACACAAACAAAAAAGATGGATTTGTTTGTGTGTATGTGGGAGAGAGAATCGAGACAGTTCAAACATGATGAAGATGTAAATAACCTTTCGTTTGGTCCAGCACTCTTGTATTTATTTATTTTTATATCCATTTACTTAAATCTCCCCTTTATTATTTTACAATGGGTTTGTGCTTTTATTGCCGGGTTTATAACCCTCATATTTTCATGTACGCTAATATTTTTTTTTTTATAGTTTATGAGCATTTGTAGGCTAGAAAGAACGCTGTAAACCCAACGCAGCGCAGCTCTCTCATGCTAACCAGGCAGCTAGCATTCCTTGCAAAGAAGAAATATTCCATTCAAATTAAATACGCTGTGTAGTATTCTAGACTGCCATGAAGTTAAAAAGTGATATTTCATGATTTTCATCAGAAAAGACCAAAAACAATAAGACTCAAGTACAAAGTTGTGTAAAATGTTACTTTTAAAGTCCTTCCAGATATTCAGATTTTTCTACTTCAATAGGAAATATGTATGAAAGTACGCTTTCAGTGTAAGATTCAGCTCCCTGTTTGAAAGTGTTTGTTTACACTGTATTTGTTCCCATTCATGGTCACAGTTGTACTGAATACTTCCCAAATTCTCCATATTAGAAGTATAACAGCTTCACAGTTTGATACAATAATTAAATGTGTTGGTGACCCTGGAGGCAACAAAACCCACAGAGCCGAGGGAAATATTTGTACTTAAAAAAACTTTTTTTTTCTTGTATAAGATATCTAAATAACTTACAGGTTTTCTGTTATGTTCTAACAGTCTGATTAAATTTAATCACAATAAGTTTGTATTTTAATTTAGTAGCTACATTGCCTATGCATTCAATAGATCAATAATTTCTTTCCAGCCTTTCCCAGGCATTTGTTTTAATCATGTTTGTATTATCTTTTCTCGTTACTAGATTTTTGAATTCTTCATAGATTTCTTTGAGTAAATTCTGGCCGATGGCATGAACATGACTCTCTACCACTTCTGTTCGCCATTGTGGATCCATTCGATCTATGTTCGGCCTCTCAGGCTGCTTCAGAGAAGTATTGACCACCTGAAACTGTGTCGAATAAGTATGGGTATTGGGTAAGCTTGAATTAACATTTATGGAGCCCATTTAGCACTGGATGCCTTGTTAGGATCATTCAAGCCAGGTGTTGGATTTTAATTCCTACTTTCCTCAATATGAATTGTAGAACAATCCCCCATGGAACAAGAAATACGAGGCGTAAAGTCCACGCTGTTCTAGTGCTATACAACAAAACTCTTATGGTATCATGAAATACAAACTATAACCTATCCTGCACGCCGCTTTTTAAAATTTTGTTTCGTACTAGCAGAAGGAAGCGCTGGATGAATTTGCTATGAGACTCATAAATTGGTCTGTCTTGCTACCTGATGGGACTGGATGCGCTGGATGTTGTAGCTGAAGTCAAAGTAGAGGTGGAACTTGTCAACGTCCTTGTTTTTGTTTTGCTGAGTCCCCGTTTTTTTGGGGCCTTGGACAGACTTCTGCTCTTTTTCCTTTAGTGTCGACTTTGACACAGAGGACTGGATGGTCACATAGTTGTTATCACACCTGGCACAACACGAGAGAAACAGAGGGGAAGAAACAGTAGAAAGACATTGTATTAATATCATAATTATTACCACTGTGGGAATGAAAAATAAAATGCGTTACAATCATTGTGTACGTGTGGATATGTTCTCACAATGTTTTCACGTAGGTGAGTGTCTCAGGGTCTTTGGCGATCATATCAGCCAAAATATGTTCCACACCTGTTGCCACTTCTTCCACCGAAGACAGACCTAATACAAAAACATGCATAGTGCACTTGTTTCTGAATATGAATGTCATTAAATCTTAACTATCTGAATCAAAGCCCAGAGAAGTTGTCTAAACCAATCGCTGACCATTAGTTTAATTAAAGTAATACCCTTAAAGCTAAATATCTGTTCATAATTTAGGTAAAATAAAATAATAAAAAATAATTTCTCCAGGTCTATTAATTAAATAATCTACTTCATGAGTCTCACACAAGAAAAGGCCAGCAAGCCCAGAAAGCTCTTGTCAAAACATACTGTTAAAGTTTAGTGCTACGTTTAATTGAATGTCTACAAAACTCTGCGTATTAACTGCATGTGTTTTTGTCTTATACCTTCAGCATCAGGTTTTACCCATGCACTTAAATCCAGAGTGTGAGGTGTGTCCATCAGTGCAGAGGCAGCCATTTCAAGTCCGAGTGCTTTGGCCCTGCGAGCCTTGGTCAGCTTACTGCCTTTCTTATAGGGACAATACTACAGACAAAGGCAGGAGAACCAAACTGAGATAACTGGTCAGCAGAGGTCAAATCATATCCACATGGTAGATATTACTTTAGAATAAAATATCATTCTGACCACATGATCAAGTTCATCAGTCGATCGGCAGCTCCTCAGGTCTTGTTCCAGCTCGGCAGTCAAAACCCCGTCCTTCTTCAGGGTCTGAATCACAGACCGAGTCTTCTTTGCTAGAGAGCTTAAAAAATAAGTGTATAAAAAAAATATACAAAAACAAATTATACCCAGAGCTGAATTAGACACACACACACACACACACACACACACACACACACACACACACACACACACACACACACACACACACACACACACACACACAGAGGTGTAAACATTTACAAATGTAATCATGCATCGATACTGTTTTAGGGGTCAAACCTTAACTACCAGCACCATCTAGTGGCCACTGTTAAATATGTTCTCTTGATTCTACTCAGCATTTCATGGCTACAGTCTGTACCTGAATGTGTTACTTGATGCATTTAATGAGTGCTGGTGAGAATGTGAGTGGACTGTCTGGTTTAGTGTAAGAGCTTTCATGTGCCTACCACAAGTCCTCATACACCAGCTGGACGTCTCTGACGGCATCCGCGTCCATGTGGTTGATCATCTCTTTACGGTATCGCACCATAAACGGCACTGTGTTCTCCTCCCGAAGCAGTGCAATGATATTTACGCACACCCACCGCTCCACACATGTCTGGGTGGACAGCAGCTGAGGGACAGGACGCACACAAATATCCAGACAGTACATATACTGTATGTATACACAAATGGGTAAATAAAACCATCCATACAGCAACCAAATATTCACTTTTAACAGACAAAAAAAAAAACAGCTTGTCCAATGTTAATATTTTGACAGCGGTATCTTTGGGTGTATATTAAGTAAATAGAGCTATTATACATTTCAGTGTATATAAAAAAAACATCTGCTTATTTTCTGTCTGACCTTAGTTTGTTAACTTTTGCTGACAGAGGGAGGAAATGTGAATGTAAAAACAACCAAGTGGTTGTTGTTGCTGCTGGTTAAACGCTGCACTGGTTCTCTGTTCTGACAAAAATAGACACGAACAATTGCCCACATATAAAGCACAGCAAAAATACCTCTATCATATCCCAGTTCATATTGAGTTCATTCCTCAGAGCTTGTGCCTCTGACGGTGGTAAAGCGGTTGGTTGTCCCCGGCAGGCACCACTTGTCTTCTGTTTCTTTTGACAGGGCTCATCAAACGTGAAATCCTCCTCCACCGCTTCCTCTTTCTTTGCTGTAAACCCAGCTGATGATAACCCCTCACATGGCCATCTGTCTGCATGAGGGGATCCTGACACAATAAATGACACCCTCTACAAAAAAACAAACAAGCAAAAGTAAACAAACAAACATCAGCCCAAAGGAGAGCAAACACGATGACAACTCAGCAGAAGTAACTGGATTCATTCAACTAACCACTCTACGTGTAGTAATTTTGTGTACTCGGTTCAGTGACACAAGAATATTCTAAATTCAGTCATATACTAGGAGTATATTACACTAACAAATCTGTGCTTACAATTTTTGAGACCTCTATTGTGTGTATGAAGATACACTTCAAATGGCCATCAGCCTTACCTCTTCCTTCATTCTGATACTTGGCCCACTTTCTTCCGAAGTCTCTCCCACTGGACAATCTGTGTGTTTTTCTCCTTTGTCTTCTCCAAGCTTATCATCCTTTTTTTTCCTCTTTGTTGCACCTAACCCATGTGCACCAGAATCCTTTGGAACTTTAGATGCATCTGTTTTTCTCTCTGCTGCAGGTTTGCACGGCACCCTTGGCTTAGGATCTTTGGGCACTTTAGGGGCCTTAGGTGCTTTGGGTTCTTTTGGCTCCTTTGTTTTTACTGTTCTCTTAGCGGGTGCCTTCTTCCCTGATGCTGCAGGGTCTCTGGCAGTCTTGCTGGGGGCTTTTAACTTTGGCTCTGGTGGCCTCCATTCCTCATTATCATCATCACTGCTGGCTGTCATGGTAAACGACCTAATAGTAGAGTAGGAACAAAGTGGAGCATCAGCTAACTACAGTACAAATACAGGTAAAGAATTTAGCTCTTTCTTCTACATGTTACATGTTTGCCAAATGTTTGTCTGGTCTCTCCTGACACCGTCAATACAGATTTATGTTCCTAGTGGAAAATAAGATTCTGATAGGCATAGTCTAAAATGTGAGAAAGTGAGTTATGTTTGTCTATTAATTATTAGCATTGTGATGAACTGGTGATCTGTTATCATCACTATTAAATTTTTTAAAAAAGACAGACCAAATTGAAAATTTGCTTTAGTTGCAAAGAAACGGAGTGTAAGTGCAGAAAATGTGTTATGAATGAATAAATGAATATCACTTACAGATCTGAGTCCATTGCTCTGTAGTTTGCGGCCTTAGCAGTTGTAGCTCGAGGTTTCCGCATCATCTGTTAGATCAAGTGTTTAGTTAGATACGTTACATGAACGCCGTCATAATTAAAGTTAATTCATTTGGATAACTTACTAGGGTCATAATAATAATAATAATGTCGAATTGTAGCTAGCAGTTTAACGCCAGCACTGATGAAAGCCACACGAAAAGCTAGCTAATGCCAGCTATACTAAACAAAGAGCAATAACATTTTATCCGTGCTGTCTATTACCAACACTGAATTGTTAAGGTGAGCTGTTTTGTTTTTTTCAAATTTGGCGCTTCACGCTGACGCTATCAGAGGAAGGTTGCTACATGGCACGACAACCTAGCATAATGGCTACTATTTCCCTACATGGCATTACGAATTAACAACATACTTGTATTTCTACCTTTGAAACTTATCAAGTTGTTTGCAGTATTCCACTGAGTTCCGATGGAAACCACAGCTCATGAAGCAGAGCCTGCTCCTTACGGCTATATGCATACAACATACACCCATTCATGCAGTGACAGCCGGATGTCTTCGTGATACGCCTACCTCTTGATGGGGCCTTTACCGCCCCCAGTGGACGGGGGTGTAATTACAGTATAAAGGCAAACAAAACAAAAAAAGAATGAGGAGCTTTAAGTTAAATTTACAGAACTGAAACTCTTAATTTTTGGATTTGACTTTGATCAAAAATAAATTCTAACTATCTTATAAGTCCTCAGTGACCCTCACTGGGAAAAAAAACCACTATAATTTGTTTAGTATGTCTATATTGTGGGAAGCGGGACAGTATCCATCAGATAGCTTGAACCAGCGGTCAAATTTCTAAATATTTTGGAAATGGGAAATGCTATCATTTGGGGAGCAGCTACAGCAAAGGCTTAATTAGCTTTGTTTTACTAAATTTAACTCACTGAAGTAAATGAGTCTGCAAGTATGGGCATAAATGTTATATACATAAACATATTTAAATAGATATACAGTGTGACGAAGACATGATCACAAGAGATTTCTAAGATCTCTCCCTGATATTAGTTCTGTGTAATATCTGTGGCACTTGTCCATGGAAAAAGCATTAAAATGACATACTGTACCATAACTAGAATGGCATTCAGTAGAGTGCATACCTCTGCCAACGCCAATACCATTCAGTTCAATCAAGTCTTATCAAAAAATCAAACTCATAGCCCTGTAAGCATAATTTACGAGGCAGACCGACCCCGATGAAAACATGTTTAAATCTGGTGGATCCAGATCTGCACCAAATTGCACACACTCATAGATACCAACCCTTGAAATATGCCTGAATTTTTCCATCAAGGTTATTATCGGCATTAGTCCCTGAGAAATTAAAGGAAATGTAAAAAAAAAGAAAAAAGAAAAAAAAAGAAAAGACAAAGAAATGAAAATAAACACCCTATCTGCAGTATTTGAGAAAGTGAAAAAACAAAACAAAACAGGATCTGCCCCATTATCCAGATCCGGCCTTAAACTTATTGGGGTCTATTCTGGCCCAAGACCCATCCTCCCACCAAGTTTCATGAAAATCATTTCTGTAGTTTTTGCATAGTCCTGCTGACAAACCAACAGACAAATAAATGGACATGGGTGAAACCATAATATCCTGGGCAGAGGTAACAACTTAAAACTGTCTTGTTAGCTTGCTGGGCATTGTGGTACCTAAACACTAAGTCTGGGGTGAGAAAAATTTAAGAGATTAGGGTTTAATTAATAAACAACTTTGAACTGCGAGGTTCTACATTTATTTGTACAGCAAACAGGAACCCAAAAAGATTTCAATATAGGTGTAGCAAAGACCCTCAACACAGATATAATGATATTTTAAATGGAAATATAATGCTACTGTCATAACACTAAAAATATGCCTATTTAATGCAGTAATTATTTATAAGGTATGTTGTTAAATATTTGTACTCTTAGAAATTCTTACAAATTTAATGTTTCCTAATCATTAGTACAGTAATCATGTTGTCATCTGTTAACAGCTATTTCATGAATTACAAACTTAAACAATGAAGATAAAGGGGTTATAAACCTCTCTAGCAACTGTGTCATGTTTGCTGTTTTTCTTGATCCTCTTCCATGGTAACAGATGATGCTTCAACATGAGGAACCAATCAAGAATTTGCTTTGAAAAAAAAAAAATCTGGTTGCTCTGGTTCTAAATGTATTCCCCCTCCCTGTTGCTTTCAGTTCCTTTAGTCTCTTGTCTGCCTAAAAATCTCATTGAACTCTGTCATTAATTGTAAACAGCTTGTTACAAGTTTGTGTGAGGATGTCGGAGACTGAGATCCATACCCAGGCCCTCATTCAAGATCAGACAGCCACCAATGTACCAACAGCACAGCGGTAAGTAAGGATTGTGTATGTAATTATTCATCTTTACTGGGTCCCAACGCTAGGACCAAAAATCTAGTCACCACAAAAATAGAAAACGGTTCATTTTTGTATTTTGTATGTGTTTTTGTGAGTGTTGGTGGGATCAAACCATATGAGTGATTATTAATGTTGGAACCTATTTACAGGTAAACATTTCGTAAACCACAGTGCTCTAATTCAGATTGTTTTATTTTCTATGCTTATATTCTCAGATGCTTGAAACTTGGTTGATTTGTTTAATCCGTCACACTTAACAAGTGGTTGCTCTACTCATAATGCACAGACATTAATGGACAACAAAGTGTGAATATCATGAAGAATACACCAAAAATCTCATCAGAATTTAAAAATTGTCAACAATAATGTGAATTACATGGAGATGTTGATAAGGGGAAAAATTAAAAAAGAGAGTATAATACTTTAGATGGGATCAAATTCTAAAACTCTGTGATGTTTTCATTAATTTTCTATTGTATTGCAGGTATTTTGTTTGTTGTTTGTTGGGGGTTTTTTATGAGCAAATTCCACTTCAGTGAGAAATATCTGAATTAGCACATTTAAGAAAAAGATTGTATTCAATGATTACATTATTCTTAATTGTTAGAGAATGGACACATGGGCTAGTTGAGATTCACAGAGAACACACCATGTAAATTAATGGGATTTTCCAAATGAGGCCTTGGTGTTTTAAAGAAGAGAAATGCGTAAACATGAAAAATTCCTAAAGTTTCACTTGAGAGTCTGGTTGGCAGCTGATTTCAGAACATGTCAGAACTTCCTGTTTCAAAGAAGTTCCATAATTCTCAGCCAAGCGTCAGCCATTATCCCCCTCAGACTTCGTTTTCACTTCTGTTCCCTCACTTTCCTATCTACCTCTGCTTCTCTCTCTCTCTCTCTCTCTACTGTTCATTATTTCATAAAGGGAAGAGTGTTGTTTAAAATGCGAAAGGCATGTAAAATATTTTAAAACTGGGAAGGGAGATATGTTTTATTTGGCTTAGAGGGAAGCCATACCTATATAAATGTTTACACTTTGTATTTGTTACCCCCGCCGATGAGGTTATGCTTTTGTAGGTGTTGGTTTGTTAGATTGTTTGTCTGTTAGCAGGATCACTCAAAAAGTTATGAACAGATGTTGATGAACCTGTTGGACAGGTACGGTGTATGGCTCAAGAAACACTCCATTAGATTTTAGTGGTGATCCACATCATTATTTGGATCCAGGATTCTTTACCATAGCCGGATAGTGGTACCATACAAGATTTCTGCTTCTAACTTCATGGATAATATTATGTTATATTATAATAGTCATGTTATGGAGTATACATTTATAGGAGTCATACTCTGAGTGTTTTCTAGTCCTAAATATGTTTTTTCTTTTCAAAATACTACTGCTGTAGGGTGACAATGTCCTCTGTGTATACTAACTGAAGGAGACGGTTGCCATGACCGCCCCAAACTATGAAAAATTAATATTTGTCCCTCCTAATATTAGTAATCAACGATTAATTTCTCCAAAACTGCTGAAAGAGAGTTGATATTATGTTGATTGAATATGGTGCTGCACATAATGTGATGCACAGCACAGACCATGGATATAGCTACAGCACAGTCATTCGTAGGAGTAGAGGCAGCAATAAAAAATACACAATGGAATCACATTAAAAGTGCAGATAGTTGGATTAAAGTCACGTAATCAAACAAATCAAGTACAACCACACTTTCCAAAGGTCTCACGTTCTAGCTCCTTCAGGATCACAGCAAAGTCATTCATAGAAATTAGATCTGGCAATTTTAAGTCCTTTTGTAATGTAGGGTCCAAGACATTTTGTGAGTGCAGTTCAGAATGGTTTTGGTTTGTAAGTAAATATGTGCACAGCTATGAAGGGGCCGGTCCTGGAAGAGTTTTATAGATGAAAGTCAGCCAGTGCGTACGTCTGCGTACATATAAAGACGGCCAGTCAACTGCAGCATACAAAGTGCAATGGTGCTTAAGACGTTGTTGTTGTGCTTTATTATGCTTCATGTCTCCTCAACCTCACCCCCTCCCTTCTCCTTCTCTATTCTTACTCTCCAGTGGCAGCTCCTCTCGAGCCGGTAAGGTGGCAGGTTTAACCCTGCTGGCCTCTGTTCTGATTGTGGGCCAGGCGGTGACCGCCTACTTCCTCATCACTCAGAGAGGGGACATCACAACTCAGGCGCAGCAGATCAGAAGTCTGAAGACTGAGATGAGAAAGACACGATTTGGTGAGGAGGCCAAATTCAGTTCAGGCTGTTCAGACTGGAAGGAATATACCAGCTATTTGCATTTGGCAGAATATCTTATGTTGCACAGGATTAGCTTCATTTCTCAACAACCTTATGAGCTGCTACAGAATACGTCAAATGTCAGTAGAATAAAATAAAGTGTCCTCCATGTGAAGAGCCGGTCAAGCTATGTAAACTGATGCTGTGTTAGGGTCTGCATTCATTTTCTCAATCAATCCTTATTCTTTTCTCTCTGCTGTTGCTGTTTCTGTATGCAGATACTGCGAGCATGCAGAAGTACATTCCCATGAACGTCATGCCCAGAATGACTGATAGCATTGTGGACGAGGTAAAACATTCTAATACTGTAGCAGATTTTTGACACCGAGTTTCAAAAAATCCCATCATGATAAGATTGATTTCTCTTACATGAACAAACACCAAATATTTTCAAGTATGTAACTTGAAGCAGGAAGAGACGTTTCAGAGCTCTCTGATTGATCTTTTGTGTTTCTTTACTGCGAGAGTTTGCAGGCCTCAGTCTACCAATGTGCTGATGGTGACGTGCTAATATCCATCCAACAGCAAAGCACTTTATCAGTTGCATTTTAGTTACGATGAGGTTCAGATATATTTTTTAATACTGTACTGTGACATCTATGTTCAGGGTTTGAATTTCTTGTGGAAGTGTTCTGGTCAAATCTAATTTAACTTTGATGATTCTGTTGCAGTTGGCTTCCCCTGGACCTCAACCAAAAACCGGTATGTTCTGTATGAATCTACTGTATTCATATACTGCAGATCTATAAAACACATTAATCATATCCATATGTACACATCAGAAAACATTTGATTACAATTTCTGATTGTAGTTCCATGCCCTCCTTTTTCTCACTCTCATATTTCCTACAAATTTCAATAGTTCTATGTTACCATTGGTTTATCTGGCATTGCTCTTGTCTAGTTTCCTGTAAGACAAATCTCATCTCCTCTCCCAGGCCCTCCACAGGCCACTGACTGCCAGCTGGAGGCCGCTGGTAAGAAGCCTGTCCAGGTACCAGGTTTCCTCCCCGACTGTGATGAGCGTGGCTTGTACCAGGTCCGGCAGTGCTTCAAGTCCCGCTGCTGGAGTGTGAACCCAGTCAATGGGCAAATGATCCCCGGATCCACCACTGGACAAGCCCCTAAACCTGCAATTAATGGTGAGGCAAGATGACTGGTAATGAAGTCAGACTGAAAATAGATTTTTGGCGGACACCATGATACTCACTAAGAAATTATATTTTTATGCTGTTATTTATTTTTTTAGTTAATTTATGACGTTTATTCACTGTGGCATAAAACAAACTGGAGCTCAGTGTGACGGTTTTGCTTTCTATATTGCACAGTATAAATATTATGTCGTTTTTCATGTTATCATCTCCTCCATTTTCAGCCCTGTTTGTCACTTTGTAGTTTCTAACAGGAAAAAAAATAGAAAAAAATAATAATAAAAATAAATAAATAATAAAAATGAATTTTAGCATTGAAAATAAAATTTGGTTTTGAAAACTGAACCTGAACTGAAAGAGAAACCTTGGTGTTGAAACATTTGTGTTTCAAAAAAGTTCCATTGGGACAGAAACAGATATTTGGCACCGATGTTCCACTGAAAAATAAAAAACAGACATTTAACATTTAATTTATCTTTTTTTGCATTTTGATGTGTTTTTCAGTGACAGTCATCAGATAATTCCTTCATGTCTGCGTCTTTCCAGTGACAGACTAGGGTCGCAGGTTTTTCTTTCCAAAGTTTATTTTCAATGCCAAAATTCGCCGTTGTGTTCTAGTCCCAGTCAGATGCAGATTTTTGACATTTCTAAATATACTTAAATACGTAAATGTTTTAAAAAAAATCTGACATGTAATTCTATAATTGTCTATAAATGTTTGATAGAGATCTTTATCCAGAAGCAGATTGTTTTTTTTCACCTGATTTAAGCTACAATGTTGCTGACAGTCAAGTTTCTGTCTCTGTACAGTAAACTTTGAGAGAGGGAAGCTGGCTTATGATGATACTGATGGATAACATGGTGAGTACATCTTTAAAGTTCCTCTGAGTCTCTAAGATATCTGTGAGCAGTACCGTTATATGTGGCACACTCCAATTTTCAGTGGAGTTTCATTCAGTCCAGTTAAGAAGTTCTTTCTCAGAATTTGAATGTTTCAAGATTTTTGAAATGAGATGTTCAGGACATTTTTTTAAGGGAAATTTCTTTACATGGCTGTGAAAACTTTTAACTGTGTTATTGTGTTTTCTTTTTTAGTGTAACTGAAGCTGATTTTATCTCCTCCAAAGGACAGCGACGGTTCAAGTCCAATTCTGTTAACTTCTAATCAACATCACATTTGTAAAAGTGTCTTTCTGTAAACTGCTGCTGCTGGATTACCTATTTATAACCATATCTCTGCTTGCTATCCTCTTATCACTTTATTCAAATTAATCTCTGTTTTTTTTAATGGCTAATAACGTTAAGGCTTTTATGAGAACATTTTAGTCCAAGGACACAGGAGAAACTCTGTTTGTGCTGATAAAGATAGATCATAAACTATCATAGGTGATTGTGAGCAAATTGACAGGACAATTTGCAAAAGTCCAAATATGCCTAAAAAGCAAATTGAAGAAATCAGTTATGAGCTGCACACCTTAGGGCCCCAGAGCATGTATGAAATTTGATCCCTTTGGTGGGGGTATAATGAAAATAAGTTTATATTAGACTATGCTGTTTTATACAAATCTGATCCCATGTCAGGTAGCTAAAATGACAATGATGTGAAAAATGACAGCATGAACCAGGTGGTACAGTAAATCTATGGGATGTGGATAAATAGTGATTAAAATTTCTGATATTTTATTTTTTTTTATAAGCGAAAAAATGATCTGTACACTGCCACTTTACTTATATATAAACAGCTTGCTCACTTGAATGTTTGGCAAAGATTAAGGGGATGAAACTGTGATTAAAAAATAATGACACATTTAGGAAGAATCAGTAACAAAGAATACTCAAAATATGAGGAAACTGTAAACTGTATTATTCCAATTTATTTGAAGAACCCAAATAAATCTCTAAAAGAAAGTTTTGGTTGTTTTCTTCAGCAATATCACAGAACTTTAAACTGTTATGTGGAATACTTCTGCAATGATGTGTAGGAGTGAAAACCCATCACAACAACACAGATTAGCCAATGACATGAAGCCCGATCATTTGACCCGTCATATACAATATTACACAATTTTAATTCTGTAAAGAATATTATTACTTTTAAAAAACAAGAGAAAACATGCAAAAAAAGTAGGAGTGAAATTAGGAAACCAACAGCATGCAATACAGAGATAGCAACACAATGACTATCAATAGAGACAAGTTGTTTCTGCGATCCAGTTAATGAAAATACAGCACATGTATATTTCAAGCACAAGTTCCAGTTGAGAGTAAAACCTGAAGAGCAACCTTCATCAGAACTCAGATATGTTCTTCTTGTATGGATTTTTTTTCTAATACATGTAAATGCAATACATTACCTGGAGTAAGCAATGTCGCAGCCTTATGAAAACCATTCAAGTGCAATTTTACATTTCTTTCTTTGGATGAGAATTAGTTTTAAAAATGTGCAAAAAAAAAGGTTTCATTTTCACAAATCAGTAAATAGTGTTTAAATGTATAACAGTAGATTTTGTGTTTCAGTAACTGATTTCTGCAGCACTTCGGCACAAGGCTGCTAATATAGTAATATAATATATTATTATATAATAGAACCCTTTGTTTGCAGTTTCAATCACAAGTTAACAAAAACACTCAAAATACTTTCAGGTTCCCATCTGATCAAGGAAAATCCACCCAACATAATGAAAATGCATGTATGTTAAACTATCTTTCAGGTGTTTTTCTGTGCATTTAACTTTCAGATCCATTTTCCAGTTAAAATCTCTCTTCCTCAAAAAGAAGAAAACACCTCATAATCTCGTCAGACGATGAGTAGAATGTCACAACATCACAGATTCTCCGACAGTTTGTGATACTTCTGAGACAAATAAAAAAAGTAATTGCGAGGCAGAATAACAACTTTAAATCCCCACAATTCTTTCAAGTGCAAAGATCAACTAGTTTCCAGCATACAGTATGAAATAGGCACCAAAATCCCATCAGGAAAGGCTATTGCACACATGGCATTAGCTGACAATATGAAGTCCAGACCAGAGCAGGCACTCATAATAATTATGTTACATAAAATATTTCAACACACACTACCATGTTTCGTTAACTGAAATTAAATCCGTTGTAATATAAACAACAAATTCACATTGGCATGAATTTTCATTTAATGGTGCACTAACTATGTTTTCCAGCACACTACACTGCAGTCACCTGACTTTGTGAAGTGGACCATGTAAGATAAAATATTACATACATGTACAGGAGCACTTATAGATTCCAGTTATTTCGCATGAACCTCTACAGACATGAGAACTATCTACCAAGTGATGATTTGTCCTATAATATCATGTGAAATGAAAACTACCAAGAACCATGGAGGTGATGATGATGGACCATGTGAGATGAGATATGAGGTGAGACAATTTTTACAAGCTTCATCACCTTTCAGAGAAAGGATGTGCAAATTAGTTAAGGCTGCTATAATTGATTTTAAACCACTAGAGGGCGGAAGACAACAAAGATGTTAGTTACACTATATTTGCTCGCACATACACACCGATCAAGTGCAAAACTAGAAAACCAACAAATCACTGTGTGCAAATAGTTCCTCTTCAAGAAACTTAATTGTCTCTATATGTCAGAAAAACAGAGGAGATGCGGTGTGTATTTCTCTCTGAAAAACATCCTTAAGAAAGGAGGTGAAGTACTGTAGCAAGCACAGCTGGTGTGCACATATGGATATTTTGGTTGGTCTCATTATGCATTAATAAATCATCAGAAAGAACATATTGTTGCTTAAGTTAGGATTTGATAAGAGTCAAAAATCAATTATAGCAGCTATCAAGATTCTATTTTAGCAGCATTGTTTGAATTTCAATAACTGACCAGACTGGAAAGAAACATGGGATCTCCTGAGTTTAAATTAACTGAATTGTATTTGTTTTTTCTACATGCTAATATGCTCAATGTATAAAAAAAAAAGAAAGTATATCAGTAACCCATTATAAACCCTCAAGGACCAAGAGTTCAGATGAACACACGTAAACTGAATCAAAGTTTCATCTTACTCCATAACTTGACTTTCTACTTTAGAACAGTCCTATCTCATCAGCCATGTGAAAAGTGAAAATAATTGGGCATTTTTAAACCTTTAAAATACACATCTGTTTCCGTAAGCAGCTGCAGACCCTCCTCTCGGAGGCATTCCTCCTCCTCTGCCCTCCTTTCTTGTCTTAATATTCCCCCTCTCTTCTCATTTACTTCTTCCCTTCAGGTTGCGCATGTAGTCTTTGATGGTGTTTTCAATGTTGGGAACAGAGTAATTTTGTGCTGCATAGATTCCTGTACATGCTCCTACCACAACACCCATCAATGCTGAGGAGCGTAGTCTTGCAACAATGTACCCGGCAAGAAAACCCTTCAGGAAAGGAGAAGCCAGCAGACTGCCTCCCTAAGAGAGAAGTGAGGGGAGAGATTAGATCTGGTGCTTGGTAGTTTGACCAGGGATTTTCTATCTATCTGCATACCAGCAGTTTTCATTTTCTATAACTGCTTGGCCTGTGAGCAAAATTCAGGCAGAGTAACCAGAGCAAGTACATAGTAATGTCTGTGTGAGCCTTACTGGAGGAACCCCGGCCTGTATCTCATCCTCCACACGTCTCTGAATGTCTTCCAGCTGGTCCTTCAGCTCAACGAGGTCCTTGAGCTGGTCCAGGGAACTCTGCGTACACAAACATGGATACAAACAGAGGCAAATAAAAGTAGGGCAGTTTTGCTGCTGACCATGGTTTCCTTAAACATACATATTGGGTCGTGTTGGAAAAGGGGGAACAAGAGTACTTAAAAACATAAAAGAAACTCAGTCGCTCCAAATATAAGAAAATGTCTCAAAAGAGAACAGAAATATTAAAAAGCCTTTAGTGGCTGAATTATTTAAAAAAAGATGCATCATAAATCATTATCATTGTGTATTTAGTATTGTGACAATAATAAGCAAAATTGTAAGATACACAAGGCAACTGTGTAGGCAAATAGTTCTCAGGAAATAAAACACAATAGACCAAGTACAGAACAAACCATTAATATTAACGTTAATAGACTATTAACTAGAGAAATGGCTGGAAAGCAAGTAGAAAACATCAACGACTAACTGGCAACTAACAGAGGGAATCACGCAGACTAGGATAAGGAGGGAATGACAAAAACAGGCACAGGGAGGAGGAGACAACCACAAGTGGAAATAATCAGACAAACACTGGAGGGAAAATACAAAAGGGGAACAAGCAGAGAAAACTAAAGGGGCAGACAGGCAAAGAGCACAGAGAAAACAAATCGCAAAGATACAAGAGGAAGTACAAAAATGCAAACAATGAACATGAAACAAGAACAGAGGGTTAGACAGGGCAAAATACATGAAACAGCAAAGACAGGAAGTGTAAAGCAAAAAACACAACACGTTTTCAGTAAAAGCACTTATACTACAATTTGAAAATTAAAAAAGTATTACCAAAAAAATAATAACAACTAGTTGTAATCTGGATTATTAATCCTGGAGCATTTAAAATGCATTTTAATGTCTTGGTTAATTTTTCTGAATTTCCTAACCCTTTTTTGCTCTCGTTCCTCTGTAGGACCATGTCTTTACTGGAGTGCATGGCCCAGGAGAAGGTCTGGTTCAGGAAACATCGCTACGATGAGGCTGAACAGATCTACTATGAGCGAGCGCCTGTATGGTTGCTCACAACAAACAGAGGTACGTGCACTCTCTCACAGATAGTTCAGTGACTTTTGCCTGAAGTTGTCACTGCATGCCTAGCAGAAATTATTATGCTATATGGTGTATCTGCCTCTTATCTCTTTTTTTTCTCTCCATTGTTCTTGTTGCCTGGGCAATCAAGGCTCATTTTGACCTTTTTAGAAGTTTAAACATGTTAAGATATAGTCCATGAATGATATATTTCTGTTCTGAAAGAATTTAAAGGGTAGACTCTTGAGTGAGCATGTGGTTATTTTTTCTTGGTTTAGAGCACTGCGGTCCAGTATACCAGCAGTGCTCCAGTTAAGGAGGAGGACGATGATGTCAACATTGACCTGTACGGTCAAAATGAAAGCAACAAGACTGAGACGCTGGAAGAGCAGACATCGAATGAGTCTGCAGAGGAGGCTAATATCAATGGCGACGTCAGATGGAGGACTACATCAGTGCACCAGTGAAGAGGCTGCGAGGTGTCATCAAGTCTTAAAACTTTAAGTTGGTTGCATGATAATACTTGCCTAATAATACGATAGGATAGGATAATAGGATCATACCTGAGTCTCTCAATTATTATCAATTCAACAATAGTCTTTTGTCTTTCTTCAATGAAATGGACCCGTGGTGGGGGATCTTGAGTATTTCATAGTCACTATTTTATTGATATTTAAATGTCAGCATCTCAATAGCTATCTAGCTGCCCTAGTTCGCTACATGCTAAAAGATTCAATGATAATATTAAATATTAAGAGTCATGCAAAATCAGGGCCCTCACAGCGAGAATTGTGAGGACCCAATAGCAGACATGGGGGAGAGACACAAAGGGTACAGGTCAGAGATTTAATAATCAATTGCCAATAAACAGTCCAGGTTCAAAAACAGGAAAGACAGTCCAAAGCAGGCTACAGTATCCAAAAGGGAAAGGCAGGCTCAGAATCCAAACACAGGCATGTAATCGATACACAGATTATCCAAAAATTCCAAAAACAACAGATCCAAATCAAAAGGCAGAAGACATACATAGAACACTGGGAATACTAGACCATTTATCAACAAGTTGCATGTAGGCTTACATCGCTCACTTGTAACAGCTATTAGTGGAGTACACCAAACAATAATATATGTAGCTATTACCATATTTCGTTAAGAGGTAACTAAGTTCACATAGGCCTACACCAGCTAGCACAACTTCATTTTGAATCCATTACATTTTAACATTTCAAATTCAGCTAACCTTAAGCTAATGTTGTACGTTCATGTTTACTCTTTGCATTTTTGTTGTGTACAATGCGATATTACTTTACATTTAGAGAGTGTTCAATTTAATTCAGCGCGGAGTTAAATGTCATGTTATTGTTGTTTGCAAACTGGTTGTCTCAGCAGGTGGATAAACGCTATCGGTGTTCTCGTTAGCAGACACACTTTAAAATATCTCAATAAGTTAGCTAATGTTAGCGAATGAGTCAGGTTAGTTACCATAACTAGCCAACTACTTGACACGAAGTTGACGCTAACTAAAACAAGCTAACCAACGCGAAAGCTTGCTAACATATGTATCTGCTAAGGATAGCAGCTAGCGCTAATTAAGAACAGTAAAAGTCAGATGCGTTGTTTTAATGATATATTAACACCATGTATATAATACACAGTTGCTGTAGAAAGTTGAGGACACTGACCTTGTCGTTTGCCATTGTTGTGATGACGTCTTCTTCTTCTTCTTCTTCTTGTTCTTTTGGATTTTTGTTGGCGGCTGGCAGCCAGCTTATTGGTGCATTACCGCCACCTACTGGACAGGATTGTGGAACAGTAGATGGACAGAGGGGAAAAAACAAAAACTACCTATAATCTATTTCCTATCCCAGTCTCTTTTAAATAATTTACTATAACACCCAAACTTTTCTTTGAAATCTTTCCTAATAGATCTCCTAATGTCAGATCCAGTGTCTCTTCTTTTAGCTTTTCTGCCAGTTCTTGCCGCTCCTCCTTGTACCTATTGCATTCTAGTATTAAGTGTTGAACTGTTTCTGGTTGATTATACTGAGTACATTGTCCTGTTGGATGTTTACCTATTTTGTGTAGTGTATAATTTAGTCCTGTGTGTCCTATCCTGAGTCGAGATATTATGATGATGCCTCTTGTTCTTTTTGTTTTTCTTGTTTCTCTTTGTTGAAAATTAACTTTACTGCCCTGCACTGGTTACTCACAGACCCACCTAAATTTTTAGATTTTCCTCATACAGGTAAATTATCCTAACATGATTTTTTCAAAAAGACTATCTTGCTTCTAGAGGAAAATAATATAAGTTGTTGTATGTGTGGATACTACTTTTTCAGGGTTAGAACAATTAGTTGTGCCCTCAACATTTACTCCCAACCAAGAAATCAGCCGCCAAATCACATTCAGTCAACAGAGACAGTCAACATAGTGCATGTGTTAGAGTGGGAACCAAACTTATTCAATCTATATTGTATAACAGGTTTATCGGCAATATATACTATAATTTGTTTGTAATTGTAATAATTTGCAAATTACACAAAAACAGCTTAAATGGGGGATTTTTTTTCACATTCCACACAAAATTCTACTTTTAATGATTAATGCAGTCTTGAAATTATTCAAACCCCTGAATACGATACCTCATAAGAGCACACATTTGTAAATAAAATGTTATTAAAACACCGTGAGAGTTCCAATGTTTTTTTTTCTTTCTGTTAAGGTCTACATTTACATAAGGGCTCCATGCCCAGACTCCAAGACATACACCACTGCTGACACAAAGCATAAGGAAAGTTGACTCCAGTTGCTCAAAACCATATAGTTAAGGCACAGAAGTTGGGATGTTGTTCTGTTCAATGATCCCAAACATACCTCAAAGTCCACCAAAGCTTGGTTTCAGAAGAAGCCCTGGATCATTCTAGAGTGGCTGTCACGGTAGCATGACTTGAATCCCATAGAAAATCTCTGGTGGGATTTGAATAAGTGGTTGCAGCAATTAAACCAAGGAATATTACAGAACTGGAGGCCTTGAGGAATGTCCATGAGGAATTGGCTAAGATTCCTCAGGAACGCTACCAGAAGCTGGTGTCTGACTATGCATCACATTTGCAGCAAAAGGGTCGCTACAACTGCAGTAGTCAGTAAAAGTAGCATTTTTTGTGTTATATTTGAGAAACACTTGGAATATCTGTTATATTGAGCTATTTAAACTGTTCTTGTGTTACTTGTTTATTACAAACAGCTGATAAAAAGTATATTTTCATAATAAACATAATATACAATGAGGGTTGAATAATTTTGCTCCATAGTGGACTAGAATATTATGTTTTGCAAAGCATTGTCTGGTATTGCCACCCTCCCCACATTTTTCAAACTTTCAGTAGTCCAACCATATTGCAAAATGTCTCAGATCAAACACTATCCTGCTATTATTAAAGAGGCCATATGTTGCATTAAAAATTAGTGTCTACCCCAGAAGCATTTAGAATAAATCCAAAAAACAAATGTGTTTTTACTTACTGGCACTGGGGAGTCTGCATGAGAGAGCACAGCTGAGAAACTGAGTATTACAGAAGCAATGAGAAACTTGTACTATTGTGTGACATGCAACAACTCACAGCCTGAGGAGGCAGAAAAGAATAGAAAGAAAAAAGAGCATAATAGGAGCATGTTTTAGTGATTACATGAACTTTGCATTTATAGCATTGTGGACCTTTAAAGTTATAATTAATGGGTCACTTTTGAGAGCCTGGACTAGGGGTCACAAGTGTGATTGGCACAGAGATTGTGAAAGTGAGAACAAATGGCATCTTGGAGTCACAGGAAGCAAGAGAGAGACTGGGAAAGATGGAGAGGGGAGGTACGAGAGAGTGATTGTCATCAGAAGAGGAGACGGGAGGAGAGAGACAGACTGATGCCGAAAGTTCTCTATACTTCAGACTAATTTTCAAAAATTAATTCGGCCAAAATATAAATGAAATAGTTTCTCCAGAGGGTCTGAAAGTATTTAATCCTCACACTCCTCAGGACAGATTGTCCATTAACCTTATTCAGGATTATCTGAGCACCAACCTGATGTGGACCAAAGTATTTAATAGTCTGTTCAAGTTGGAATCAAACAACCTTTTCCATGTGCTTATGAGATGAAACACAGGTCACACTCTCTGCTGGATAGCAGCCATTTAAGGACTGGAGGGAGCAATGGAGGTAAGGTGTCTCTGATCTTCAAAGCTGTTGATAGTTTAGGGGGGGTATTGATTTTGGCTGAGGCATGTTTGAATGATTAATCTGTGGATGCCACTGTAAAGAAAAGGTCATCGACTCTCATGGCGCAATAATCACAGTGATGCACTTCAGGGAAATGGGTATTCATATATTGTACCATACACAGCAGGGGAAGACAATGGATTTATGATTTGACTGTCAGCTAGAGTTAATAAGCATAACAATCTGTTGGTGCTTCAGATTAAAGACACGAAATGAAAACATAAAATTATTTATTTGCAGAATGATGAAGAACTAAAATGACCAGTCTTTCATTTTATTCCCCCACTAAAATGTACGTTCTATAAATCAGTGGGTTCATGTCACCGGTTTCTAAATGTCATTTTTTATGTGGGGAGGAAAAGCAGGTGAAACAGGAAACACTCGTTCAACTGAGAATTTAATGAAAATGAGAGAAGGGAGAGGTTTTAATGAGTTCAACCTTGAGTGAAATATGAGTTTCAGTGAAAACAAATAAGCTATCATTTCAGCTTCACCAGGTTCATCTCTACTTAGACTGTGGTAAAATAGTAGTATCCACACTGCTTTACTTCAGCTTTTTTTATTTTGTGTTATCATCTGCATACCCTTTCTGGTCATGTAGAAATATAGCCACAGAAATATATACTTATCTGAGCTTGATACTGCACACTGTTACGTTTGTCTACCTCTGACATAAAGGTTGATGAGTTTGAAGCTCACGTTTCTAGAAGGAAATGCGACGCTGTAAAAAGCAGCTTATAAATTATTAATCAGTTTTATCACAGAGTGTATAAACAAATGACCCTCTGTTTTCCTTTGTGTCAAAAGCACTGAGTTATGGTTTCATAACCTGAGCCCTGCCACAGGAGTGATCCCTGCACCATGTTATATGCTCTGTTCTTACTGAGTTTGGCTGCAGTGCATCGTGTTTGGTGTCATGCTGTGTTGTGATAGCTAAGGTTTAAATGTTGGGATGTCTTCTTGCACTGCACTTTTTGCTGTCTTGTCTTATTGCTGGTTAAACCTTTTCATAAACGTGTGTAGATTCAGTTTGGAGATCGCTCTGGTTCAGTATATTGTAATGAAAGCTTTTCATCCATCAGATACATTTGAAGTCTGACAGGAAGTGGGACGTGTTTCTGCATGACTTAGAATCTGAAAGCCTTTTTATGCTCAGTGTTGGCCTGTGTTCAGCTCCCTCATTAATCTCAGTATTTAGTATTCAGTCAGCATGTCCACCATGGCTACAGTAGACTCCACTATTGGTGAAAATGTGATCGGCATACAGCAGGACTGAATGAATGACTCAGCATTGTTGAGATGGAATACGGCGCCATGAAAAGAAATCTGCCTCTTGAAAAAATGAGATGCAGTACATTAGTATGGATTATTTATCTCACTGCACAAATCATTAAAGCAATACTTACCCATGTAGAGTCAGTAGAGTCAGATTACAGAGATTTTTTCAGACTTTTAAGACAATAAAATAAAAGGTAAAAAAATGTTATTTACTGTGGGAGCATTGATCTAATAGGCCAATACACCATTTTTTCAGACTCAACCAACTAAAAATGTGAAACACTTCCACAGTGTTCAGCTAATTGTCATTGTAGGGGCAAGACATGGTTACAAGAAGAGATACTCCTGTATAGGAATTATAATGTGTTTACGGGAGTGACGTCATGACCCACGCTGTCTCTCACAGTGGTAGGCACTGTCTAAACTTCAGCTGCATCATGTGACCAGAACAATGACGTCACAGTAGTAATTCCTACGATGTACATTCCCTTTACAAATAAACAGGCCACTAACCTTTTAAATACAATCTTTATTGGTATAATATTAATTGACAACACATTTGATATGTTTTGAGGAATATTTAACTGAAAACGCGATTGTTCCCTAATCTAAAACAAAGGTGCATTTCATGCCTGAACCAGAGACTAGAATCTGGACTTGAACCCTGGTTTCTGGTGTCATAGTCACTTTGTGTGCCACGCACCCCAGCTGCATCCTTATGACTCCCTTGTAAAGGTACTGTTAAGTCAAAGAAGCAGTGTCTCTGAATACAATCAAGGCGACAATTAAACATAAATAAATGTATTTACTGCTGCAAATTAGTTTGATATGCATTTAATTTCTAGGATACAGGGTTGCAGCCAAATATTAACATGGCATGATGTTCAATATTATATTTTTTTTCTATTGAAAAATAATTAACACCAATTAGACTTTTCACATAAGCTTCTTTGTATTCTAGACTGAAAGGTTTTCAACAGCAGAGGCTGAGCTGAGAGTCAAGACATGCAATTAAAATGGATTGTTTCCATTTCATAAGTGCACTTGCTTTTTTCCATTAATGATTAGTTGTGTGTGTGTGTGTGTGTGTGTGGTTGTGTGTGTGTGTGTGTGTGTGTGTGTGTGTGTGTGTGTGTGTGTGTGTCTACAGCATGCATAGGTTTGCGTATATGCCAGATATGAGCCAATTAAAGTTTTTAAGCTCCGTTGCCTCTCTGGCAAGCCAAAGTATGCAAAGAGAGGCACTGCAGCCCTACTGCACCACTCTGCTGTGATGTGCCAAGGTGTGTATGTTAGTGTGTGTTTGTGTGAGTGAGTGTGTGTAGCGTAGCCAGGTATCTCACTCTAATAAAGGGGTCAAAGGAGAAAGCGATTCAGCTGTATAAGGAAAAAAAAACCCATTTATTTTCAGTTAGGAGTGGTGGAAAGTCAAAGGTTTTACATGTGGGCAACACGTAATGAGATTTATAATGAGGATATCTTGACAGAAGTGAAAAGAACTAATGTTGAGTGAGAATGAGAAGGAGGCATTTGGGAGACATATTGTATAGTTATGGGTCTGTACATTTTCTCTGGAGTCTGTTTTATTCAGCGGTATTTTCCCCCCTCTGTGACGCTGCACCACAACTTTCTCTGTCCCCGCTCTCTTTCTACTTCTTTCTCTTTATCTCTCAACCCCTCCCCTCTCTTCTCTCCTCCTCCTCTTCAAACATACGCTCCCACACCGGGGATGCCTGAATCGGTGGAAGTCCTGTTCATAGTTGTCGGACTCACTGATGTGTTCAGAGCTCAGCCGGACGGATCTGTTTGTAACTAAATGTAGTTCAGCCTTGCTTTATATGAAAGTTGTCATCATGAGAAGGAGAAACCCTGCTTTTTTTGGAGGCACATTGGAAGAGGATTTATTACATCCTGTGGACATTTGCCAGTAGAGGTGAAGACGGTGAAGCTCCCGCTTTATGACGACAGTGGTATGATGACAACGAAGGCTTTCTTTTCATTTGAGGAATGTAAAGCGTCAAACTCAGATCTTGTGTGTTTAAGTCAGTTTTTAGTAAAATGAGCTGAGGCTGAAAGCTTCTTCCTTATCACCAAAATCTCAGTCACATGACTTTTTTCTACCATGCCCAAAGGAAGTAAAAGGTGCAATCAAGCTCAATGAACCAAATCAACCAAAAGAGGAAGAATTTTCCTCAACTATCAACAGGAGTTCAACAAGTCTATTGATTTACTTATCAAGACTGGGAGACCATTGTACTATCCACACAACCAAATAGCTTACATATGGAGCCACGAGGGACCCACGGGCCAATGGGTGGCCACGAACTGAGGGGTCAGGGGTTAGGATTCATCCTCCCAGCCGCCGGGACACCAGTCAACCCAATAATAATGGCAGTGCAGCAGAAGGACTACTCAGCCAGCATCTGGCTTCGCAGGAGGGACAAACTAGAGCATGTAAGTTCTGATAACTGGAGCTAGGCTCTGGGTAACAGATGGAAAGAGGCTGGAATGACATGGTGAGACACAAAGCATGGACCTGTAAAATACTTGGCCTCAGTCATTCAGTCCAAATATAGAAATTCAAGAAATGCTTATTTGTTTAAAAAAAAGAAAGAAATGCTTTCATTACAAAACGCAATAGGAACAACTGAAAAGGCCAACACTGTTCGGAGTTTAGCGTGTTTTTGCGAAAACATGTTGGTGTGTTGTAATGTTTTATGATATAAAAATGTTGCATTCATGCATTTTTATTTGTGAGTATCCATTGAGGCACATTCTCTCTCACTGACCATTAGTTTATTAAAGGATTAATAACATTGAAGTTTAATGCTTGGATAAAACAGGAGTGTGTCAGATAATAATGTTTGGCTTTGACTGTGTAAGTTGGGTGTTGGCACTAACATATGATAACATACTGTATCTGAGAGACAGTTGGTTCTGGTAACTGGATTGAAGGATTGTTGGAGGATTGATTGGTATTAGAATGAGTAGAGGTCTACATACAGTATTCAAATGCTGAATATCTGCGCTGATTTGGAGGCACTACTGGACAATATTCAGACTTATTCAGACTTGTATGAAGAGTTGAAACAATTATTAGATTAGTTGATTGACAGAAATGTAATCTTAAACAGTTTAATGATCAAAGTAAAAATGTTTTTGCATCATTTTGAATTGAATATCTTTGTTGGACAGAACAAGGCATTTGAATTTATTTCTCAGAGGAATTACAGTTGTAATTATTCATTATATTCTGACATTTATAGACAAACATTTTCTCAGCTGAGAAAATAATCAAATTAGCCTAATAATAGACTTATCAGACAGATAGCAGACCATGGATTATATTTTTGTGCCCAATTCAAACTACTTAAATTGTAAACTCTTGTTTGGCATACAGAGGTCATTTCTAAATTTTACATGTTGTGATAGATCTCTTGTCGGCACAAACTTTAAACTCTGAACTTTCAACTGTGATTTTATTTTGTGTCTTTGTAACATTCAGCAGCCACTTTTTTTCTCTATTGCAAAGGAGATTTAAGGTTCTGCTTGCAAGTAAACAGTATCAGGAAGGTGTGTGTTGAATATTTGATGTTGGAGGGGAACAGTGCCATGTCCAGAGTGCTGCTTTTCAATAAGCCTCTGCACAACCAACTAGGATGATGAATCACCCTGTCCCCTTTAATCACACACACACACACACACCCATACACACACACACACACACACACACACACACACACACACACACACACACACACACACACACACACACACACACACACACACACACACACACACACACACACACAGTGCAATAAAAAAAAGTTTCTATGGAGTCTGTGATGTGATTCTAGCCACATCACATCTAATGTCCAGGATGTGTTGGCAGGAAGCAAGACTAATTAGATTCAACCTTCTCCCACCTCAGCAGGAGAAGAATGAGATACGAAGTTGCTTACAGAGTGTTTCAGGCATGTTGAGTAGAAGTGTCAAAGCAGTGTGATTGATGACACAAGTTCAGCATCGACTTGTCAAACTCTAAATCAGTGATGAGTCTCTAAACTAAAGTGCCACAAATCAGATGTTTTGTTTTTGTATTTTAACCCTTTTCGTTCTAATTTAGACTTTTAATTTTGGCTTGAAATAAACTGTAGATGTGTTTTTTGAATATTAAACATATGTGAACACAAAAATCATATCTTGGCAAATCAGATTTGAGTTACTTTCATATGTGGTCCAAGATTGGATACATATAGGACCCGTGGCCATGGGACATGAATGAGAACGATCAGATCAGAATCAAGCCAGTGCTAGCATCGCTGTAAAAAGAAAAGACCTGAGCTCAGACATGACAACAACAGTGCAGAAGTGTTTGGTATCCTCCAGATAAAAATGTCATTTATGCATTCAATACTGGCGTGTATGTTTTAGTTTGAATAACATGACTTGTGTCACAAATATGATGTTTTTTTTTGTTGTTGGTGATGCAGACGACTCGTGCAAAAACTTATCAATACGCCATAGATTCATTCATATTAGAGCTAGATACAGGTCACCTGAAATTATGAATATAAACTGTCAAGATGATCAAATCTGATGTGAGCAAAAAATCACAATTGAACAATGAGGCTTGTAATGTCAACGTAGCCTTAGACGCGCCTAGTAAAAAGCACTTTCAAAATGTATTTATGACTAATGACTAAACACTAATTCAACTAATGAGGGACATCTATGCTGCTTTTGGTGTAACTGACTCTGGGCATCAAAGCTAGTTAATATAACAGAGGAAATTCAGTATGCTTGAATAAAACACATTTTTAAATAAGTAACTTTTGGTCCAGTCTATCATGTCATTCACCTCTCTGACTTATGGGTAAAGATATGACAAGAATGTGAATTATTTAGTCATATGCATTATATGGAGCATTCTGGTGGGCCATGCTGATTAGGTTCTTTACTTTTACTCATGACTGTTACATGATCTTATGCTGAATGATTTATTTCAGTATGGTTACTGTGGGGGCTTTTCTAAAACAATAAGTGCATCTAAATACACTTAATACCATTAAGAGTCAGTGGTTAATGGCTGTATGGATACTCCATTATTTTACATTAGCAATGTTCTCTGCTTCGTTTTCACTGATATATTATACTTTACATACTGTACTTGGTTTCAAATGCATATTGCACTGAGGTAAGGAAATTACCATTTCGAGTTGAGGCAATTACTGAATCCAAGTGTGTTCACTGTGCTCTTAAGATGGACTTAAAGTAGACAAGGCAGCAACTTAAAGCCAGACCAGAGTAAGTCTGGATCAAAGGGACTGAAGTGTCCCAGATGACTTTTAAGGGTTGGCAGGCTGCCTCCACTAGCTGATTACATTTCAACTGTGCTGATGTAAGCAAAAAGACTTTATAGTCATAAAAATCTAGACTTATGTTGGCCAGATGCTTACTGTTATAAATCACCAATCATACTCTTTCTATTGTTTCCAATACCAGGCAGCAATTCAGTCAGGAGAGACAAGTTAATGAAGCACAGCTAATTATTTATTGCAGCAGATGATATATGATGTTAAGTCTGTGAGAACGTTTTTGGCACTCAGACTCTTTGATTGTGATTGAGGGGCATCTGCCCTCAGCTGCGGCAAGAAAAATCGCCCATTGGAGTCCAGACACTGGTGGTGGTGGCTGATGACTCTGCTGAGACTTATGAGGCTGAAGAAATTACAAAGATTGTGAATCTGCAAATACTGGGCAGCGATGGGGAGGTGGAGGGCGTGCAGCATGAAAGAACTACTGGTACAGAGAGAATCTTATTTAAATCTTATTTAAAAAGACAGCAAGATGACAGGCTAACAAAGAAGGTGTGCTGCTGTGCTATTGGATAAATGTGACCAGCTGATGTCAACAGCTGATATCTCAATTGACAGCCCCAGACAATGTAAGCAAGAAATTCAGACTGAGCATGTGTGAGAGTTATGATTGACAGGATGGTATGAGAAGAAACTATGCCCTATTGTGCAAAATACTAGTTTTCCTGACTGAACTTTGACTCACTGTCGATGTGCACGTGGTCATCTGAGCCAAATAACCAAAATGATCACATGAATCCACCATTCATGCAGTTTTTCATTCATCTTTAGGTTAACTACTGTAATGTCCACCTACTGCTGCTAGTAAGACATAATAATCTATGAAATGCTTTGTTTTGGACTTCTTTTTGTCATCACTTAATACATAAATCTACAGTATCTGCAGTGAAGAGGTGTTTGTGCAAAGTAACGTGGTCAGAGAATATGGCAAAATGACTTATGGTTCTCAGATCTTTTACAAAAATAACAAAGTAGCACACCACAATAAAAAAACTACTCATCTGCTCCACCTCAGCTCCATTGATGTAAACAGAGGTCTGCATCTTTGCCTCCTCCTCTGCAACACAGTGGATCACCTCCTGATATGAACTCTCTTCATTTGTAATCTGGCCGATGGCGGTGTCGTCGTCAGTTCAAGAGTGTGAACAGTGTGGTGGTCTGTGTGCTTCAGTGTTGACCACCAGAGTGAAATAGGGGTGACCGACAGTCAAACTTGTCTGCATGGGTCAGACCAATATCCAATTACAGAGTGTGGTACTGAAGGCCAGAGTGATCACTTTATATGTAAATCAGTTCCATGATGTATCAACAAACATCATTCTGTTGAAGAGGTTGTTTTTTAAGGTGTGTGAAGACTGAGTGGAGGTCAGTGGAGATGTCATGAATCCTCTGTAGATCTCTTTACTGGTCTGAGTCCAGGCTGGCTGGGATGTAATTTTCGATTTTTGATTTGTTTAGCACATCCTGTAAGATCATTAATGTAGATTAACGTAGAGTGTTTGTCAACGATTGTCAATTGTGACTGTAACAATTGTAAGACATTGTAGTTCTGTTTAGTATCCCTGTGGTATAATCTCTATGAATCTCAATAGCAATTTCACAACATTGAGCTCAGAACAGAGTTTTAAGTGGAATCTTTCATGTTGGGATTTAATGATCCAATTTAATGATCCCTTCAGCTCTTGTTTAAATGTTTTGTATTGAATTTCAGAAGTGAACTATTTGCTGCTAATAGCTGGATGCTCAGTACACTCTTCAATAAAGCAGAAGCTACAAAGTATGTGGTTAGAGAGCAGTAACTTTGTCTGTGTTGGGAAGGATCTCTTCACACTTTGTCATCTGATGCCTTTATCAGACAGTCTCCTCTTTAACATCTATGTGTTTGTGTGTATCTGCTTTCAACATGTGTGTGCTGACGATTCATGAAATGAGACTCATTGATTCTGAGCTGTCCACAAGAGGTCTAATTCTTTTGTTGTTTTTTTTACAGTATATCTGATGTAGCGCAAACTATAATTAATATAACATATAACAGTCAGGTAGGAGCTCAGTGTTCCGTTACCTATGCTTTGCAAATTTCCCATTGGGACAACAGAGCTTTTAACTTAACTTAACAATTAAATAAACAATGTGGGTCATCACATAGCCTCCTCCTTCATACCAGGACCTTCATACTGGGCTGTCATGGCCAAATTTGGAACAGGCTGTATGTCATGATTGGTTTACTCCAATCAATGGGCAGCTGAAGCTCTTTAACAGGATCTATGTAACTGTATGCATGATCTGATATCACCAATTAAGTGTTGTCCCTGGATTGATGACTAACCAGTTTGTCCAGGATTCACATTACAACCAACCAATCAGCAGCACTTCTCGATTGTGATGTCATTCACAGTGCGCCATGCAAATAACCGCGCATGAAAAAACAAAACAAAAGAAACACCCATTTCAATGCCATTCAAGCATGGAACCGCAGCCAAAACACAGAAAAAGGCATGATTTGCTTGGATTTTAAGAACATTCTTGGGGTTGGGGAATTATTGTATGTATTAAACCTCTGTGGGTTGTATTTAATGGGAAAGAAATATGTGTGAAAAACAGATGTTAGATGACTGGAAACATTAGCTCTACCTGCTATGGTAAGATAAACATTTAAGGTCAGCTGTCTCAAGGCATGATTTCTGCAAAGAGACATTGCTGTTGAATTTTTCAAATGTATTTTCTATCCTCTTTGAGCAAAATAAACCATCTGTATTACAGTATACTAGAGAAGGCAACACATCTCTAAATATCTCTAAATATATTTAAAAACCCAACAACTCAAACCAAAACAACCTAGATGGATTAATAGAACTACAGGTAAGAGGTAAAATGTGTATTTTTTACATTTATTTGGGGGGGGCTGATCTGTTCCTTTAAGGTTACTACCTGTCGACTCACCTGAGGCCCCTGGTCTGTTAGTGTAACATCAAGAGGCCTGTTGGAAAGACGTGGAGCTGTTATTTATGGACATACCTGTAAAGTCAGTTTTGGACTGTTCCAGCAGAGTAGAGGAAGTATTCCAGCTGCAGAATCAGTGGGTCGTTTTATAATGAAAATATGGTTAGTAGTAAAGACATTACAGCCATGGAGAAACCAAACTGCTCCTGATAATTAGTCACTCCTTTTGCAGGATAGAAATGGAAACGTAATCATTTTGAGCATTTATTCCAAACTTAGGAGCTGGGCAAAGACTTTCCACTTTCTTTATAAAGGAAATAACGAGCCTCTAGAATAACTAATACTAATTCAAAAAACAATCATGGACAAATCATGCAAAGGCTTCACCTAAGCTAATATAGCAATATCAGAGGAAATGTGGCTTCAGTTATGGGATGTCCATTCCTCATTTGGAGACTTCTGATGGAAACATTTCAACTGTTTTTTTACTACCCCCAGCAAAAAATCCAAAATAAGTGGATCTCAGCACTCCTGCTAGAGAAAGAGACCATGACACATTTTAAACAAATGAATGCAGGCAAAAGTTTTCTTGTTTAACTTCATATAAAAAAATATGTCACATAATTGACCCAGGCACATCACAACATGCAGAGATGGAAATGTAACAGCCATTAATGCACAGAACCATATAACAAGTGGCAATATTAATAACTAATTACACACTAACTCCCTACTAGCTGGCATTTTAGCATTTTTCAGCTTCTCCTCATTCTTCACTTGTTTTGGTTTGTTAGCATCTTTACTAATTTTGCATCTTTTCTGCCACTTTGCTATATTTTCCCAGTCTAACCTCTCTTATTAGGTTTTAAGCAGCAGCAGTCAAGCAGTTTTCAATTCTGATAAATCCACTGTGAACTAAATTTCCTTCTGGATCAATAAAGTATCTATCTATCATTTATCTGTACACCAAGAGGTTCTTAGCCCATTTGGAACACCAGGAGGACTGTAGCCTCTGTATATGGGCCGTGCTATGCCACGCCATTACACCATATAATAGTCATTACATTGGAATTAATTGGATTAATTATAGTTGTTATTTAGTGAAGTTATAGGTCTTAAATAGGTCTGGAGCCTATCCCAGCTGACATTGATGAAGGTGATATTGTATAAAAATCAAAGTTCCCCCTCTACATTAAAACCTCTTGACTTTGTTTATCACAGTGTGTTTGGCTTCATCACAGGTGATTACATTCCTCACTCACCATTGCAGCCTATATAAAAAGGTTGGATGGTCCTCTTTAACAAACAGAGGGCAGCAGCATTGCATGTTGTTTATTTCTAAGGCCCTGCTACTTAAACTACCGAGTTACCTCTGCTGTCTGGTTGAATTTAAACACAGTACCCACAGTGTCAGGTCACAGGACATTTTAACATTAGTTTTTCCTCCTGTTCACACTGAACTTGGCAGAAGTAGGTTCTAATACTACACTGCATACAAAGGGAATGAACTTCAAACATGTAGTTACATTCTCTTACAACATTTAAACAATTTAAAAGGTCACTTTAATATGATTATGATCACACCTGTAATTGTTTTCTTTAAATTATGGAATGTATACATGTGTCTGTAAATTATCTGTGCGTTTGTCTATGTTTTAAATCTATATGTTCATTTTTTTGTAGTCAGGTCTCTGTTGAAAAAGAGATCCAGGCCTCCATGAGACCACCTGTTTAAATAAAGGATTAATAATAATAT
The DNA here is from genome assembly GCA_037577475.1 of Chaunax sp. Z400. Lineage (NCBI taxonomy): Eukaryota > Metazoa > Chordata > Actinopteri > Lophiiformes > Chaunacidae > Chaunax > Chaunax sp. Z400. Next base: position 18,331,473 of record CM075193.1, read on the forward strand.
TAAAAAGTCTCCTGTCCACTTCTCCATCTTTAGTGGAAGTAGGTCAGAGCATCAGTTTCATTTAGTGAATGATTATTTTTGACCACTTTACTATAAAAGTTCTTAATTCTTTTAATTTGTCCTGTAGAACTAACATGAAACTGGATCCGGTTGTCATCAGTCATAGGAACAGTCATATTATTCTGACTACTTTCTCTAACACCCAAAAACAGACACATACAAAATATTTTAGATTTATAACAATAATAACAATGTTTATTTATACTATTCTGATCAAACAACATGCACAGAAAAATTACTCATATTAAAAAATTACTGTCATTTATAATGACAAACATTTAGAATTAAAACTTTAACAATTGAAGAAATAAAAATAGTAATTCTTATTTAAGCAATAAAAGATATATAGAAATTTCACAAAAGCAAAAACTCAAAGTTTAAAAAGGGTTAAAATGGATAAAAATCATGTATAAAAATCTATAAACCCATATATAGACCCAACAATCCACCTTGAGCAAGCATTTGGCGAGAGAGAGACAGACAGAGAGAGCTGGGGAGATAGATGAGGAGAGAGAGAGATGGGGAGATAGAGGAGGAGAGAGAGAGAGATGGGGAGGACAGGTGGAGAGAGAGGGAGTGAGGGACAGGGACACAGACATGTGCAACCAATAACAGCTATTAAAATAGTAATATAATAATAATAAAGTCTATTTATATAATACTAACCAAAAAAATGTGCACTGAATTAAAATTACAAATATTACTATAAATTACTAACATTTATATTGCTAACATTTACAATTAAAATCTTACCAAGTATTCTTGGTTTACCTAGTAAATCTTATTAATGTAAGAAACGGTCTGTGAAAATTTCACAAAACCAAAAATTAAAAAATTTAAAAAGGTCAAATTTGCAAAGAGATATACTTTAAATATACATTGAACCAAGTCTTATAATCTAATATATATGTATACATATGCACAAAGTCGTCGATGATGGAGCAGCAGCTGAACTCGTCTCTGTCTTCTGCTTAGGCAGCGGGAGCCGTCATATCCTAGAAAGAGAAATGTTAAATGTCAGCCAAACACCATAACATCAAGATGGAACCACAAGATACATCTTTCCTGTGTCGTAAAGAGAAAGTCTATGTGAATACAGAGAGAGAAGTTTTACAGTCATTTCCCTCTTAATTCTCTTGTGTGATCACCTCTACCTACGGAGGAGAAATAAAAATCAGTATCGACCCAAATCTACTTATGACCATATTTGGTGTGAGGCTCCCTTCCCTGAACATGAACTTCGGGCTAAATGGAAGGAATTAAATCAGACAGGAAGTTTCGACTGCACCTCCAAACTGAACTGGTTTTGCCGCTGGGTGTCTCCGACTCCTACAGCATCACTGTTTTGTGGGATTCCACCCAGAAGAGCAGCAGCTGCAGGACGAGGGCGCCGGGATCCCATGCTTTGAATTGCTGCAAGAGGAATCAACAAAAACACTCAATTAGCAGCCATATAGCTGAGCTGCATTATGTGTGTAGTTTGATCATTGACTGAGTGGAGGTGACTGACCAGCACGCTGGGCAGCTATCCTCTGAGCCGCCGTCTGCCGCTGGGTCTCACCATCTCCTGCAGCATCACTCTGTGGTGGGACTTCACCCACAGGAGCGACTGATGCAGCAGCTGCAGGACGAGGGCTCTGGGCAGATATCATGCGTGGCACCTGAGAGGCAGACCGCATGGGACCAACGGTCTGTGGTTGTGGCTCCATGCTTGAACTGAAGCGGGCCAAATATCTGCATTATAAAATGGACATTTAGCAGAGGTTTAATACACATTAACCACATTAATTACAGAAATAAATAAATGTTTTCCTCATCACAGCTGTAAAGCCATTGTAATGTATTTTCAGTACATTTTATGAGCTACTTAAGCATCATCAAGCTTACTCTAAGTATTATTGCACACTGTACAACTCTATTCAGTCATCTCTGCAAAGAAACATTCAAAGTGCTCAAGCATCACTGTACAGCCTTCAATGAGACCAGTTGTGATATTAATACAACCGTTTTTTTTCACTACACAAAGAGTTCGTACCAAAACAGTTTAAAACAACTTCAAACATTCACTTACACTTGTTGATCATTGAACAACAAGCCATTCAGTCTGTCAATGGCTCGGTCGGCTGCCTCCTGAATCTGGAACTGGACGACAGCGTAGCCTCTGGAGCCATTGGCAGCCACCTTAAGGGAAGTAGACACATGCTACTTTTAGGCCCCCCCCACACACACACAGTAAGAGTACATGAAAACTGACTTTATAGTCCAACTATTGTGATGTTCTTTGCCTTTGGAAACAGTTTAAGCACACATTCTAATTAGACCTGCAGAGTCACAATACTATGCTCCAACAATGACTGTCGACCATAGCCCTGCTTCAGATTAGATATGAGAAGGAGGGATCAGACGTTAGTCTCCTACCTGGCATGAAAGAATGTTGCCAAAAACAGACATGGTGTCATTCAGAGCCTCGCTGTCGATGGACTCCTCGAGGTTCTTGACGATCACCTTTCCGACGGGCTGATGCTGTGCCGATGAGATGCATGGACGCCGACCCCAGACCCCATAGAAGTAATAGGCGTCCAATGCACGCTCGGCTGAAGGAAGGAACACAGAGAAAATGGTTTGAGTTGTTTAGTAAATAGAAATTTTCAAGAGCCAGATTTAACAGCATATGTTAAAACTGAATATTTATTTTAATGATGGGTCACATCTGGATAAAGTTGACTCTTTCAAATATCTTGGACTTTGGATTGACCCTGAACTCTCCTTTAAGCCCCACATTGATTTTATTATTAAACAGGTGTATGGTTGTCTGAGTTGTCTTGAGTGGGTTTCTAGTACTTACAGTAGGTGCTGTTGGGAAACTGGGTCCAAGTTTACATATTCTTATTCCTTGATTTTTTTTTTTTTTTTTTATGTCAGCTCCCAAAAATATTCAGTTCACTATCATATGTTAAGAAAACCACCAGTTTTTTGCTTTATGAAGTAACTTAAATCGTTAATTGATTAACCTTTGACAATGCATTGACAAGCCGTTTAGTGTTAAGCCATAATTACTTTATGTTATTAATGAATTTAAAATGTTTTGCATAAATGATGAGTATTTATTTCTCAGGATTTGAATTCCCTGGATAAACAACAAAGACATCTGTCTCGTTATTCTTCTAATTTTTCTTTAACAGGTTTTAAGAAAATGAGAAAATAATATCAGTAAAACACTGAAACACACCCGAGAAAACCAGATGAAGACGCAGACCTGAGCTCTTATCAGTCATACACAGAAAATGATATACAGATTGATGATGACACATTAAATCGGTATTTGTGATAAAGTACATACCTTCAGCTGGATGGTGAAAGCTGACATAGGCGCAGCCGAGGGAACGACCGGTGATGTCCCCACATATCTGGACGGACCGGATAGCTCCTGCCAGACTGAAGGTGTCGTACAGTCTGGCCTCACGGTCGAGACCTTCGACGCACAGGTACGGGCAGGCAGTAGCGGTACTGGAAGCGCTGGTGTTCATACTGGTTGGTTGTCTTTTTGTTGGTTGGTTGTGGGTTGTTAGCAAAGTAGCTAAAGAAGCGAAAAGTTTTCTGTCACAGTCTGAAAGTGTCCTCACCAAATATGTTGTCTGAAGAATATCCGCCAGTTGCTTCTTAAGTAGCCCTGGTCTGGAACTGGAACTTCAGGTTCAAAAATAAATAAGGAGATCAAATACTGACTTTAAAACAGGCAAACAGTTTTTTTTTCATTGTGTAAATTAATTAAGTGTTTCTATGAATCTGTGCGCTAAAATTACATCAATATGTTTGGTTATGAGTGCCCACCCCCCCTCTCCTTCCACTGCTATCGTCATGTATTGGTTAGAGAGACGTCACAAGGGATGTCACGGATTGGCCAGAGAAAGGTCACATGGGTAGAGATGAGGAAGTAGTATTTTTTTAAATATATGTATGTATATTTAATTTTATTTAATTGTATTTATTTTGTTTAATTTATATTTTGTTATGTGCTCCTTCGAACCCCCTTGTACTGCTTGTCTTTGTCCAACAAAATTGTTTTTCTTCTTCTTGTTGGTTATATGCCGTTCAGGCAATAAAGCACGTACAACGGAAAAGCATTATGTCTTTAATTCAGAGTGCACAATATAAATAAAGGTAGGCACACAAGATCCCCCTCACCCCTCGGTCACCACATTGAACTCTTCCTATTCTGCTGGTTTTCGGAAGTGGAGTTTTGTAAACAAACACTCAAGTTTTTAAATAAAACTTTATTGCAAATATGCAACAGCATAAGAGCAAACAGCAAATGAGGAAACTTAAGACAGTTCATTAAATTAGTCTAGTTCAGAAATTCATTTGCTTAGCTTATTTTAGCTTAGCAGGTAGAGGTAATGTTTAGCTTAGCTTAGCAAGTAGAGCTAACATTACCATAAGTCCTGTAACATCTGCTTTTCACACATATTTCTTCCCCATTAGATACAACCCACAGAGGTTAAATATACTAACTAACAGTAGAAACACATTTTTTTATGTCATGCCATCCTGTTTATATTAAATATCACATCTCTATTCACCCCTTAGCCACATAGAAAAATAATTTTTGTGCAAATTATTGGTTGTTGCCTTAGTGTTAACAAGTCAAAAAGTGTGGATGGTGAGACAGAGAACAAAAACAGACAAAAACAGCCGCTTGGCTTACTTCAGGCACACCAGCACCGAGTCAACGATATGAATAAAATGCCTTTATTTGTTAGGGCATATCTTGGTGAAAAAAATCATAAGAACATCATTATAGAAGGAAAAACGCCGACGGGTTTCGACCCACAATGGGTCTTCCTCAGGGCGTGACTTAGAGAGGGGTACTCTCTCTGTACTCTCTCTCTCTGCTGAGTTCCGGCCATCAGCATCATCAACATCCCAACTGCCTGGTCACTTAAGTTTTGCAGAAGTTAATAATAAATGCTGAACTAAGTGATTCCTGCTTGAATGGCATTGAATTGAAATTTTTTTTTTTCATGGGCGGTCATCTGCACAGCGCACTGTGAATGACATCACAATCGAGAAGTGCTGCTGATTGGTTGGTTGTAAAGTGAATCCTGGACAAACAAGTTAGTCACTGATCCAGGGACAACACTTACTTGGTGATATCAGATCGTGCGTAAGCACACATCTCTGATTTGTTCACATCGAATGTGAAAATCAGATGGACGTAAACATGATATCAATATTTATTAAATCTATCAATCAGTAGAGTTTCCTTTCCTATTTGGACAGCTGTGCATCTTTTTTTGTTTCAGCCTAAACTATAAATAAGAACAAAAGGTACAAAACATTGGTTGTTGTTCATTATACTGTAATCAAGTATAATATAAGTCAAGATGGAAACTCTACCCAAAAAAGGGCATACAAGAACAGTTTTGCGTCACTATACAGACAAGCTTTTAAACTACTAGTAAGGCACTAGGATTGTACCTGGTCTTTATGCTTTGAGTGCCAAACGTGTGACTTCAGGGAAACAAACTAAACCTGTGTGTGGTAGAGGTGACCTGTCTTTGTACTCGGTGATTAAAAATGAGAAGAAAAAAGTATCTTGTGGTGCTAGCTGACACTGACCATAGGGAGGCAGCAGCTGTTAATATAAGACAGCAACAAGGCTCTCTTGTTCTTTGTCGTGAAACTTCAATGTCAGAATAACAAAAACCCTTCTACTTCAAGAGATGGATGACAGATGACTACATCAGTAATTCATTTGATAAAATCTGCTCTGTGCAGTTCAAAGCAGAAGCCAAATGCAGAAAAAAAGAAGAGTTTGACAAAAAATGAAGAGAAGAAAAAATACCTTTAATGACTAACTCAGGATAAGCAAAAAATTACAATAAAGTCCAAGGAAAAACACACTCCAAATGAGAAAGTCAACAATAATAAAGCCACAAAGAAAAAATACAAACAGCAGGCAAAATCCAAAAATACATAAACTAACAAAAACCACAAAGAAATAACTTACAGGGGAAAAACCTTGGAGCAATGTCAGGAGTAGACACGGGACAAAGCAGACGAACTAACAACTGAACAGGGGAAAACACACAGACTAAATACACTGGGAGATGAGACAATGGGAGATGGGAGATGAGACAATGGGAAACAGATGGCACAGGGAGTAGGAGACAATTAGCAACAGGTTGAGACAATCAGACATGACGTTGCATTCCTGCTATCTGCTGGATTCAACTACATGTCTGGATTCAACAACGTCTCTCACCCTTTAAATTCTTCACATTAATCCTGTTCTTCAGAGAAAGTCCAAGTATATTGTTCAGTCCTGTCGACATGCCCCGTCTTTCTTCTGCATATTTCTTGCAAGCTATGAGTATGTGTTCTATTGTTTCTTGTTGTTGACAAGCCTTTACACAAGCCAGATAGATGTTTCCCTATTGTATGTAGAGCAATCACACACTGGAGAACAAGCAGAAAACATAAGGGGCAGACAGGCAAAGAACACAAATCAAATCTTAAAGACACGAGAAAAGGAGAAAGTATGAAAATCCCAACGCAGAGCATGAAAGAAGGACAGAGGGTAAATAAAAAAGATCAGCATTGATGGCAATCTAAATACAGAAACATAACAAAAGCAAACACCGAATTTGAATGCTTTGTGATTCAGAGAGTCTTAGATTGATGGTAATGAATCCACCTTTTGGCATATCTGTGCAATTAAAGAGTCCAGATGATTTACATGGAGTTGGAGGATACACGACATGGATGATAGGAGTTGGGGTTGTCTGAGTGGATGGTTTTGACAACTCATCCAGATGAGCAGTTTCTCCTCTTGGCAAATACAACAGTCTAGAGCTAAAAGCCGTCCTTGTGGTGTGGCAGATGATTTGTGAAAGTTGGCATGCTAAAGGCTAATGGTGTGTGTTTGTGGTCTTTTATTACCACTGCAGTAAAGTCGTACAAAGCTAGAGGCTAGTAAACTGAAGGTGGGTCCTCCATAGAATACGTAAAGACAATGCATGTATTAGAGCTTTTACAATGAATGAAAACTTCTATGCTGTGTTCCTCTCATTATTGCTATTGCTGTCTTCATATAGATTCTTAATATTGTAGTACATTACATTTGTAGCAGCAGCAGCAGAGGAGGATTGACTTACTTTAGACCTAAAAAGTGTACTTCTACCAACCCCCAGGCTATCTCAGAGTTGTAGCTCCATAATACAGAACACAAAAATGAGTGGCTTAAAATAAGAACTGAAGTGTAATAGTGCCCTCTGTCGAACATTCTGTGTCAGTACAAAGCTGCAGGGCAGAATGATTTATTATTACTAGTCCTCTGTCTGCATTTGAAGTGGAGCTGCATTGCATTTCAATGTACAGCCAATATTGCCACTGCATAGTACAATCTGTGAAGTCATCCTCCAAGGATTGCATCATGAAATCTGTTCTTGAAATCGATGTAATCACACTGAGATTCACTCTTTAATAGCGTGGCACCTTTTTCTGTACCCTACAGCTTTCTGTCTGATTGGTAAACAGGAAATAGGATGCAGTTGCCTGTTGATCAAAGGAGAATAAAGCAATATAGTGAATAGACCAGCTTGCAATACAGGTTGATGGTCGACCTGCTGGGCATTGCTGCCTGCCGTACCTCCACCGGTGCAGCTCTCTCTGGGGTGCTAGATGCAGAGTTATGTGGCCAATCCGGGTCATCAGCTGGGGACCACCAGTCATAGATGTTTTGCTCCTTTAACCCCAGTACATCTTATGGTGGCGGAGTGATGGCAGAGAATACTGTCTGCCACCCCCTACTAATGCCCTAGCCCTCATAGCCCACGGACAGATGTATGTTGGTATAATATTGTGTAATTGTTTATAACAGTAGGTATGTTTGTGCTTTCTACCTGCATATGAGTTCAGTCTGTGCCTCTGCATCAATGAGACATTTTCCTGTATACCTCTGATTCAATATCTGACTGAAGTACCTGGATAGCTGGTATTGAAATAGGCATGTTTATGTGTGTTTTAGATCACTTGGAGATTAATTAAGCCAAGGCAACAACAGGACAGCTCACTATCAATCCAGTAGGGTGAGAGGAGACAAGCAGGACAGGCACGTTGTCAGTGAAATAAGAGGAAAGCCAGACCATCTATTTATTCTCTCCTCCCACCTCCTTTCTATATGGAATGACAGAGAAATGTGAGCCTCCTATTAGAGGGAGAGGGTGGGGAGACAGAGGTAGGGAGGGAGGGAGAGTTAGAAGGAGGTGGACGAACGCACGGTATAAAGAGATGAGAGGAGAGAGAGAGAGAGAGGGTAGACAGGAAACATAAAGAAGAGAGGAGAGCAGGATGATTAGAGGTTGGATGGATAAGGAGAGGCAGATGGCATCATGACAGCATTTAGGTGTGTCCTTTTGTGTTAGTTTTCAGTCATACAACAGGCGTCAGGAGGAGCCGGGAGGAGCAGCACTTTCCCACTCCGAGCCACACACTCATCTCACACACATGCGCATGTATTCACAAACACCAACACATCCATTTCTGTTGCGGAGAGGGGCCAGGTCCCCTCCCCTGTGCCTGCCAGGGAAAGAGGGGAAGCGACAGATTTTATAAGAGACACGCAAACTAACACACACACACACTTTGGGTCTCTGTCCTCACACACATCAAGAAAAAAGACGTGTTTCAGAGTGGACTAGCAACAGAGGGATGCATCATGAAGGTGAGCTCTATCTATCTATCTATCTATCTATCTATCTATCTATCTATCTATCTATCTATCTGTCTATCTATCTATCTGTCTATCTATCTATCTATCTATCTATCTGTCTATCTATCTATCTATCTATCTGTCTATCTGTCTGTCTATCTATCTATCTATCTATCTATCTATCTATCTGTCTATCTATCTATCTATCTATCTGTCTATCTGTCTATCTATCTGTCTATCTATCTATCTATCTATCTGTCTATCTATCTATCTATCTATCTATCTGTCTGTCTGTCTGTCTATCTATCTATCTATCTATCTGTCTATCTATCTATCTGTCTATCTGTCTATCTATCTATCTATCTATCTATCTATCTGTCTATCTGTCTATCTGTCTGTCTATCTATCTATCTATCTGTCTATCTATCTATCTATCTATCTGTCTATCTATCTATCTATCTATCTGTCTATCTATCTATCTATCTGTCTATCTATCTATCTATCTATCTGTCTATCTATCTATCTATCTATCTGTCTATCTATCTATCTATCTATCTGTCTATCTATCTATCTATCTGTCTATCTGTCTATCTGTCTGTCTATCTATCTATCTATCTATCTGTCTATCTGTCTATCTGTCTGTCTATCTATCTATCTATCTATCTATCTATCTATCTATCTATCTATCTGTCTGTCTGTCTGTCTGTCTGTCTGTCTGTCTGTCTGTCTATCTATCTATCTGTCTGTCTGTCTGTCTGTCTGTCTGTCTATTGAACTGTGTGGTGCAGATGACAAGGTGATAATCTTTCCTCTCTAAGTGTCAGGTGTTCTGACTGTTCTTGCCTGCAAGTACTTCACACTGGCTTTTTGACTGTCTCTGTGTGTGTGTGTGTGTGTGTGTGTGTGTGTGTGTGTGTGTGTGTGTGTGTGTGTGTGTGTGTGTGTGTGTGTGTGTGTGTGTGTGTGTGTGTGTGTGTGTTTGTGTGTTTGTGTGTTGGTGTCTGTACTTTAATCTCTTACACTGATGTTTATATAAAGGGAAAAAGATCAAAACATCAAGTCTTCATGTGTGTATCCTTGTATGAATGAATGCAGTGTGGTGCATGCTTGAGTAAATCTGGAGGAAGATGCTGATATTCACTGTTGTACATCTGACAAACACACCCAGAGGGTAAAACTGTGTGTGTGACTAACCTAGTGATTCTGTCTCGATGCAGCTTCACAACTGCTTTGATACTTTCGACACCTTCTCTTTTTCTTTATTGCTTTATTTGGCAATGTGAAGATGATCTGGCACATTGAGCAATTTTACTGCAATGTTATCCAGTGTATGTCATAGGATAATCTTGGATAAGTATAAATCAGCCATCTAAATCTGACTAAATCCTCTCCTTTGTCTTCCCCTCTGATCCTTCATCTTAGTTTCAGTCTGTATCTGTCTCCGTGTCCCGTCCTCATTGCTCTTTTGCCCTGGATACACAGAGAACTGCCTGCAAAGTGAGCTGCTGGGCCAAAAAGGGCTGGCCATGTTTGACCTCCTCACAGAATGTCTATCTGGGTAGGAGGGGGAGAGGAGGGGGTATAGTGCTGGTGATCAAAGATTAAAAAAAAAAGGCAGGGCAAAGACAGAACGTGAAGAAGAGAAGTAGGGGAAAGAAAATCCCAAAGAGAAAAGGTGGCATGGTGGAGAGAAAACAGTCTTAAGTCATTCTGCTCACAGACAACATCAATATGCTGGGTACACAGATACTCTCACTTCAGTGCACACACACACACACACACACACACACACACACACACACACAGCCCAAAAACACCTGGTATCCATGGCAACCAAACTGCATGCTGTTGCAAGTTGATCACAGCCAGTGGGACAGATCCAGTCAGTGCATTTACTGTGTGCGATATTTCTTCAAAGACAGGTCATCCTGGCCAGACTTTACTTCTTCAAGTGTTGTGTTTGCTTATAAAGTTAGAGTTTATGTTGGCTGAAGTTCAAATTAAATCATGCCGACTGCTTGGGCTGGTGTATTACACTTAAATGAGAAACAACAAGTGGAAGAACAAAGTGCACTCTGATGATTGACAGTTCCTGGTGCAAATTACGCCTCTATATGCGGCCATTAAAGCATTTAGAATTCAGGTAAGGATGCAACATACACTGAACACTCCTCTTCAATGGCTGTGCGAAGTTGCTGGATATTGGCAGGAACTGGAACGCGCTGTCGTATACGCCGATCCAGAGCATCCCAAACATGCTCAATGGGTGTCCGGGGAGTATGGAGGCCATGCAAGGACTGGGATGTTTTCAGCTTCCAGGAATTGTGTACAGATCCTTGCAACATGGGGCCGTGCATTATCATGCTGCAACATGAGGTGATGGTGGTGGATGAATGGCACAACAATGGGCCTCAGGATCTCGTCACGGTATCTCTGTGCATTCACAATGCCATCAATAAAATGCACATGTATTAGTTGTCCGTAGCATATGCCTGCCCATACCATAACCCCACCGCCACCATGGGCCACTCTATTCACAACGTTGACATCAGCAAACCGCTCACCCACATGACGCCATACACGCTGTCTGCCATCTGCCCAGTACAGTGAAAACCGGGATTCATCCGTGAAGAGAACACTTCTCCAAAGTGCCAGACGCCATCGAAGGTGAGCATTTGCCCACTCAAGTCGGTTACGACGACGAACTGCAGTCAGGTCAAGACCCCGGTGAGGACGACGAGCATGCAGATGAGCTTCCCTGAGACGGTTTCTGACAGTTTGTGCAGAAATTCTTTGGTAATGCAAACCAATTGTTGCATCAGCTGTCAGGAATGCTGGTCTCAGACGATCTTGCAGGTGAAGATGCCGGATGTGGAGGTCCTGGGCTGCCGTGGTTACACGTGGCCTGCTTTTCTGAGGCTGGTTGGATGTACTGCCAAATTCTCGGAAAAGAATTTGGAGACGGCTTATGGTAGAGAAATGAACATTCAATTCACGGGCAACAGCTCTGGTGGACATTCCTGCAGTCAGTATGCCAATTGCACGCTCCCTCAAAACTTGCGACATCTGTTGCATTGTGCTGTGTGATAAAACTGCTCATTTTAGAGTGGCCTTTTATTGTGACCAGCCTAAGGCACACCTGTGCAATAATCATGCTGTCTAATCAGCATCTTGATATGCCACACCTGTCAGGTGGATGGATTATCTCAGCAAAGGAGAAGTGCTCACAATAACACAGATTTAAAGAAGTTTGTGAACAAAATTTGAGAGAAATAGGCCTTTTGTGTAAATAGAAAAAGTCTTAGATCTTTGCTTTCAACTCATGAAAAACTGGAGCTAAAACAAAAGTGTTGCATTTATATTTTTGTGTAATTAAACAGGTATTGTAATTCTAGTAAAAAAAAAAGCCCTCATTTATCCCAGGATAAAATAATTAGCTCCTTTTTATCCAGGATATAAATTTACCTGCTTTTAACATTTTATGTTACTGTAACAAATTTGGAGGATTGTGCAGCGTTTGAGGACATATGTGTTCTTTGAGTGCTTACTACTGCATTTAATTGAATGTTGTGCCTATTGTACATACAAGGGGAGATGTACATAAATGTTTATTACTGCACTATCATGGCATTATTATCAGTTTCACTTGATTCAAAGTGTGGATGGTGGCGAAACTTTCTGGGGAGAGATGCTAAGGCTGCATTGTATGGCTGTATGTGTGGGTGAGAGGTGGTGGCGTAGACCCCCACTCCTGTTTAGAGATGGTCATCGCATTTTGACATAGATGGCTTCCATCACTCCTCTTCCAAACCATCTGTCCAGGATGTGGACATCGTTGTCTTAAGAGGAGTGTCCCCTGTCCTTTAGATGTAGGTGGACTGTTGAGCCCTGGTCTGAAGAGGGAATGCACAGCTGAAGTATTAATTATGGATGGACTTTAATTAGATCAGTAATTAAGGAGAGGAGAGGAGATGAGAGGAGAGGAGAGGATTTTGACTCTTTTTTGGTCACTGCTCATCAGGAATTTACTCCTAATGCTTTCTGTCATTAAATTACTTGATTAATCACTTTTTAGAGACGACTCCATGCACATTTTTATTAATTTGTGTTGCTACTCATTAATTTTGTGGTTTTCAGACAGGGAGGATGCTAATTAAATTTCACTGCACTAATAATACATCAGTGTGCGAGTACACTTTTATGGCTGTTGTCTGTGACAGATGACATTGTTGTTAAACCCTTGGTGTACATTTTTCACAGCTGTAAACTCAGCACCTATTTACAGGCAGTGATGTGCGTGTTTGTCCTTGGTATTCGGTGTGTGCAGTGGTAATCATTTTTTCTGAAGGTTCTACAGCAGAAGAGTGAGAGCTCACCTTTTCCAGGCTGCAGCAGCTTCACTCTGCATCAATTGTCATTACACATGCTGTCGCTGTGCATTCAACAGTTACATTCATTTCACTTCAATTAACTAAGGTTATAAGAATATTAAGAAAGGATCATTTTGGAAAAGTCTGGTTGGTCCAGTAGCGTACTCTTGTATTCTGCATTCTGCCCTAAATGCATCACAATAAGTTGTTTCTTTCAATCTACAAAGTGTCAGTAAAGAGTTGTACCCCTGTCTGCTTCTCTGTCTCTCGAGTGAGAATTCTATCGACAGCAAACATGTCAAATTTCATAAACACAATAAACAGAACGTAACGTCTTTATTGGCCGTGGAAAAAGTCCCCCCGCTTCCTTAAAAGATCCCTCAGTTTTGTGAGCTGTTGAGTTTTAAAAAACATTATAAACTTCATGAAATGATTTTTATTGCAAAGTCTTAATTATTTGGGCTCTCTGGTAAATTTGGCACATGCTATACACTAAATTACTTCTTTTTTTGTGTAAAACAAAAATAGAATAAAATAGAATAAGATTATGACTGGCCTTGTCTTTGTCTCCAAGGGGCAGAGCAATTTTACCTACTCTGCTAAAAAATGAGCCGGTTTTTAAATTGCCAATCCAGGATGGGCTCAGCAGGACTACAACTGATGTGAAGGACACAAGTTTTTTGTTTTTTTTTCAGTCTAGAAAAGTCTTGACTCAGTGATTTTTAAGTTAGGTCTCCTTCCTGGTGTTAACTCTGCTTCTAAACCTCTTGACATGCTCGATCATTACTGTGAGCATCAGCATCCCAGCAACCTGCATGAAGGCAGGGGGGGACAGAAAGCTGACACACTGTCAGTACCACGAACACAGCAAGACTCTTACACTCTGCTCAAGGTACAAAACGCAGCATCGAGCAAATGCATCTGTATCAGTGTGTGCAGTACAGACTGTTCTATAACAAAGGAGAGACTAGTCAAATGCCTCTACAGTTGTTTAATTAACAAGATGAGAACAGCCTGCAGCTGTGCTTCAGTAGAGCTAAATACTAACATGATAACACACTAACAACATTCTGACGGTGATCAGGTATGTTTACAATGCTCACCATTGCAGTTTAAGGTGTTGTACTAAATTTTGCTCATTTGCACTAAACAAAGCACAGCTGAGGGCGATGTAATTAGTTTTGCAGAAACGTCAATATCTGCCTCTGTCAACACAAACACAGCAGGAAAATCCCCAAATATCCGATTCTGTCACCTCAAGACGTCTAGAAAAAAAAAAAAAAACACTATTTCGTATTCACATAAAGACACACAAACAGATGGTTTATAAAATGACAGCTGTGCACAGAAACACAGATAAGACACAACACAACATTGGTCCTGTCAACTGATCTATAGACAAAGAGCCTGTGTGGGGTTTAGATTTATGTTTCTGTATTGTGAAAAGTTGTCTGAAAAAAGTGATGGGGGAAGAGTCATTGCTCAGCTTTTATTTTAGCTGCACTGCAGATATTGTTCCAAAGGTGATAACTTTATTCAACTATGAAGAAAAAGAGTTGATGCAGGAGAAAAGTAGCATTGGTTGACTGGTATCGTGTGTTTTAAGCTGGTGATAGTGTTGTCACCAGCTGTCAAAATTCCAGTTGAATTAAACAAGAAGGCATGACTGTCCTGACTCTACTGGGCATGGCTGGGTCTTGTTCCAGCTGTGCTTTTTTTTGTTTTGTTTTGTGCTCCACTCAAATTAAAACCCTATATATACCAGGAGTGTTTCAGAAGTGGAGCATTTTGCATGTCCAGTTTTGTTGATTTGCTCAGATTTAATTGATTTCATCATCTTTCTTTGATTTTTGTACGTCTACCATGGGTTAATATTTATGTTTTCATTATATTTTATTTAAACAGATCGTCTCATTGGGATCTACATCTCTTTCTCAAGAGAGACCTGCGTAGGAAAAGGGAACATATACAGTTTAAACATGGACAGACACAATGATAATTTGCATTATCACAATTAAGAAAAACAGTCACAAGTGTGATTGCAAATATAGAAGTATGACATAAGAGAAAGTAATGCATCATCAGGCTCACTCTATTTGTATGCAGTCTAGTATCTGAACCAACTTCTGCCAAGTTCAGTGCAAACAGGAGGTACGACTAATGTTAAAATGTCCTGTGACCTGACACTGTGCGAACTGCATTTAAATCCAACCAGACAGCAGAGTAGTTCGGCCTTATAAATAAACTACATGCAATGCAATTCCTCTGTTTGTCAGGAAAAGGTCAAAAGAGAGCAATGATGAGTGAGGGAAGTATCACCTGTGATGAAGTGCAATGCGGTGTGATATACGGTCAGGAATCTGCATGTTTTCTTTTGTTGTTTTTTTATTGACGAACTGGGATTTGATCCATTTCATTTTTTGCATCCTTACTTTGGACTTCTGCAGCTAAGTTTCTTCCAAATGACCGTGTCTAGCTTCATAATGGCGTTTAATAAGTTATCTCACTTTTGACAAATGCAATCACACACCGTCATCATACAGCTCGTTACAAAAAGAATAAGTGCATATTTTCCTGTCCAGACATCTCTAAAGATTCGGTTTTCACTCTCAACCTTTCTAATTTTTGATAATGTAGCTTACAACATATGTAGCAGCCTATATTAGTGTGTATGTTAGCAGTCTAACAAAGGCAACGCTACTGAGCTGGCTGACATTGTGCCTGTTCAAAATCCCTTTCATGAGAAAAGTTTTAAAAAGGCTATCTTTTTTCCCGTTATTTCAAAAGGCTTTGCAGTCCAGATTAAAGCCTCTTGCTGCTATCCTGCTAACAATGAGAAGTCAACAGAGCAGACGGGGAGAGAGAAATAGAAAGCGACGGTTTGATTTAAGGATCAATAGATATCTTGTTTTCTGGCCTGTCTTTTTAATGTGATATGACTTTGAATTCATCATCTTGATCCTCTCTTCATGAATTACTTCTTCTCTCTGACCTCTGTCTTTCTGTCCCACACACACACACACACACACACACACACACACACACACACACACACACACACACACACACACACACACACACACTCCTCCTGCACTGTACGACTGTATATCATCCCCTGCAGGTTGGCGTCAAGGCCAGCACTGGCGTTTGTCTTCAGAGGTAGACACTGATCTTTCTCTGTTGTCTGTGAGGGAAAAACAGATTGCATTGCCTCACCTGAGTGGCCCTCACAAGATGACACACGGGAGGCTTAAACTTTTCTCTCTACTGCTGATTTTTAATTAATTTGAAAAACATCCGAACCAGAGCTCATCTGTATTAGAACATGGGATTTGTATTGTCATTGTCAGGCTGTCCCAGCCAGGCTGGGACAAACATCCAATCAGAAGCTGCAGATGCATTCTCATGAGATCACAGAAACAATTCTGTTGTCTGGTTAGAAAGGTGCATCAGTCACAGTCGCTACCGTCGGTGCTTCAGACATTAATCTCTGGTCCAAACTAACTGCCAAGATACATTCTGCAGCTAGTGCAATGTAATTGATATCATAAATTACAGAATTCATTGTTTTATGCACAAATGACACACATAATGTACACAGCCTCTGTGTCCCAGCCTCCCTTGTGAAAGAATGACATACTGGATAATGGATAATTTCATCAGGCCTTTTAATGATCCAATGGGCTAACCTTCAGTGCCACTGAGCCCCAAATGGGAGCGGGGGAATAGCTCCAGGGATGAAGGATGTAGGTAGAGAGGTGGAAAAAAACAGATTCAGCTAGAAGGAATTGATTAGTTGTGTTTTTTTAGTCCAGCTTTGAAGGTGCATGACTGTCAGAGTAAATCTGGGAGAGATTGGGCCTGCTGGGACCGTCTGGTTCCAACTCACTTGTCGTCAGACTGAGCGGAGAAGTGATTAATGGCCTTGCCTTCGTCTTCTAAAGAGGAATGGAGTTGGAATTGAGAATTTGAATTTACACCGAAGCAATTTCATTTAGAGCAACTTCATTTACAGGTACGTTCGTCCCAAAAGTTCATTTATCTATATACAGTCAAAAAAAGAAAAAGAGAGAATCAGTTATTGATAAGATAATCAATGAAAATATTATATGATCAAATTGAATCAAGGGACACAAAACAAACACACACAGCATGAAATATATCAGTGTCTACCCAAAGAAATAGGATGAGGGTGTGCTGTACATGTGTCTGTGTAGCTGTGTGAGAATATAGATTTTCTGTGGACACCTGCAGCATCAATATATATGAGCTCCACACAATATAAATATGTGAAATATTCTTGTGACCCTGTTCGTATAGCTGGAGGATATTGAAGTTAAAATGTCTCACATTTGTTGGCTCTTCCCGTCAATATTCCAGATCATATCCTCATCCGTGTGTGTGTGTGTGTGTGTGTGTGTGCTTGTCATCAAGATGGATGATGTTCCTGTTCTATTGATTCAATCCAAAGATGCTGTATGGATTCAGACTAAAAGTGGAAACACAGAAGTTTGCATTAGACCAGGCACTTCCAGGAGTTCACTGACTGTGTACAAGAGACATATACATGAAGGAGAGAAAAGAATGGAGTCATTTTCTTTTTGTTTACTACAGCGCCATCAACTCCCAAAGAGGAATCCTGTCATAATTCTTGTTCATAATAAATATGTAAAAGAGTCATTTTATCTATGCCTTGTTTTATCTGCTAGCTGGACCCTTAATGCATCACAGTGTTTTTTAATCACATCTGAGCTTGCAAGATCAAAAAGCATCAAAATACCACGACACAGTGTGTAATTATAATAAAGCATGCAGAGCAATAATATAAGCATAATGAAGCAAAGTGTGGCATATGCAGGAAAAACTCTAATTAACTAGAATGACACTCAGAAGAGTGCGTACCTCCACCAAGGCTGAACTGTTCTTACAGTATTACCTCTAATTAAGTAATAAGTAGAAGAAGAACGTGACAAAAGCACATGGTCACATGTGGGACAGGAGGGGTCACTGGATTGTTTGAAAATGGTGTAAATCATATTTAATGGCGTTGCATCTGTGCATGTTAGCATTTCCTTCCTTGACTGTTTAGTTTGTGCGTCTCCCCCTCTGTCTTTGGCAGTCTGCTGTAAGCCATTCCTTGTGTGTCAGGCCTCTATAGCCTTGTTCTTCATACGTTTTTCTGTCTTTCTTTTGACTCCCTGGATGGAGTTTTGCCTACTCCTTGTGGATCTTGTCTGTTTTCTTGGAATACCTTCATGTGTAAGTTTCTCAGTCTTACTCCTGGACTGCACCTTATCTGCCTCAGTGTCATTCCCCTGCTTAAACGATCATGGTAACCCCATCGTTAATTACAGTTCAAACTCAGTTGGCATGTATGCATCTCTCGCTGCTTTGTCCTTGAAGGACCTCATCTTGCATTCATGCCTGAAAGTGGTGGGAGAGCGTATGAAGCGGTGGAAGTTTTCTAGTGATCACCTTGAAAGTCCAACCTTGATATATTAGGAAAAAAAGAGTTGCTTGTCGGTTTGACTTTTAGCAGAATCCTGATATTTCTTGCAGCCAATGAAAGTTAAAATATATCAAATATACCCTATTTGAATGTCAGACTATAAGATTTGACCTGATGCTAACTGGCATTATGCCTTTAAGCAACAAATACAACCAGATTACATTAATTTAACTATTTAAAACATTTGGCGAGAAAGTTGGCAGTACAGTACATCGAGACAATATTGATTAAATGTTTGTTTGTCAAATTTGAAAGCATCTTTAGACCATTTTTCCCTTCTCCATGCACCTTGGAAGTCGTTGAAGTTGTGCCAGAAACCCCTATTCTGTAGCCAATCATATTGCAACCTTTCTGACTACAACTCAGAGTTGAATAAAAAACTTTGCTGCCAATATTCAGGCCAAAACAAACAACCTAGACAAATAGAAATAGGCTTTGTCCAGTTGCACAAGCGCAGGCTGAGAGACTGAAATGAAAAAAATGCCATATCAGTTCATTTAATAGTGTAGACGCTGGGAGGAACTTATTTGATCACTTTCCTTGTCAACATGAGATTTCATGGAATTACACTGGAGACATTGTTATGTATACAAGTCAGTTAGATTTGACTTACATTGTGTTGTTTTAAGGCTTCATAGGATTTCAAGTAACAGCGTCTGTTCCACAGTCATCAAACACAAAAGATCCACAAATGCACAAGATTTGACTGAGCTGTCAAACAGACTGATAGTGGAAAATCCTCAAAGACGTACACGTCTGGGCTTCTAGCCATTGCAGACCAAGCGCCAAGGATCTGGTCATCCATTTCTTTCTTTTATTTGACCAGTGGCGTCAAGCTGAGATGATCATCACTATTTTAGATTAAGCAGAAATGGAAAAAGGGCCCTCAGCCAACCAGCTACTGCGCTAATTCAAGTCAAATCGATTTGCTTTGTAGTCTTGAAGGCAATTACTCATCCAACGGGGTGTATCATCAGTCATTCTTCATCAAAAACTCTGATCAACTTTACACAGCATTGTCAGTTGCATCTATCTTACTAGAAATCTCCTGACCTGCCCAACAGAGAATCTTTATAAATAATGCTCTCTCTCTCTTTGTCTGTGCATACGAGCCCTATTTTTATGAAGTGGCATCCTTATAAGCTACAGCGATTGTGCTTGAGTAAGCACAGATCTGTTTGACTGCTCATCCGGCTGGCAGAGCAGTTTGAGCCCTGGTTTCACTCAGGAGACCTGAGCAGACAGTGAGATGAAGAAGACGCAGACTTGTATGTGTCTCTGGAGAGGAGCACTCAGTGTCACTCTCCATAAGGCAGGAGCAGGGAGTGGCTCAAAGGTGATAAACTGTGACGGCACGAATGGAGAAACATTCTGTCGTTTCTTAAAAGAGAACCAGGTACATTATTTTGCATCTCTGTCCTTCTCCATAGTATTTATTAGATTTTCAGACGGAAAAGGTTAAAGTGCAAAAAACTATAGCCTATAATGACACTATATTCATTACAATGAGTTCTGATAAGATATCAAAAGAAAAAGAAGTAAGAATTCATTGAGCAACAGAAACAGACCATCTGTTTTTTGTTTCATGAGAAGCTAGATGGAGGGCAGGTGACAGTCAAAGATTTAATATTTCTCACCTCAACTTTATTTATAAGCACATATAAAAACAACAAAGTTGACCAAAGTGCTGCACAGTCCTTAAATGATATGATCACACAATAAAAACACACCAAGCTTACAATTAAATAGCAATAAGACCACAAAAAACATGTACTGTGCAAAATTCAAAAAGAATTTAATAATAAATAAATAAAAAGATTTTAAGGTGGGATTTAAAAACTGGCAGTGTGAGGGCCGACCTCGAGGGGGTATACGTTCTTAAGGGGTCAGAGATGTACAGTAAGGTGGTGCTGGTCGTTCAAAGATTTGAAAACAAACCATGAAATATTAAAATGGATCCTAAACCTCACCGGGAGCCAGTGAAGGGAGGCCAGAATGAGAGAAATGTGTTCTCGCTTTTGTGTGCCTGCATGTTAAAAGCCGAGCAACAGCATTTTGGACCAACTGTACTGTAGATGTGAGAGGCAGGTTTGGCTCACATCAATATAAAGTGCATTAGTCCAGATGGGTGGTGATAAAAGCATGTTCAAATTCACTAAAAGATAAAAAGGCCTTAACCTTGGATAAAAGCCTCAACCGGTAAAACTAGATTTATCCACAAAATCTGCTCATCAAGTGATATTTAATATGACCCTAGATGACCCCGTGAGATATGCTGCGTTCATGAGTTCAACACATAAACAGAGGTTACCTGTTTCAAACACATGTAAGAGAAAATCAAGTCCAAAATACATAAACACTGTTTACAGGACACAATAAAAAGCAGTGTAACATAAAAAAAAAAACTAGAGTTTGTCTGCTCAGGCCGATCTTACTCTAAAGCAGGGGCATCCCAAATTTTCAGCTCATACAAATATTACAGCTGCGTATCGAAAAACAAATTCACTATGTTATCTGTTATCCACACAAATGTATTCATGCTGCAACTTTGTATCTTATGCCTTGATCTTTTAGACACAAGCTTTCAAAAAGCTGTTTAGAAGTGTCATAATCATACGTAATCATACACAACACAAAACAAACACAATCATACAGAACACGTACTCATATACTGTGCATGTAATCGACACAGAATATCACAGATGCATTTTCTGCTGTGCGCCGTCATTACAAAGTCCATTTGTGCAGCCAGCCACTCTACTGTCAGTCTGAGCTGCTTTTTGTGTCCATCACCTGTGTGCTTACTGAGTCTTTCAAGAGCAGAGTGACGACCACGTCAAGCTTTCATCTTAAACATGCTTGATTTCAGCTTTGATGAATATCCAGGGGACGGTCCTCTCTCCATAGCCTGTAATGAATCTTCAGTGTCACCTTGATCACAAACAGTAAAGATGACTTATGACACACCCGGTGAAGATGAGTCTCTTTTAAACACCTGAGATTCTGCTTTGCGTCAGGCGAGGATCTACTTGTGTAGCCACCAAACTGTAGCACAGCCAGACGGGGTCTAAGGTTTGATCACAGGACATATAGAGCTTTTGGCTGTGTAAAGACCAATGTTTGAAGCTCTTAAAAGCTCTTCTCAATAGCAATACTAGAGACTTTTTGAAGCTAGAGAAGCAAGTTAGTCACACATGAAGAGATCAGATGGGTTCATAGACAAGCATGTGTGATGTTGGCCATGGTTATCTGAAGGAAAACAGGTTGAACTAATGCATTGACTGAAAACAAAACCGAGCAAATGAGGCTTAAATAAATCATTTCCAAACAGTTGGCAGCTTTTTGTAGCTTGCATTAGAGAGGCAGCATCTAAATGCACTTTAATATACAACAGTGTTGTTGCTTTGACTGGGGATGAGGTTAAATCTGTTTATAACTTTATTAAACCCATAAAATTGGAGTAGCATTCGTCATGAATTGAATTGTTTGACATTTCGGGATACTTTTGTTTTTGTGCAGATTGATTTTGTTAACTAAGAAGAGAGCCTGCCTCACTGTTACCCCCTGTTTCCAGTCTTCATGCTAAGCTAAGCTAATGGTTTGCTGACTGTACCTTCGTATTTACTAAACAGATATGATGGTGGCATCCATCCTCTCATTTAATTCTCCACCAGAAAGCGAAAGAATCCATATCCCAAATTGTCATGACATGCATAAATTTACACCTCTATTTAAGTCCATTTGCCATAATCAGACAAGTAAACTGTGCAGGAACATGTCACTATTTTTTGACCACCAAGACTAATTTTGTTTTTGATACCTGGAAGGATAAGGATAAAGTAAATACATTAAAAAGAGACAGCAGAAACAGGCAGAAATACACATAAGAGACAGGAAACAGACATGACTCAGGAAGTAAACATATACTATAATAACTTCAGGAAATCTGGTTCGACTTATTACCTCATTACACTGAGCCAAAAGAAAGAGAGTGTGAGAGAGAACAACCACAGATTATTGGAAGTGAACTGGGTTCCCAGCATTTTGCTCCAAACACACACACGAACACACACACGAACACACACACACACACACACACACACACACACACACACACACACACTTGCATATACAGATCTTGTATTTTATCACTCTGACCTGCATTAGATAACAAATGATGTTAAATTTTCCATGACACCCTCAGATTACAAAACTCATCAACAGCTTATCAACAATTCATGTTTTCGTAAAGGTTAAAAAAAAAATGTGGCAATCCCACACGCATGTGTGTCCGTGCATTAATGTGTTTGTGAGTGAGTGTACCAGGTCACTGTGAGGTTGTTTGCCTGGTTAGTTGTCATCAGGTTTCAAACAGCTGTGCTGTGTGAACCATCTGTGCCTGCAGGACGGACAGAAAACAAGTCAGCGTGTGTTTCCTCTCTTAGGTAACTTAGGTAACTCATTACAAATGTGATTAAACTGTGAAATGATGTCGTGCAGTGAGGTGATGAGAGAGGGATGAGAAGGTAACAGTACCAAGCAGAGGGTTGTCAACACATCCAGTGTCCACATGATACAGAGACCAGTGATCTTCATGGAGAGGAGTTGGTTGTGTTTTTTGTTGTTGTTATTATTTGGGCATTTTATGCCTTTATTTGATAGGACGGCCGAAGAGGTGACAGGAAATGTGGGAGAGAGAGTGGGGTGAAGACATGCGGCAAATGGCCACGGGTCGGAGTTGAACCCACGCCTGCCGCTAGAGGACTATCGTCTCAGTAAATGGGGAGCGCGCTCTCACCACTGCCCTATCTGCGCCCCGAGTTGGTTGTTTTTATGTTACCTGGTGATATTTTGCCTCCTCAAACATAAGTTGTAATGATGTGTCAAATGATTGGTATTATGATGGGCAATTTGATTTAGAGTTACTCTGATACGATATCAGCAGTACCCACACTACAATAGGTAAAATAAAAAGGTGATTTTTCATGTGGTTTAACTTTTTAAACATCATTTTTCAGGTTCCACTCAAAGGGACAAAGCCAGTCTAAACAGATTCAACTTTTACCAAGTTGAATCAATTCTAGTGCAATTATGATGCCTTTGAAAGCGCTTTACAATCTGTACAACATATCCCCGTCCTTAGACCCTAAATTTGCATGAGCAGCAAGCTGTCAGTTACTCGTTTTAAATATTTGCTTCTAGTTAAAAATAATCTCAACACATAAATCTCCACTTCAATTTTAAAACTTTATTTACAACTTGGTGAGGTTGAACCTAAAGACAGTGAAATGAAAAATAAAAATTCCAACATGTACTGTAATTCTGCATCTTTGTATTAATTGCCCATTTATTTATTGTTACATGATAAATATCCTGTGTCCAAAAACAGATTTTTGTGCGTTCATGTATGTGTACCAGGCGTCAGGCTGGGTAGAAGAAATTGTCAGGCCAATCAGCTCAAAATGGTTGTTGCAAAAAGGGAAACCTGTTAAAAAACACTATATGCATGAAACAAGCGGTGGATATAATCAGCAGCCAGATGATCCGATTAATTGGTTTTATTTTGCCAACTGAGGTCCTGTGTTAGCCACCGCCCACTGACCTTTACTCCTTTCTCAGTGGGGATACTGGTTAATGACACCTTAAAATGATGCTTTATAAATGCCAACTCACAGGACCTAAACAGCGTCACTCAGTTTTCATCAGATTGGATGATGCTGAACTCCGTCTGCTCTTACACTCCACAACAGTCTGGACTACCAGCATGTGTGTAAAAGTAAAGTCTGCGGTCACCAGCAGTCAACAAACATATCAAAGTTTAATCATCCAATCTGATAATGTGGTGAAACAGCACTGCCTCAATGTTAGCATGATTTATGCTTATTAAATCTGGTGTGTAGTATTGTTACTAGTTTTTAATCATCAGTCTCACACATACATGACCCAATTAGTGTCTTGCTACACTCTCCATCCAATACAGTGGCAAAAAAAAACAACTCAACTGTCTCTTCTTCATCTCCTTTCATTTTCTCTATAATCTCTTCTCTACATCTACGTGCAAAATAACAAGACTACCTGTGTCAGAAAAACTAACCTTGCCAACAGGCTTGTGGTGATCTTGAGCTCTACCCCTCCTCCAACCAGCCAGAAACATCAACAGCTCTGTAAGAGCCCAATAAGGCAAATTAGACCACAATATGTTCGTAGCTCTTCCACACTTGATGTGATGTTCATGTGGTGTAAACTGAGCACAGTACCTTGTTCTCACCATGCTGTGAGAAAGAGGGAGCCCAAAAGACGATAATTGGGCCCCTGACACTTTTCTCTGGCTGTGCTATGGAGAAACGTATTCTGCTTTCTCAGTGGGGCCACTTATGACGTGCGTCAAAAGCAGCAGGCGCCATATTATTTCTGAATCATGTTCACAAAGTGTCAGCTCTCTGCGATATTTTCTACCTTCTGGTTTGCTTTGGGATGCTATATCGTGACATGGGGAGTATAGTGCAACCTGGGGGATAAGAAAAATGGAGCCCATTTTAGACAATCGCTGCAGTCTGTTCACAAACTCTGTGAAGCAGATATTTTTCCTTCTCACTTTAAGAAGAAG
Organism: Chaunax sp. Z400; assembly: GCA_037577475.1. Lineage (NCBI taxonomy): Eukaryota > Metazoa > Chordata > Actinopteri > Lophiiformes > Chaunacidae > Chaunax > Chaunax sp. Z400. The sequence goes on from CM075193.1 coordinate 18,356,732, forward strand.
TGCCAAATTAAAACAAGACGTCTGGCAGAGAGTTGCGAAGAGAAGGACAGACAGTTTAAAATCCTGCTTCTTCACTGAAGATTTACACATACACCCTCTCTGACCTGGCCTTTGTGTCTTTCTGCGTGTGTGCAGATAAAATGAAAGACGAGCAGAGAGCGTCAGTAGCAGTGACTGTGTGAGTGTGTGAGACTGGCTCTGAGCCATCCACCGTGCACAGCCTTTTTTTTAAAGATGGAGTCTGGGGAGCAATCTCACTAAATCATAGTATTTTTTTGCTAGTTACTCAAGGCTATCTTTGCTTCTGGTAGAAGACTGAAATTTTGTAGCATATGTCAGTGTAATAAATGGTAAACAGCGACAATGTCTCTTGAAATGTCTGTGTGTGCTCAGTTTGACAGGAGGCAATGATATGAGGAGGATAGGCTGCAGTGTTTCACCATCAGTTACCACAGAAATGTATTGTTAACGCATCAGTTCACCAAAATTACAAAAAGACCTCGACGTGTGAGGTTTCATGCAGTGTGACTATCACATTCAAACAGTCTTTTTTACTGTTTAACAGTTACCATGAGGCAGATTTTGTTCCTGTAATAGAGACTGTATTGATCCCAAGCAGTGCTCCAGTGTCAGGTAACCCCATCCCTATATACTGCACAATTTGAGGCTGATCCCTTCGTATATGAAGAGTGCCAGCGTCCGGGAATCTGACAAGTCTAAAGTTAGACTTGCTTTTTTTTTTTTTTTTTTGCAGTATGTCCGGTTTAGGGTTCAGCAGATGAGTGACGGCTTGGATTTAACCTCCATTTATCCTGTGTGTGTTTGCTGAGCAAGCTGTTTTCAAGTGCCTGGGGTTGTTTTGCAGCAGATTTTCAGAGGTGGAGTTGAATGTTTTTTTCATCACCTGCATATTTCTGAGCTGGTCCATGGAAATGAGCCAGTTGCCCTATGGTCAGGAGGTCATTCCTCTAACCTTCATGCTCAAATCATTTTTGCACCATTATGAGACACAAAAGATCGAGAGTGAACAAGTTGGTTGAGCAGTCAGTAGTGACTTCACATGGGAAATAAGCATAATGTTCCACCCACCAGGACTGCCAGGAAACAGCAAACACTATTCCCATGTCAGGCATAAGCTCAGACAGATGGTTGTTTGAAGAGTGTGAAGCTAAATATCTCTGACAGTGTCTCCATTGTCCACTGGGGACCCGCCATTGACTGGCTGGTGGAGTCATTAAATTCCCAGGAGAGACGATTAGAATGTATGTGTTTAGCTACAATAAGCACAATAAAATAACCACAGCTTTGTCTCGCAGAGGTTTATGATGTATGATATGAGATTTGTCTTCGAGGATAATGAGTGGAGTCTAGCTGACTGTGCTAATGATCTGCTGTGTTTTAAAGATAATTAGTTTTGGCTCTTCTGGCAGGTCACAAAGGGATCAGGATGTGTTTATTGTTTTACGAATTGGTGGGGCGTTTTCCTGTAACTGGGTCAAATCATCAGCATCGTGCTGTATTGAAAGAACGCATGAGGATGCCCTGAGGCTGTATTAGATTGAAATGAATGATAAAAATGTAAATGTAATAGGATGAAAAAGATATGATAGATAAGGATGCACTGTTTACATTCTTAAAATAGGAACAAGTGGTTGTGTTATGACCTAAACTATGAAAGCTTATATCTTTACACCACTGATTTCCACAGTAACCTATAATAATGACTAATAAAAATCAATACACAGTTGATCTGGATCATTACTTACATGTCTACTACACTATACACACTCGGAGATATCAATACCATTAAATGTGATTTATGGATTATTCCTGCCACTTTATCTTTCCGGGGCCATGTCCCAAGAAATAAATAGAATAAAATAAGCTTTCAATGAAATTTCCTCACAATGTTAAGGAAAGTTACTGTATTTCAAAAAAAATCCTGGGTCCACCCCTCTATCAGGAAAATTGAATGGGTTCTTTTTCTGCCCATGTCCCAGCCTACTTGTTGAACACAGACTAACAAACAAGCAAATAGACATGGCTGTAGTATTACACATGGTGGCTCATTGGCATGGTTTAGTGGGAAAGATAAATGGAGAAGATGCATAATTAATGTTAATGAGCACCACAGACATGTAAATGACCTGATCTTATGTTTCAGGTTACACACAGCCAATGTGAGACTAAATTAACCTGCTTGAGGCACACGTGTTGTTAGAGATCATACAGGGGCAATTTGTAAAACTAAGCCCAAGGTATAAGGTTACTTTTTGAATGAATTTACTATCATCCAATAAACATCCACTGTAATGTTGATACAATAAATAAATATATTAAACAACCTACCATACAGTCTATTACTAATACGGTAGTATACAGTACACATTAGTATTATAACTAGCTCTTTTCATTTTCTAAATAAGAAGCAATATCATCTCAATATTCAAACATAAAGGTCTGATAGTTTTGCTTTTTATCAGTGAAACCATTCTGTTATCTTGAAGACCGTAGCAGATGGACCGAAGCGAGTTGGCCAATGAGTAACAGCTGTGAAATAGTCTCATTCACAGCCCCACTGCCCTGATAGACCCTTACCTCCATCTCAGCAATATGGAATCATTTGGAGCCTATCCATATATCCAGGTTTAATGCATAGAGATAAGCCAGACATGGTGTATATGTAGTTTGTTTCTACTGTACTGGATGTGTTGTCCTCTGTTTCTTTTTTGTCCGTCTCTTTTCTTTCTTCTCATCATTCCTGCCTCCTGTTCTTTATATGTAAACCTGACCTTGCAAAGTCATAGGCCTTCTGCATGTTTGTGTTAAATACCCCTATATATCATATTATGACCTGCTGAGCTGTGCATTAAATCAGCCAGAGCAGCCAGCTAATGGGAGGCAAGGTTGGGACACTTTGGCCTTGTTTTTACAGATGTGGTGAAGTGTAGAAAATGCACCTTGGAAATCAATGTAGTTCTCTTTCTCTCTGTTGCAGTCTCAGCAGAAGTGCGTTGTGATCTTTGCCTTGGTGTGCTGCTTTGCTGTGCTGGTGGCACTGATTTTCTCAGCCGTTGACATTTGGGGTGAAGATGAAGACGGGATCACAGAGGAGAACTGTAGCAAGAACTGCAGGTGAGAGCAGCCGAACACACAATTCATTCTGTCAGTCTGTTTTTGGCTTGCGACCCCTCTTCACAAGTTATATCCTTGGCCTTGCTCTTTGTGCAATTTATTGACCGTGTAGCGATTCTCTAATGCCACCAGCTTGCATTGCTAGAAGCTGATTTTAGCTCTGTACTAAGCCATAAAGCAAACCCAGTCTGTGCCATGCTGCATTCAAGCAGGTCTAAGTAAGTACCCAAGAAATATCAACCGCAGTGTGGAGGCTGCAGATCCCATGATATGTCCGATATAGGGACAGTAAACTGTTACTTCCATCATTCTGATCCTTCCACCTCTCTCTTTCTTTATGTTTGCATCCCTGTACTCCCTCGTTCTTCTTCCCCAACTCAGCTTTTAACAACCTTTCAGTAAACTCGAGCAGGCATTCCTCTCTTCCACTCTAGGCTGAAAATGCAGTTCCAATTTATAAAGCTGAATGAACTCCAGTCCAGCTCTGAAGCACTTCTTAGCTTAGGGTTAGAATGAGAGCTAAATACGAGGCCCAGATGGAGGGAGAAGAAGAAGAGCAGGATGGGTTTGGGGTAGGAATGAGTGAAAAATGAATAGATTCATCAGCTGTATTGGCTCTGTAATTACAGAGGGCTGGTGATTTCATGACTCCAAACAATTTGGAGAGATATGTGCTTTCATTTTTTGTTTTTCAAGTGTGCACTTTTGAATGAAGTTCTACTGAGACACGCACAATTTGAAAGATGTATGAGGTGCCCAAATGTAACATAATTAATGATTTCATATGGTGTGCTGCTGAAAGCAAGTTGTAGTGAGTCTGTCACATTTATAATCAGGTAGGCTACATTGTCATTCTGTAGCGTTCATACTTTGAAAATGATCAACTTACAAATTAAATCCGAGACTATTTCTACTGAGAATTTAGTAGTTGTTTATCTCCTTTCATAGTTTAAAAAAAAAAGAAAAACTCCATGAGCCTTTTGACACCCAAAGTTGTTAAGATGCAGTTCAAAAACAGGATCCAAATGCAGACCACGCAGGAGGCAGAGAGTTCAGTGCAGGGATTTAATTAGCATACAGGGTCAACAGAGGTAAAACCAAATAAAAACACAGACAAAGTCAAACAAAAGCATAAACTAATTCTGTAGAGGAAAACAAAACTTTCAAGGAGAATGTGGAGAATAATAGACGAGGTCCATGGAAGGAAATACAGGACATCACTGTAAATGGACACGGAAGGTCACGGCGAAGGACCACAGCAAGAGAACGCCAGTGAACTGATAATTCAAAAGGGGAAACACCCAGACACTGAGGGAGAGGAGGTAACAAGATGTAGGTGGAACTAAACAGAGGGGAATAGACAATCACAGACGAGGCAGGTCATGAGTTATCAGGACATGGACAGAGGATGAACTAAACACAGAGGATTAACTAATAATGTCAGAAACAAGAGTCCAAAGTCCTGGGCATATAGTCCAGCATTGTGTAAAGGGAAACCAGGGAAGTCAGGTAGGTGATGAACAGGAGTCAGCAGGTCCACTCCCGACTGAAGAACAGGAGTTTGCAGGTCCACCCCCAACCAGAGACGAGGAGCAGGAATTGGCCGGGCTGCCGCCAACAGGCAAACGGGTCCAAGGGTCGGCTGGTCTGCCGATGGGGGACCAGTAGCAGGTGTTGGCTAGACTGGCGACGAAGAATCCAAGAAAGATAATGTAATGAGTAATCGGGACATGAAAAGGGGATGAACTAAATTATGAGAAAAAATGTGTAATATGTGTCATGTGCTATGGATGTGCAATATTTGTATGTGCATTATGGATTATGGATTGTGATGTGGTATGGCGAGTTCTGTCTTGTTCGTGTGTGGTCTGTTCTGCTACAACTGTGGAGGCCCTGCAATGTGGTTGGCAGGCAAAGGCACACTCCTAGGTGTGCTGACTCTGGCATCAAAGACTGGTCCTTGGGACATGGTACGTCAGCTTCATGTAAGGGAAGGAACTGGAGGTGGTATGGGAGGTGGAGCGGTAACAATTAGATACAGTTGGGCTCACCTCTACACAAAGCACAAGTTCTGGAACCAAACTCCTGCAGAGGGGCTGGACTCTCTCCCTTTCTGGAGTTGTCCAGGGTGAGAGGTGCCAGGCAGGTGTGTGCACTCACAATTGCTTGGTTGAATGGTGCTGTGTCAGAGTGTTGCCATGACTGAGAGTCCCTGAGGGAAAGGCTCTGGCTGTTGCAAGTGCTTATGTACCAAACAACAGTTCAGAGTACCTGACCTTCTTGGAGTCTCTGGGTGGCGTTCTTGAAAAAAGGAAGCTATACTGACTATCTGTAGCACATAGTATAGAATCCTGCAGGGGTGTGATGGGGAGTACCAGCCTTTGAACCAAGTAGTGTTATTACTTTTGTGCTAGAGATGAATTGGTCATAACAAACACCATGTTCAAGCTTAAAGTGGTCCAAAGTTGCATTACTGACTTTCAGACCTTCGGCCATATGTCTTGAACTCTTTGATGAAGGTTCGAGCGTAGCCCTCAGCTGATCACTGGATCAGACGGTGGGGAAGGCTGCCAGAAAGCCCTGATAAACCCAAACATGTGGTGAATGGTAAGTGAGAATGTCTGGTGGAGGCCCCTGTCCATGAGGTCTTCAACTCAGAGTTTAGGGAAGCCATTCAATGACTCAGGAAGGGAAGGCAGACCTGGGTTCAGGCTGTGTTCAGCAGGGGAGGATACCTACTGGGTCGGACTTGGGGAAACTGTTGAACAGTGGAAAGAGCACTTTGAGGAACTCCTGAACCAGACCAACACAATCAACATGTGGAGAGTCTGAGGATTTTTGGGGACGGCATCACCCATATCTCTGTCAGAGGTTGCTGAGGGCTGAGGCAGTCAGGAAACTCTGGTGGCAAGGCACCAGATGTGGATGAGATTTGCCCAAGTTGCTCTGCAACTCAAGTTGGAAAACATTTCTGGGAAGGACATCTAGATTACCCCAGTTAGCCTGCAGCTACTGCAACCAATCTTGGATAAGTAGAAGAAGAAAACACATGTGGATACTGATCCAACCAAATAATGCTCTTAAATGAGGCAGAGCAGACTGGAGTAAAGGTAATTTGGTTTTGGCTTTTCTGACACTCAGCAACCAGGATTTTCAAGAACAAGGAATACAGCATAGCCTTGAGGTTTACAGCCATGGTAAACAATGAGCCTGATTAGTCTAAATATATGTAAGTGGCCCACATTTCAGACAATGAATCAATATTTGCATCATAAATGTTTTTACTATGACAACATTGTTTTGGTTGTAAGTAATAAAACATCAGTATTTTAACTAGTGTTTCCCTTTAAGATTAACAGCTTGCAGAACAGCAGCTTCTGTGTTACCCATATTAATTTCCTCGCCTCTGTACACCCACAGCTCAGGGCAGCACATGAGAGGGTGGATAATTTATATCAGATGTCAGGGGCTAACTCTGGCATAAAATGATTTCTAGCATGATCCCATGCTGTTAAGTGTGCGGCAGTATCAACTGTGTAATTGGCATTATGATATACAAGCTGTTGTGATTTTAATGTTATGTTTTATGTTTGTTTGACATGTTGGAATAAAACATACTGGGGCATAGGGTGTCAAATAAATCTGAGTGATATAGCTGTGCTCAACTTGCCACACTGTAAAGATGGGAATGCATTATCATTCAGACAATGAGGGACACTCACTCTCTATGTCTCATGTATGCATACAAACACTGTGAAGTTTATACTACTTAGATATTGGCTGCTGAGCTGAATCATGGCCCATGATTGTGCAGATGGCTTATAATGGAGGGGGCCTAGCAGTGGACATCATAGACTGCATAAATCAATGAATCCCTTGCAGGCAAAAGTAACTGCCGCCCTGCTTCCTGCACTCATAATACCAAAGCCTGTCTGCCTGTTTAAACTATTCAGAATCACCATTCATCATGCCTCACAGCCATTTGAGTGGACTGGACTGAGAGTATTTCAGAATAAGATTACTTGTCCTCCATCTATCCTTGTTTTTCCTCATTGTGAGTTGTTTACTTTAGCTGTCCTAGTTTTTGCTGTCTTTTCAGAACAAAGCAGACTCTTCTGCGCTGTGATGTAAACGTTAATCTTCATTATAGTTTCATCACAGCTGGCTATATTGGTTTTATTGTATTTTTTTTACAATTCTCTTTTCGTTTTACTCTCAAATGGAAGACTACCTACTGAAATTGAAGCCTCAGTAACACATGAGCCAACTTAGAATGTGATTCTACCAAACTCTCCCTCTCTAAACATTGATTGTCGCATTAGAATCAGAGTGTTGTGATTTGAAAAGGTGGGGGTCCTGCTGCTTGACCTTTGGTTACTTTCCAAAAGCAGATGCCGCTTTAGCCAGGAATACATTTTCAAGCTGGGAGCTGGCAAGTGGCCTCTAATTGTGATGCCAGTACATTATCACCTGGCCAGTGTGCCCTTCAGGGGAGCACTCACTCGACCCAGAGCTGTCACACAGACCCTGTGCTGTGCAGCACTGGATAATGCTACAATGCTTATTATTATTATTATTATATTATTATTATTATAACTTTTTTAGTATAGATACCATTGACTCTTGAAGTAATTGTGGTAATGGGTACCTGGGATTTGCAACTAGGACCCAATTTACTTTTGGTACTTTATTCTCTCTGCAGTAAAAGAAATCTAATTTCTGTTGTATCAAATGACAATGGCAATTTTATTTATATAGCACATTTCATTACAAGTCAACTTAATGTGCTTTCCATTTAAAAGACAATAAAATATAAATGATATACATATATACAGTATATATATATATACACATACATACATGCATATACATAAACTGGAATGAAAACATAAAAATGAAAAGACAAATCATTAACAACATATATAATAGGAAATATCAACATGCACACACACACACACACACACACAATGATACAAATGAGTCACAAATTGTGTTTTAATGCTGGCATTGCTTCAAAGAAGGAAGCTGTTAAAAGACCTGGGAACAGATGGAGAAATTGTTTTTGCTCTGTGTACTTAACTCAACTTGGTTAATTGGAATAAAATGTAAACTGTTGGGAATATCAGCACAGTCTGGGACTAAAATATAAATATGTGTCAAAAGGATCATTAATAGCAAAAAGCAGAAAGCAGCCTCATATCATTGCAGTTTCTAGTCTGCTTTATCCAAAGAAGAAGAATCACCATGTTGTCGTTGGTACAGTGCTTTTATACTGTAATATTTCCATCCTCTACCTATTGAGCCACTAAACTGAGGTATATTAACCATAACAAAAGATTGATTTCCTCACATGTAATTGAGTTATTTTTCTATGCAAATATGGTTCTACTAATTTCTTGGTCAGCATTTTATCCATGGACATAACAAGCCCAAGAGGTGCACTGAATTTATATCTAAACTACATATCTAAACCCCTTATATTTCTCTCTTAACACTCAGATAGCAGAAATCAATGTCGAAGCCAGTTACAGAGAGAATGTGGTGAGCGCTGGAGCTTGGTAATTGCTTGGTTCTGTGCGATTGCAGATCCAGGGCTGCCACGGCTAATTCAATCTGTTGTCAGGGGCACTAATGCCCCTGTCGTATTCAGGTAGCCTGGTGGGGGGAAACGGGAAATGGAGATACATTAGGGTTCAAGTAGAGAGTAATGGTTTGCCAGATGACGTGACAACACACCCTGAAAGAAAGTGTCGGGATATTTGCAATAGCATTACAATGCAAAAGAAATGACACTGAGAGCATTTCCCCATAATTTAACTTTGAGCTTGGTGAGACATTTTATGGTTAAGAGAAAAACCCGGCTGCACAGGTAATCTCAAGGATATGGTTATTTTCCCCTACATGCAATTCACTGAATATGACATACAGTCGATTATTGCCTCTTTTTATGATGTCATTATATTCGGGTGCTGCAACTAGAGTATATTACCTCAGACTGCTGATGATTACATTAAAATGCACAATGTGATAGCATGGAGAGTAGTGCATATGAGAAACCAACAAGAATACAGGTAAAATGCATCGTTTTTCGCTGACTAGGTGTAATTGAATCTGCATTGCTGGCATCTCGGCACATCAACCTTCAATTATTCTAAGCCGCTGCTAGAGGCAGCCTGTATTGGCTCTAATGATGCTTGATGGAATCTATGTGGTCGAGAAATCTTAATAACACTCATTAAGCTAACGATCTAAAGAAACGGGAAAAAGGATGCTGTTAGTATTAACATTCATTTCTTCTGCATTTTCCTGTTTTTATGGCTCCATGGCTTTGTCTAAAGTTGCTTTTTGGATTTTTTCTTTAATCTCATTATTTTTACAGAGTAGTGCTTGTGGAGAACATCCCAGAAGACATCTCCTTCTTAGACAATGGTACATTCCACGTTCCCCTCTCAGTGGGGCTGTCCAACTTACTGGACCAAGCTATCCGGGTCGTAGAGATAGTTTCCCCGCTGTGGCTCCTCAACTCCTCTGATTATGAATCCAGCTTCCAGCCAGCTGCCAAAGAGGTAAAAATAGAGTAAGCCCACTCTATAGAAGCTGTACGATTCATTTAAATTTTGTGTTTTACCTTTATTCTATCTCCTTTTTATGCCTTTGTCTGACCTAGTCTCCTTGCTTCTTCTGCATAATGATGAAGAGAGAAAGAAGTACTCAAATCCTTTACTTAAGTAAAAGTACAGATACTACAATGTAAAAATATTCCATTGCAAGAAAATGCAGTGAAAGACTTTTACATACAAATTAATGTATTAAATACATTCAAGCCCTCAACAAACAAGTGCACAAAATACTGATTAAGCCTGTCACCACCAAATTATTCACTTTGTATTTCACATTACACTGGAGTTTTAAATCTGGACTCTGTGGTGACTTCACCACGTTGATAGTGTTTGTGTGATGACTTGCGTTGCCAGAAGAGGGAGACAGATGTTTTGCACAGCTCGTTTAAGCAATGTGAAGAAGCACGATCATAAAATGTGTATGAATATGTCAAATTAAATGTGCTTTCTCAGAGAAAAGCCCCCCATGTGCCATTATTAGATTCTTAATGATGCCTCAAAGCAATGGCAGAATTTTCGTGCGGGACCTTTATGGCAGAGCTTACTAACTCCTTAAGATAAAATCCCATTTGGGCCCCTCCAAAGGGTCACAGAATAAATCTGGGGTTCCTGAGATGGATAATGGGGCAAGAAATAAGAAGAAATAGTAGCATAAAATGAAAATATACCAAGTACCTGTACTTCACCTATGAATGAATGCAATACATGAGTAAATGTACTTTGTATTACTACCCACCACTGATAATAAAACAATGAAACTGTGAAAGACAAGTGATTTATTTTAGTTTCATAAAGTGTCCAATACTACAGCCTCAAATCTTGAAATCACATTAAAGAAAAGACATTTTCTGCTTCAGCCCAGACAACAGAGTCAAAGGATACAAAATAACAGTATGATGTAAGCCAACAAGCTTAAATCAGTAGAGAATCAATAGCTTTTAGAATTGTACATTCCAGTAAACTGGTCTATATTTTCAGGCTTCTTGAAGTTGAAATCGGTTTTGAACTGGATGTGTGTTATTGACTGATTATGCAGGTTGTCCTTGTTAGGATATAGAACTTAATTCAATTAATTGTTGACAGTCTAACCCAAACCAAACCTTAACCTATTGTAAATTAATCCTAACCAGGACCTCAGAAATTATATTAGTTCTTACAAGGTACCAGAGATGGTCCCCAATTAGTTACAAACAAACACACACACACACACACACACACACACACACAGTTTCTGTTTTAGAAAATGAAAGCATGTCACGACTAATGAAAGCCTGATGCTGTTGACTTAAAAATCAATATCTCCTTTGAGGGGCCTCAAAGTCAAGAGGAGCCTTTCAGCTTGAACTGATTTCAGAGACAAAAATAAAGCTCATCGGGACAGAGACTGGAAAATTTAATAAACTGTAAAGGAAAAGTTGCAAAATTTGGAGCTTGTGTGTTGGCGTATGTGTTTGTGTCCTGAAAAAAAGAAAAAAAACACAAAGGTCGTATCACTGTATTTATTTTTGAACCAACACTGAGGAGAATCAATTTGGTCCATTTAAAGTGTCATAAATCAATTCTATGACACCCAAATTTTTAAGTGTAGTAAGCTTTCTCACATACAACAGTTGAAAAAGGCAACGTCGCCTGTAGCACCGCACATCATAGAAAATGAAAGAACTTCCAGGGATTCAAGAGTTTCCTGAATGAAATGTGTCTCTGCTACATGAATGACATGAATGGTGATGTTGTTGCTGACTCTCTGCAAAGACATTGAATAGTTTTTGGTTTCACTTCACTTTTGCCCAAAATTTCTTTGACTTGTCTCTGATTTTTAAGTTCTCTGCATAAAAAAAACTTACAAAATAGCCCCATATATAAGACTTTATTTTTGAATAATTACATAAATAGTAATGTGTACACACTGCAACACAGGTACGATTATATTGCACACCTTAAAAGGGTGCTTTGTGAATTTAGTGTTGCATATTCATAAAATAGAGGGACCTAAAACAGATAGAGTTAAAGGAAGATCATCAAACCTAAAGCAGAATAGCCTGAGATATTCTGACTTAGTTATTAATATTAGAGATATCTTTAGTTATTGAAACAAAGCCTGAATTCACACATCATTTGTCTCAACCCTTCTTTAACTGTACTTCTCTGTATTTACATTCCATTTGTAATTGGTATGCATCTAAGAGGAATCAATAAGACCAGTTGCTGGCGTCAGACAAAGGACCTCTGTGAAAAGCGGCACCTAAATAGTGCATAAATGGCTGCTGATGATGCCATACTATCATAGCAGATCTAAGTAATATACAAGAGTCTTATCTGAATAGTGTGTGAATTCCATGTGAAGGCAGAGGTCTCATGATGTGTCTCCTTCAGGGCAGGGCTCTGCTGTCCAGGCTACAAGGTCTGAAAGCTAAAGGAATCAATCTGAAGATCTCGAGTGGGGTGATCGACTCGACTGAGCTCAACACACTCGCCAAACGCAGTCAGCTCTTATTCTCACCGTATTATACATTCTTTTGTGTCTGTTTTTAAACATGCGGTAGCATAGCTCTGACTGTTTCTTCTGTTATCTTTCATTATTTGTCCTGCTCAGTTCTTTCAATCTCTCACTGTCTTTTACTTGATCTCTGTTTCTCTCCCACCCCCCATTTCTAGATGCTGAAGTTCACTATGTGAACATGACAGCGCTGACCAAAGGCCACCTCCTCTCCTCCTTCTGGGTGGTTGACAGGAGGCATTTCTACATCGGCAGTGCCAGCATGGACTGGAGATCCCTGGCCACAGTATCTGAGATCCACCACACATAACAACACACAGAAGCATACATACTTCTTTACACACACCCATTCATGCACATATGCATAGTCACCCAAAAAAAACAAACACAGGCTATGACAGAAAGGTTTAAGAAATGCAACATCATGGTCTCAGAATGTAGATTCTAAATCTGCATTGTAATATAAATTATACTAATTTACACCCTCTGTTGTATTTTGTATCCAACACATTTACATGAGATTTGATTACATAACTTTTGTATCCCCTGATGTACAATTAAGTGTTTAGTAATGTCCTTCTAGCTCAGACTTAACTATACAGCATTTTATTTTAAGTTCCCGGCCCTCTTGCGCAAAAGAGTGAAATAACTAATATCATTAGTATCAATAGTATCATGACCATGAGTAAATTAATTTGGCAAATACAGCTTGATTTGATATATTTGTCATTGAGGCTAACACATTAGTCCTTTATTTCTAATAGTCATTCAAAATAAATGTTTTCAGTTGACCTGAATGTTGCAATATTTCAGTGAATGTATTTAGACTTTTTAGATATATTAGAATATTAATTAGATAATATTCTCTGACACATTCTATATGCACACTTGCATATGTGTTCACGTTATGAACCCTCTTAAAACACATTTGTACATATAGTATATGAGCATGTTTTGTTGTCCAAAAGCCATGGATGGGGGGGAGCAGATGAGTGCATTTAGTCAAGGGGCATGGCATCCAGAAATAGGAAGTAGTCTTTCTTTTATGTTCTTCTTCAAAGCTAAGTTTCTTGCATGGTTCATTAAAGTGTTCATTAAAGCCCCCTTTGTTAGGCAGCTTCATCTATATTTAGACACCTAGAGATTTAGGAGGATGAACTGTAAGGCACTTAAGGTAGGCACCCAAACTCAAAATTTATTTGGAAGCATTGTCCAACACCTCCAAATTTGGTTTATACAATTGAAATCATATATTTCCATTATTAGCTGTTGGCTCAATATGTTTGAATTTTAAGGTTTCATGGTATAGAATGGATGTAGTGTTAAATGCAATGATGTAATGTTTTTTGAGTTAATTTCGAAGAGCATGTTTGTGTGTTTTAGGGAGATAGAACAGAACCAGTTTCAGTGTAATTGATCATGCTCATGTGGACACTAGGGAGAGAAATAATGTGCACAGTAAAAAAGAGTAACAGAAGACAATGTTGAAGTACCTCTTTGAAATGAAAATGTTGCAGAGAATTAAGAAAGGAAAATGGGAAGAGATAGAAGAGCCACTGTAGTGTCTTTTCATTCTCTGTTGTTGTTGTGACAATGGGCGTTTTGTTGATGATTACGAAAGTAATGAGGATGTCAGGTTGATCTCAAAGATGATGATGGAAATGTGGACTGTCTCGTTGCTTATGGCGACCTAACAGAGATTTTGTTTGTTCAACAGAGGAAGGAGCTGGGTGTGTTGGTGTATAACTGCAGCTGTCTGGCTCTGGACCTCCACAGAGTGTTCAACCTCTACTGGGGTCTCCAGTATAAAGATTTCATCCCCTCGTTCTGGTCCAAGCGCCTCTTTGCTCTCTTCAACAGGGACAGACCTCTGGAGCTCACTCTGAACAACACAAAGGCTCAGGCCTATATCTCGGTGAGTTACAGTTTTACCATTTGTTGCTATTGTGTATTAGCTCAAGGAAACCCTTGCTTTTGTAAGAACAATCAGTTTTTCATCATCTTTTTATTTATGAATGGCCATAATCTAACTATGTTTCGAAGATGAAAAAAATATGTTTTTGTCACCTTGCTAATTAGATGTGAATCTAAGATAACACCAAGACTAACCTCAGATTTAAACTCTTGGATTATTAAAAAGCTCTTCTTCTTCTTTTTGTTTTTTGGGCCAATTAGTAGGATTTCAGTTTTGTCCTCATTTAACTTTAAGAAAATATATCTCATCCATTTATATTCTCCAAAAGACAGGCGGTAATGGAGTCTATAGTTGCAACATCATTTGGTTCAGCAGAGATGTATAGCTGTGTGTCATCCGCATAAATATAGAAACCAACAGCCTGTACAGTGAGAATGATAATGGAGAGAGGCAGCTTTCACTTTGTAGCATTTCTGGGCAACATGTTCACAACAAGGTAAACATGTCAGCCCATTATGTAGGAGGCATTTTGCATTGATGGCAGAAGTAAATGTTAAAGTAATCATTTTAAACATGATATATCTGTTAATTTCTTGACTCTGCAACCACTTGTGAATATTTGTAGCATAAAGTTATACTTCTCGGCTGCAGTATAACCGGGAGGTATCTATGTTAGCTGCCTTCCTTTTCTTTCACTCAAAGGGATATTATACATAGTAGTTGGTGGCTCACATAATTCAATGTTTCATTTGATATGAAATGTTAGAGTAGACAGCCCATTGTGAGGTTCAGTGTTTGGTTCAATTTGCCTGAATGGGATTTTGGGACAAGTCTGTACTTCAGTTGTGAGGAAGTAACAGTACTTTGTCACAGCATTTTGACATCTTAAGGGCTCAATGACATATAAGTAAATGCAGGAGAATGACCATTGCTGCTGAATGTGGGCAGAGTATGACATGACCAAACTTCTCCAATTTTAAACTCACATATATACATATAGTGTGGCCTAAAAGAGGAAAAGCACAGGAGTAATTAATAACTTCAGTAATGACGACATGCTATTCAGTTGACCTGGTTTCAGAGATTTAGTATAGTGCAAGCTGGCCCATTGTCATGCCTTAATGGGAGACCTAATGAATCTGAGACATTGTTAATGATACACAGTATGCGTCATCTGTGCTTTTCCTGCTAACACAAGCCAAAATGTCTGCCGTGTAAAACATCTGCTGTACATGATGGCTCATTGGCAAGGCTGACCAAAGCTGTGGTTTACACATTCACTCACTCATTATTCCCTATATGATAAACACTGAATAATTTACTTCATAGTGAGCAGCAAGGTGACTTTGGACACTTATGAGTCATCGCCATTTTGACTCCTTAGAGGTGTGAGGTCAACAAGTTGCAGTGTGGAATTAATAGGATAAAGTACTTGTTTCGTTCTACAGATACATTTAATTTCAGAAATTCTAAATAAGTGCTGTTTAGTAAGTAGCCCAAGCAAGATGTTAAGACCGAAACTTAAAGGCTTTTCAAATGTATAAGACACAGACAGAGACATAGAGCAAAGGAAGACAATGAAACTGTGAACAATAATGATGATGAGATTTGAGCTGTTTTTATGATTATGATAGTGTTAATGATCATGATGCTAATTGTTTCTGCTGTTTTTGCTCCTCTGGTGACAGAGCTCCCCAAATGTTTTCATCCCCAAAGATCGTAGCAATGATCTTGAAGCCATTTCCAGAGTCATTCAGGAGGCACGCCATTTCATATATATCTCCATCATCGACTACCTACCCCTCCTGAGCAGAAATGCTGAAAGGTTAGAATAAGTGTGCCACTGGGGTGGCTTTTCTTTGGAGTGATTTGACATGCATTTATCATCAAATGCATGGATGCCTTGTGATTAAACTCTGTGTACGCCTGCATGTCCAAATGGCTGCGTGCCCACAATTTTGTGTCTGTGCCAAGGTACTGGTCTCGTATTGACAGTGTTATCCGAGAGGCTCTGATCCTGAGGAAGGTCCGGGTTCGTCTACTGATAAGTTGCTGGGAAAAGACTCAGCCACTTTCTTTCAACTTCATCTGGTCCCTGAAGACTCTGTGCATGGAGCAGGCCAACTGCTCCCTGGAAGCTGTAAGTGCAAGGCCACTGGCTTCTATTCTCAACTCCACAGACACAAGTCATCAATTCTCACTATACACCACTGTGTGTGTGTGTGTGTGTGTGTGTGTGTGTGTGTGTGTGTGTGTGTGTGTGTGTGTGTGTGTGTGTGTGTGTGTGTGTGTGTGTGTGCAGAAGTTCTTCAACCCCAGAGTGCAGAGGGATGGCAGTGTCCAAGGAATAAACCACAACAGGTTTATGGTGACAGAGAGAGCCATTTATTTAGGTGAGGTCATCGACTATATTTTATGGGTCTGCCCTTTATGGTTCTGTTCACTTCTTATAGATCTCATTTTTGGATGGCTTAAAACACGTCTTTTTGGCAGTACGGTAACCTCTTTACCAGGTTGATATGAGAAGATCGAAGCCACTCTTGTGTGCAATACGTTGGGAATTAGAGGCAAGAGAATATTGAATCATCTTACTGTAGGATGACGACTGGAGGCAGGGGAATGCCACTGGCCTTGTTCTCGACAAAGGGACAAATAATCAATACACAAAAAGTAATATACAAATGAAAATTTGTGGTTTTGGGGCGCAGATAGGGCAGTGCATGCAAGAGCATGCCCCATATACCGAGGCTACAGTCCTCTAGCAGTTAACATGGGTTAGATTCCACCAGTGGCCATTTGCTGCATGTCCTCCCCCCACTCTCTCTCCCGCATTTCTTGTCACCTCTTTGGCTGTCCTATCAATTAAAGGCAAAATGTCCAAAGAAATAACTTTTTTTTTAAAGAAAATGTTTGGTTTTTGGGGGAATGACATGGCACAACTATTTCATGACAAACAAAAGTATATGCATATGCCAAGTACACCAGGAATTCATGCAAGGCTATACGTTAACTTAATTTAATTTAATTTGATTTAACTACACTTTAACTCCTGCAACACCACAAATTGTTGTTTTTACAGTACTGTTTATCTATGGATCCATCAAGAAAGACACAACATATTAATTGGTGAGTTTTAAAGGCGCTGATATTCATATTTTTGCAGTTTGGAAAGAGCCAGGCTGTTTCCTGTTGCTTTCAGTCTTTATGCTGAGCTAAGCTAGCTGCCTCCTGGCTCTTGCTCTGCACTTATCACTTATGAAAATGTTATTGATTCTGTCATCCTTTTTTCACTGAAGTCTCAGGAAGAAAGTAAAGTATTTTCAAAAGTGTGTCTTTCCTGGAAGTTGAAAACAGGGCCCTTCACAGAGCAGAATGGTCTTTGACTCAGTATATGTACTTTTTCTTAATAATCTGCTAATTTTGTCATCTTGGCATTGTGTTTTTGTCTTATTTGATGTGTTACAAGATATTTCTAGCATAAAACTATGATCACTCATTTGGTTCTTCCTCTGTATCTTGACAGGTAACCTTGACTGGGTGGGGAATGAGTTTACCTTCAATGCAGGAGCAGGCCTGGTGATCAGTCATCCAGAGGGTACTGAGGAGAGGAACTCTACAGTGGTGGAGCAGCTACGAGCTACATTTGAGAGGGACTGGTTTTCACGTTACACCCGCTCACTGCAGGCCAATAAGATCCCTGTCTGCAACAAACAACAGATCACCAGGCTGGTGTCAATGAAAGCTAGCCACATAGACGATGGACCAGCGCCTATCAAAAAAGATCAGCACGGTAACAGACCCGCACCGATGACACACAGTCACAAAGACGATGGACAGGTGGCACTTAAAACTAGACAACATGAAGACAGACTAGGCAAAATAAGTCACCAAGACATGACCAATGGACTGGTGACATTTATAGACAGTTACCAAGAGAGGGGACGAGTCAAAATGAGTCACCTTGACAACAAACAGGTACAACTCAAAGATAATTTCCGTGACGCACGGATGGATGCACCAAGTCAATCAGCTGAAAGCAGCGGCAGCAGAGAGATCTCCAATGGGTCCCTGTGAACACAAAGCGTGATAGGTC
The DNA here is from genome assembly GCA_037577475.1 of Chaunax sp. Z400. Classification (NCBI taxonomy): domain Eukaryota; kingdom Metazoa; phylum Chordata; class Actinopteri; order Lophiiformes; family Chaunacidae; genus Chaunax; species Chaunax sp. Z400. Next base: position 18,374,992 of record CM075193.1, read on the forward strand.
GCTTTTCAGTGAATGGTGTTTGGAGAGCTGCTCTCCTCCAGTAACATCGGACTTAACACGTCGGGTCTTTGTAGCATTTTATTGTTGCAATTTTGAAGAAAAAAATATTTGAACATATGAGAAATATCTGGTTTGGAGGACCTGATCCTGTGTATGGAAGAACTCAGGAAGGAAAGCAAATGCTGAACTGCAGTTTAGTGGATTTTTTTAAAAGAATGAAACCAAAACAGTCCGGTTCAGAAGAAACACTGATTAATACACTGTCATAATAACTTACAGCCTTGCTACTTATTTAACTTTTTTCTGTCCTTGCTGAGGTCTCTTAAGCAAGGAAACAGATGAGCTCTTATTGATTGTCTTATCAGTATATGTCTCTAAAGCTGTCTGTGTCAGTCATAATTTACAACCCTTTAAAAGCGGGAATGACACCTGCATGTTTATGCAGGAATGGGAGGCCTCGCAGCATGTGTAGCTGCTGTGGATTCCTTTAATTGAATGAACTAATTCATTTATTGATTACCTCTGTACTAAAAATATTTTATTTTACAGAGGTCGTAAAGATGATGTGCCTATTCTACTGTGTTTAATACATATAATGTACTACGAATGCCTGGAATTTTCAATCAGTCGCCACCACTGAAAAAGTACAGCCACCATTAATTTAAGTGGAAGGCTGGTACTTTTCCCTGGAGGAACGGGGGCTATTGATCAGAAAGGGTCCTTATAGACGATCACTCCAGTTCCCATATACGCATCCCAGGACAGGAGGAGGAACTGAAAGGTTTTCGATAGCATTATTCCAAATGCAATGCTGTAACTAAATGAACAAATACTAAAGGAGCCGTTAGAAGAAGGGACCAGAGGGTCTCTGCTGTCAGCCAAATCAATACAATGAATTTTTAACAGAGCTTGACAGTTGCAGTTGCTGCAGTTTAACCTCAAGGACATGATGGTTTGTAATGACATGGCTATGACTTAATATACAAGTATATTACATTTACCATGTTGAGGTAAAGATTTAAAAAAACAACATACATGATTGTTAGAAAAGAGCAATTCATTTTCCTTCAACTTGAAAGCTTGTAGCAACTTTCATTTGTGTTTTGACTGATTGCATGTCAGCTTAAGACCTGCACTCTTTGCTGCAAGTGCCACCTTTTGTAGCGATGCTTGTGGGATTGTAATTTAGAAACATTGTTTGTTACTTACAAAGCCATTAATCAAGGAAACAGGAAATTGTGACCAGAGAGATCTACATAGTGATGTCAACATCAACAAAATACAGGGTGATTTGTTGTGAAAACTACAAATGTGCAATCATTGTTTTGCAGGAACAACGGAATACTGTAATTTACGGTCACAATACAGAGAAGGTTTAGCTGTAACCAGAAATTATTAAAGAAGAAACAGGCAGTCGCATGATTTTTGGTGGAAATCACCAAAATTCTTTATATGCTATTTGTGCCTGCTCTGTTTGTGCTACAAATTTAAGCCAGTACTCATTCTCAGGTCTGTCTTATCATGTACCCTACCTGGACAGACAGGATGCATGGAGCTGAACACTTGATACCAGTGGAAACATTGGTGAATCAAAAACATGCCGCTTGACAATTGTAAACTGGTCATAATGAGTAACTTCTGCCATCTAGGGGATGTCATGAGAAAGAACATTTCTCATTTAGCTGTTGCAATATGGCTTGATGCTTTTTAAAAATCAACCACGGTCAAGAATACATGTCAGTTCACAACTATTGAGTACATGCCCACTCATACATAAAAGCATAACAGCCACAGTGACATGGGAATATATGTGATTTTCCTGCTAAAGTTGGAACTTGCTGTGATTTCTTGGTATGAAGTGATCAGAGTGAAATTTGGTCTTAAAAAACAACCTGTTGCACATACAGTATAGTACAGGAAGTTAATATATAAGGTATAAAGTAGAAAGCAAGAAGGATGTCATAATAATAATACCTACAGTACCAGTCAAAAATTTGAACAGATGGGAAACTGTGTCCAAATTTTTGACTGGTACTGTATATGTTTAATTCTAATATGTAACAAATAATTTTCACACTTTTTATGTAGCGCTTATCTATGATTGTCTTACAGGGGGGAGGGAGGATGCTAATGCAGCTTCTTCATGGACAACCCTGATTCAAAAAGTAAAAATGTGATGATTTTCTAATCCTTTTTGACATATATTTAATTGAAAACAGACTGAATTTGATGTCAAACAAGTTGGGTTAGGGCAACAAAAGACTGAGAAAGTTGTAGAATGCTAAAAAAAAACAATTCCTGACAGGTGATGACAGGTTACAGTATCATGAAAGGGTGTGAAAGGACATCTTTGAAAGGTTTAATTGTTCACAAGTAAGGATGGGGTGATTTTCACCACTTTGAGAAAAAGAATTGGGGCAATTAGTCCAAAAGTTCTCATTGCACAAAATGCAGAGTAACAGTCTACTATTCAAAGTAAAGATCATGTATTAGCAACATCCAGAAATACTGCAGACATCTCTGCGACAAACCATCTGAGTTAGACACAGTGGAAAATTGTGCTGCAGTCCCTCAGGTCCATGTTTGAAATTGTTTTAAGATATCAGGAGGAAAAGGACCATCCAGATTGCTACCAGTGCATTAATGTGGATACTTGCTTGGTTTGGAACAACATATTCTACCATCCAGGAGTCTTTGTCAGGGACGTCCCTGCTTATTCCAGCAAGACAATATCGAGCTACATTCTGCATGTCAAATCAAAAATGGTGAATATTTTCCAGTTAACAGGGACCACAACAATACCTTTGATGGCATATTTTAACACACAGTACATAGGTGCCGATGTTTGAGAGCAGCAATGGTTTACAATCTGCTATATGCAAATTAAGAAATCCAATTAAATGTTTCCGTCACCTGTTGTGCACTGATCAGCTGTCCATTCCTCCAAGGAGATGAGAGAGAATAGAGTAATTTCGCTTTATACTCTGAGATAGTGTTATAGATATGTTTGAGGTAGCCATGGGGTTAGACAGAATAAAAGCACTATAACTTTAAACGCTCACTGAAAGCTTTATCATGTGGCCTACTTTTTTCTGTTGAATGTTTTCATCATGACTGTGCTTGCATGCTCTGCCTTTATGAACTGTGCACAGTGGCTCTGAACCTTTATGGAGATCATGATAATAATGAAATCTTATATACCTTTAAAAAATACAAAAGGAATGTATTTATTGAATACCCTTGCTACGTTATATTAAATGCCTTTGCCTTGATTGCTAAGTTTTTACCATTATTAAAAAAGTATTGGCTTTTTGTGTCTGTGTTTATAAGTGCATTTGTGTTTGGTTGTGTGTAAGTAGTTAATTGTGTTTCCTTTACAAAAAGTCTGTTACATAAAGCAAGGTGGCTTACCTCAGAAGTTAATTCTTAGGACATCACTGCACTATGGCTGTTAGTTTGCCCCGGTAGTCTGAATGGACTAAGCAACCCAGGTTGCTACATCAGCATAGTGGCTGATTGTAGATGGTATGATTACAATAATGTTCACCTGATTCCCTGTGCTGCAGAATTACCCCACTGCTAACTCACAGACTCCTACACATATAAACATTACAGGATGCACCTCACAGATAACATCCAATAGAAACACTTTCACTCCTGAGGATATTCCTACAGTCTGTCTATCAGTCCATCAAAGCTGTCCTGCCCTGGTAAATTGTGATTAACATTTCTCAATGTTTTCTGAATTTTTCCAAAGCAAACAATTGTTTAATAAAAAAAACAACATAAAAATATAAGCATATAAATAGATGATAAAAAATAATATTAATGAGAGACATGAAAAAAAATAAGAATTAGCTCCACCTAAACCAACTACAACAGTTCATTTATACTTTTATATTCATGCTCAATCAATAAAAATCAAATGTACAGAGACCAAGAACAGCCGTCTTGAAAATGTTTTTAATGCCGTTATCTCAAGATCACAAGAGAAACATAACATCACATCAAGATAACAAAACTAATTTTTCCTGATTATCTCAACAAGAACAAAACATCCTGCAAAATTGCAGTTGGGCTAATTTGAATCTTATCTTACAGAAATATATAATGTAATTACTGCCTGTGTTAGACCTTGATTGATGAACTATCTGATGATTAAATTAATAATGTACTGAAGCTGGTTGTAGTTGCAATGATTTTTTCTATGTTGTTATATCTTGAGAACACAAGTTAATTATTGTGTTATTATGAGATGAAGCAAGTTTTCTCATGATAACTGTTTTGAGAAAACATACTTTGTTAAGATTGCTAGATAATCATCCTGTTATCTCCAGACACAAAAGCCTTTTGCCTCCTGTTTCTTATGTTTATCAGAGATAAGCAGTGCCATGACAGCATGCATAAATGGCATCTTGACAACCGTAGCAAATTATTCAAGATGAAAATGTCACATCAAGGAGCACTAATTACTGATCAACATCAGACTGAACGTCAATATTGCTTGTTTACATACTTTATGATACCATGTAAACACCCACCAGTGTGGGCAGTTTCTTCTACCTTTACCAACAAGCATTTTCAGCTGCTTACACTATTATCAAATCTGACACAGCTTTATATACGATATAATGGACATTCTAGTCAGTCACTAATCAACTGTTGTACCATTGCACCCAGGGCATAGCACACATGATGGGATGTTGCTATGATGATGTCACTTTACTTAGATCTGCCTCATGCCAAATAAAGCAGTAACACCTAATTCCTTGACCCTGGAAACCCACTTCTACCATTAGTTTGTGTTAACATGTGAATGAGCGTTTACTTGCTGTTGTCATTGAATCACCAGATAGTTGACTACTGTACTCTAGCTAATGTTGTTGGCTAATGCTTCAGTTCGTTATGGTCAGTGGTTCTCACATACAGTCACAAGCCTTCACAGTCTAGCTCACCATCTGAAAGACTCTTCCTATTTGGGAAATTAAGTTTCAGTCATGCCATGACCATGGCTCAGTAAATTAAATCAATGCTTGAAAACACATGATGGAAGTGAGCCCTGTCTTGAATTCAGCATGCCATTAATGATGATGCAAAAATTCTGATAATAAAGTCTGAATTCTGAGAATAATGTCAGAGTTCTGGGATTAAAGTCAGAATTCTGATAATAAAGTCTGAATTCTGAGAATAATGTCAGAGTTCTGAGATTAAAGTCAGAATTCTGATAATAAAGTCTGAATTCTGAGAATAATGTCAGAGTTCTGGGATTAAAGTCAGAATTCTGATAATAAAGTCTGAATTCTGAGAATAATGTCAGAGTTCTGAGATTAAAGTCGGAATTCAGACTTTTTTCCCCGACTTAAAAAAAACCAAAACAACAACAACAATCTCTGCTGTTGAATCTCAGATCCTGCTGTGTGCTACAATAACTTTTTGCCCTTCACAGATACGTGGGATTCATTTTATGAGTCTGAGTCTGCATTATCTCAGCTAGGCCTACATGTTGGTGGCAGTGTCATGTCTCTATTCCTCTATATAATTATAGGTAATTTATGTATATGTACATACATAGTCTTAATGTTATAGTATGTTACATGCATATGTACTGTACTGTGAATCAAAACATATTGCCCCCCCCAGACATAATAACCTCATAATAATACAAATAAACAAACGTGGATGATGATGATGAGGTTATAATTGCAAACACGGCTCTTCTCGGCTTCCGTAATAATAGGCACTTGTTGACTCGTTCATCTTAAATCAGTGCCAATTGAAGCCATATTTGCATGCTGTCATCGAGATATGAACTCGTGTCGTGACCTTTCGATAAAGCATAAAAATTAACCATATGCACGACCACTCTTGTCCCCCACTTCTCGGCTACTCGGCCGCGGCTCAGGCAGAAACGGAATGACGTAACGGTTACTTTAGCAACCGATTAGGCGTCACTGCTCTCGGCTGCAAATTAATGAGTGCGCAGTTCTACTCGGAGACTGTCCCGTCCCATCGATAGAGGTAAAACAGCGCCATGACGAGCTATGGGAACCAGTTTATAAAGGACAATAAAACAGATGTCTTTCTCAATCCGTTTGGGCTGGTGTAACGTTGGTGGAGCTGGACACGACGACCTGAAGAACATCGCTTTGCTGGTGCTGTTGTTGTTAACATTACACACCAGCAGCCAACATGGCAGAGGATGACTGTGAATGGGTGTTGGAGAGCATCGTTGGCTACCTGGGAAGTCCCGAATGGGTCATTCCTGTCACGGACTTTTTGGAAAACAAATGCACAGGTAAAAACACATTATTTGCCTGCTTAGACTTCTTTTACATTTAAAGTCTCTCTGGGGCTGTGCACTCTTAGCACGGTGGCTAAGCTAACGCTAATTTGTGACTGATATTTTTGTTGACGTATATTCAGAATGTATGATATTTTATACATTTTCACCGTCTGATAACTCAGCATTTTACGTCTTGTTTGGGAGTTCATCAGAATTTCCGAACATGTGCCACGTCATTAAGCCGCTAAGCACACATGTGACAGTAAAGGTAGCAAGTCATACGACAATAAAGGTAACATTGGAAAGTTAGCTTACCCCAGCCAGGGGCGTTACCACACAGAAGGCTCTGCTGGGGCACAGGCCCCCCATTACTCAAATCACTGTTTTCTTCTTAAATACCTACTGCATATATGAAATGTGCTTTATAAGCTACCCGTGCTATGCCACTGTTAAGGCCACTGCCATACAGTGGTGCTGCTGAAAGTAGAACTACTGCGAAATGTAAAAATATAAACATATTAAACATTATGAATACATCTATTTCAGCATATGTTATGAATATTCTCAACATATTTATATGGTATGATATTTGTCACAAATAAAGCTTTGCATCTTCTTATCCAGCACAGAAATGTCCTGTGATAGATTGATGATTGATACTACTGCAGCTTACTAGCAAATCGTATTGATAGCTAACGTTGCCTAATTTTAGTAGTCAGTAGGGTAACATTTATCTGATAATGATTAGACTCTAACAGAGCTGCCGTTAAACTCATTAAGCACCTTGTTAGTGTCTGTCTGATGTAAGGTCACTAGGCCAGCACTGGGATGGCCAAGTATTTACTCAGCAGTTAAGCAAGTGTACAGCCTTAATGAATATAATATAATCTGTTGGTTTACATTTGTCAGACCTGCAAATAGGTTAGCTATTCTAACTAGCTTGTTTTATCAAAATAAGATCATTAGTATTATTTAAAAATGTATTATTTAAAAATGTTCATCGTGTTATCATGCCTCAGTCCTGATTCTTGTTTTGCACTGATAAATGAGTGCAGCAGTGCACTAACTATGACACACACATGGATGTGCACACTATGGTGTTTGCATCCGTACCTCAAGGTGCACGCCTCAGAGCTTGCATTTTGGGTAAAGCTGCATTGCTTTGACACTGTGGATTAGAAAAGGAGGCATTATTTTCCCTCTATTATTGATGTATCTATTTTTGTGAATACACTGCCAAATACAGGACAGCAGGTCAATACTGGGGTATGGCCCCAGCAAAATGGGTCTGGTGTTACCTCTGTACATAGCTATGCAAAGGTGTTTGTCAGAAATCTCCTATTGCCACGGTGTAAATGCTGAATTACTAACATTTACATCTTTTTTTAGTTTTTGATGATGAAGATGAAAATAAGTTATCATACACAGACATCCATCTGCAGTATAAGAAATTGGTGAGTACAGTCTTTGGTCCAGATGTGTATATTGAGTGCATATTGTATATTTTCAACCAATCTGATTTGTTTTTGTAGGTGGAGAAGCTGTTAGATAATTACATGGAGGAGGTCGGCATCAATGAGCAGCAGTTTCTGGATGCATGCACTTCTCCCTTTGCCAAGTCCAAAGCACTGCAGGTACGTTAAGCCCCGTGTTTGCTCACTACTGGCAGCCTGCCACTTAACCAGGATGGACAATCAAAGATGGGATTTGCTTACTTAACCCCAGTTATGCCTCTGTTTACATGGTGCCAAACATAGCTGGTGTTTGTATCCACGGCTGGCTTGTGTTATCTAGGTGAAGCAGCAAACTGAGGATTCAGTTGGTGACATAATCACCCAAGCAAACTTTTAGTCCTCTGACAGCTTTACATAGTTTAATGACATTATATTTATCTCTAAAATGGCTTTTTTTTTGAAGATCCATGCCCACTATTGCAATCTCTTTGATGAGTTAGTTAGACAGATCTGAACTGTTCTGCTCTCTCATGAAAACATATGTTGCCGTTTCACATATGAATTTGGAAATGTTCTTGCTAAGAAGCAGTGACAGAGAAACACATGGAACAGGTCTGAGGTAATATGAGGTCAATGGTTATACCTATTGATACTCTTAAAAGGTGGCAGAAGGTTAGGAGAGTAAACTTTGCGTTTTGGGAATGTCATCAGCAAACAGGGAGGCCTCTTCCCTCAATAATTGTGAACCCAGTGCATAAAATATATACAGTGCATCGTATTGATTTGGGGTTTCAATTGCAGTTTGCACCACATACCAAAAATGCACTTCCATCAAATTAAATGCTATGGATTTTGCACATGTATGTGTTGTGCATTTGTATTCCAAGTTGTGACCGTTTGACAAAGCTCTTTACCAGGCTGTTGTAATGTGGTTGTGACAGATTGGCAGAGAGGGAGGTCTAGGTTTTATTGCAATCCTCTGGAAATTCAGATCTTATTAATTACCCCAGAGATAAATCACTAATGTGAGAAAAGTACGTCAGTTTCTCCTAACACAAAAATGAACTCTATCAGAAGTTGCAGTTTGCAGTACACATGGGTTTTGTCTTCTATTTCAGTATTTCAGCCATACAGAGCAGTATTTCTTTAGTGCTGAGCTTTAGTTGTTTTTTGGGTTCACCTATGTGAGAGCTTGCTTTGTTCCTGCGTCCTGGATAGCAGCACTCCCAGAAAACTGAAGCTTTGTCAAGCTCTGCAGTAAGACGAGTGACACATATTTTAACTTAGTTATCTAAATGAAACGTACTGCAGGTTTGGACTTGAGACAAAAACCGTATGGAATAAAAGAAACTGACAAAGGTAAACAGTGATGAGGAGAAAGAGAGATGCTGAGCATGGAGACCGAGAAGCTGGTGACCTGGTGATCAACGATCGTGTATTTAAGGTTGGTCAGAAAGATTTGCCTGGCATTAGCCTAGATGGTGGACAGATCATTGACAACAGACAGGAAGCTTATGTGATAGATTAGGACTAAGTAACACTCTGTTTATAACCATACCTTAATTTCTATAGGCCCTTAAGTTGAGATGCCTACCATATTGGAAGTACTGTACTGTACATCCTGATCTGCAAGGGGCAAACAGGGCAAGAATATATGTAGAAAGAACATTGGGCTTAATACAGGAAACAGTACGCAAAAGTTGTCGTATTTTTTTCCTATCCATGATTTGTTCTTATTTTGTTATTACCCATTGATTTCTAGGATTCACCTAAATGTTCTTATATTTTTTCTTAGGTAAGAGAAATGTTTACAAGTGGTCAAGAGCACTTATGCTAAAATAAGACATTTTGTTTTCACAGTGCACACAAGAAAAAGCTCTTAAATATGAGGTGCAAACAAATGCTCAAATATCATAATTAAATCAGATTTGTCAGCTAAAGAAATACTATTAGTCCAGTGATACTATTAGGACTATAAATTAAATATTGGATGTGCCGTGCAGTGGATCACTGTCTGTGTTGGGGGCTTTGGAAACTGATGCACTTGGAGTGGAGTGTCTGATGGGACGTTTGTCAGTGCTGTCTCTCCAATTACTTCTTGAATACTTAAGTCTCCTTGTGAGACCACTACATCGTCCAGCTGCTATCATGGAGCACCTGGTTTGGACAGTGTGTTGTTTTTTTTGGTTTTTGTTTCTGTGCTTTAATTTTCATGTCAAACCATGATCTTTTCATGCAGCTACCGTGCATCTCTCTGCTAGCGAGACATTTGTAAGATCAAGACGTTTTGTCCATTTCTTTTTTTTCTTATTTTTCCTTCCCCATCTGTAACAATGTTCTGGAAAATCACATTTTCTTTAAGTTTATTTAACTCTATCGATTTAACTATTTCTGAAGTTTTTCCTTCATCTTAAAGCCTTTTTTAGTGGCATCTCTCCAATTGTTCGGTATGTGCCAGAGTATTTGCACACAACAAACACCCACCCTTACTGTATAGTGTTTAGAGAGCATCACCTTTGCTAATAGCAAATTATTGTCGACCTCCAATTTTTCAAGTGAGATTCATCGTTCAGCACACCTGGGTAAGAGCAGATTTTAAAAACATTGATGCATTTGGAGTTGAATTTTTCTGTTTTTTTTAACAGTTTTTTTTAACAAAATATAATGAATAGTTATTTATATTTTATTTTATTATTATGTTTTTTTTAAGGTTTTTGATAGGACAAGCGAAGGAGCCGACAGGAAATGTGGGGAAAACTGAGGTGGAAGACATGTGGCAAAGGGCCACATGCGGAATCGAACCCATGGAGTGTACATGGGACGCCTGCTCTACCAACTTAGCTAAACTATGTTCCAGCTATGTAATAATAGTGGATATATTTCATACTAAAATAATATACAGCATAATATTTGAATAAGCAAACACTTAGAACTTACAATGATGACTGGCATTTGGACAAAACACATGTTTACAGTATATCAACCCCCACATGTAGTGTGTTTATATAGCTGGTTGTTCTGACCCACCCTCTACAGTCACAGATGCTCCTCTCTAACCAGTCATACTGCTGTTCATTCACCATTATCCTGTGGCTATGGCATTCATTCTACATATCGTTGTTGTCCCTTTGTTCAGTCAGTGTTCCAGCCAGTTCTGGCTACAGATGACTTCCAGATGTTCCGTTCTATGATGGTCCAGAAGAACATGGAGCTGCAGCTTCAAGCCCTCAGTGTCATCAAAGAAAGGAACGGTAGGCTGAACTAACATGCGTACACACACTCACAAACAGGTAAACACTGCTGAGATAGCTGCAAGTTACAGTAATATTTCATGTGTGTAGGGGCCCTCCCAGAGTGTCTGACTGATGGTGTGGACGTGATGACAGAGTTACAGCAGCAAGAGATGAAAATCCTGCAGGAGGTTCTCAAGTAAGACACTTGTTCTCTTTCTAATTTTCTCTCTCTTTCTCTTTCACACACACACACAAAAATCAACTGCTCACCTTTTGGGATTTTTAAGTCTTCGGTTGATTCAAGTATTAGATTTCTTTTTAGATATGCTGACCTGGATGATTTACAGACTTTTCAACAGGTCTTGACTTATTTCCAGTGAAGTTGAAATTGAGCATGCATGAAGAATACAAAGGTCGAGTCAAAGAAATGTTATGATCCCTGAATTATGGAGTTGGGATATTTTTCATTAGATTAACTCTTGATTCTGACAGAAGGCATCAGCTGTGTAAGAATGCACTCAGTAACGATATTTATTCAAATTGGCTAGTTTGATCTTTCATACCTCAATCTTTTTATGAAGCTCAGAAATATACTCATGTCATTGCATATGCACCAGCCTACCAAAAGGAATCGATTGGATTTCATTGGGCACATTGGCTGTATGTGCCCAGGTTTCTTAGAGGCTCCTGCCCCCTGCTCTCTAATGGGATTTTGCCAGTGGCAGCCTGACCAAGTAGAACACACTGAGTCTAATGGGACCGCAGTTAAGCTCCTTAGGCTCCAGCTAATTTAGGTTGGAGGGATTGACACTGAACAAGCTACTGCTCTTCCTATCCACTTTGTCTTACAGAATTATTAATGACCATTCAAGCCCACTGCACAGTGAATATGAGCTTTTACCCTCAGGCAGTGTTACAGACTGCCTGTGGCTAATCTAGCCATCTAGTAGGAATCATTTGTCCTGTAAAGGTATTAACAGGACATTAACTAGGATCTGCACCCATGACTAGACTATGATACAGGATGGTGCTTCTTCGACTTTGCTGAAGTAGGTTAATTTCTTGAACATTTGTACGTTGTGTAAATGATGTGGACTTAGGTATTGTGACTTGTATTTTTATTCATTTGAATGTGTCTTTCTCATATTTGGCATTTCCTCTTTACTGTTTGTTTTGTCATGTATGTTTTTCTGGCATTTCTTATTATGAATGCATATTTTTATCTTTGTTTTCGTGACACGTCTTTTGGTAAAACTGAAGACAGATTTTCACTTTAGCAGATAATACAGTTTTCATAATTACCAGGACACCTTGGCTGCTTCTCAGTGCCGCTTTCTCCTGCATTTCCTCCCTTACAGATGTACTGTATAATCCTTTCCTGCAAAAGACTTCCCAACAAGCACCTGAATGCACCATGATTACATTGCTTTTCTTAGTCCCTGATGGCAACTGCATTACCATGTAATGATAACAACATACTTTTAAATTAGTACTCTGGTTTTCATTCTGTATTTACGCAACTTAAACCTAGTAGTTTGTGAGTTAATGTAAGACCTGCAAATGCACTAAAAATTAAGTCTAATCTTTAAATAATAAAGATTAACTTAGTTTTGTTAAATAAGAGTTGCTAATTAAGCATCATGTTTTATAGAAATGCTTTTTTCAAGTGTCAACACTGTGAAAGCACACGTATACAGCAGCCCCAGATCTGGGTGACTGAGTGGATTAATCTCTTGATGCCCACTGCACTGTGGTGGACTTATAAGATATTGGAATAAGAAGTTCAGTAACAGTTTGTAGCTTGTTCCAAAGTCCAAATATGTCACTCTGCTGTTTTTGTTTGTTGCTTCTCACGAGTCGCAGTCACAGCTGGAATGTCTGCCATCAAAATGCTGAAATGCAACTTTCCCGCCATGCTTTCAGTATTGTTGTAGTTTGCTCTATATCTCTGTTGTACACCAGTAAATAAATACTAAACATATACTGGCACCTGCTTTGCGGAAGTTTCCTCCAAGGCAAATTAAGTTGTTGAAAAAATTAAATTAAGGGATCTGTGTGTGGTGGCTAAGCAATCCCTGTAAGCAAGCCAGGGCATAGTGTAGCTATCGTGAGGAAATCCCTGACGCTGGTGTCGTATCCTCATTTCTAGTCCATTTGTGCCATTAGCCAAAGGTTAAACTGTCAATAGAAACTACTTTACTCTAGATGAACTAGGCTTGTATCATACCAGGGCTACTTAATATAATCTCAAAGTCCACATGGGCACTTGAATGTTCTGTAGTGGGTTTAGTTGCTCAGGCGACTAAATGAATAGTAAAAATTTACACAGTTATTCGACCTGAATCTAATCTAGCATTGAACAGTAGTAAAACCAGCGACTTTCTTTTGATTTCCTGCTACTTTGTCCTCAGAAAGTCAAAAGAGGAGTATGATGAGGAAATGTCAAGGAGGCTGCTATTAGAGGAAGAGAGTGGTTCCACCTCCAGCAGGAGCTCCGATAAGCCAGTGGCTGAAAATAGGGAAGCCCAGAATACCACCTCTGCTCCCAGCCAACAAAGCAACACTGCCAAGGTAAGGAAGGCATCCTGAGCTCTAAGAGCTAAATAACACCTGTTGGACCTCATATAAACTCTGTGATGAACAATTAGCCTCTGATACAAAAAGATGGGCTGATGTCTTTAACACCTGCAGCATCATTGTGTTAGCTTTTGTTCGACTGTTTTCTTCCTTCTGACAACGCAGACTTGCCATAATAGTACCAGTACTTAATGGTTATTGCAACCCTTTCCCCCTCAGTATCTCACCTCTCCTTTGTAATGTGACACTGTCTCCAATGTGCCCTTAATTCCATTTTAAGGCCAAAGCTGAGGAAAATGGTGACAGCAGCAGTAATGGTCACCACACCCTCCTAGTGAATGGAAACACTGCCACTGAGTCTAATCTGGTAACTGAACCATTCATGCAGTGACCTAATAATCAATAAACCAAAGGTTACTGCCCAATCTAAGGATGTATTAATACCATTTCCAAAATATTTGTAATGGCTAATAAAGAGAGAAGTCAAAGTAAATGTAAAACTGAATATACTTGAACTGTTCTTGGTCCTATTAACAGGTAAATATCAGGGGTTTCCTCTGATACCAAAATCTGTTTTGTGGTACACAAGCGTTGGCATCATGTTGAAAACTTCTTCGTATCAGTGCATCCTGAGAGCAGATGGTAACTTTTAGTTTCGTGGCCTGCATAGCAGAGTGATCACGTAGTAGCTTTGTAGCGTTTGTAGACGTGTGTGGTGTCAATAGAGTAAAATATACATGTTCTACTGTAATGTTTTATAAGCCTATAAAGTCTACCATCTGTGGACTGTGTGTGTGGTTGTAGGTGCTGCTTTCTACCATTAGCATGTTGCAGTGGTGGAATGAATCTGATGCAGTGTTATACTGTATAAACATGTATTAATGGCCGTGGGTCCCTCCCTCCAGATCAATGGCAAATCTATGGGAAAGCAAGAGGGAAAGATGGCTGCCCCAAGAGGTGGAGATGAGAGTAGTGCAGCTAAGAGCAGCTCCACGTCTAAACCCACAGCAGGTAAATCAGAGGAGCTTCAAACTCTTCACCACCAACACTAAAACACTCCTTTCTTTAGTCTCATTAAAACCCCTTGCTACTCTCAGATGTTTTACTTGCTTTCTTTTAGTCCCTGCATTAATCAAAATCATCATTTTCAAAACATTATAAACCTCTGAAGAAAGAAATGTGGGTTACAGGTATCAAGTGATGGATTCTACACTAGCTACATTTAATGTACAATGTACTATGTGTGGATAAACAGAATCTTATTGTCTGTCCAACAAACAGTGAGAAGCTTATCTTACTTATTATCCAACCTGCAAAGGTTAGGAAAGCTGCAAAAGGTTAGCAAACTGATTTGTGTGTGCAGGTTGTGGCGTTAACGGTGTGCAGTCCAGAGTCCTTCCACCAGTGAGAGCTCCAGTAAAGCCTGTTGAACCCTCCATCAGCCTCAGTCCTGACGCCGTGGAGCAGAACAGCAGCAGCCAGACTGCAGCCGAGACGTGGCTGGAAGAAGCACACAGGGAGGCTGGCTTCTCTAAGCCATATACAGTGAGTTTTAGTTTACACACCACCACATCAGAAACTAGAAAATACCTCCGCCAACGCCAGTATCACCAGGCGATGCCAAAACTAAAACCTGTAACAGTTCTTTATCAGTTATGTATCTGCAATTTGCGTCAGCATTAGCATCCTCTGAAAGAAGTGTGAACAATACGTGCATTTCATTTTGTATCGCTATGAGGAGATCATCATTTGTTGTATCATTGCACCCAGGGGAATTCACTACACTATGGTGATGTCTCTGTGATGACCTTGCTTCACCTGGATGTGAAATTAAGTAATACCTCCTAATTCCTTGACCCTGGAAACCTAGTCCTAGCATTTGGAATCACGTTATCAGCAGTAGGTCATGAGTTATCAACAAAAAATAGGATTCTCCAGGATGGCGGATCCAGATCTATTTTCCATCTAGATATAACTTCTTACCTTTCACCTTTCACAGATACATGAAATCCATTTGAATGACTCTGAATCTGCATGCAGCTACATATTGGTGGCAGTGCCACTTCTCTAGCCTTCTCTACTCCAATATACATTTCCCCATCCAAAAATGTATGCTAATGTCCCAGATCCAGATTATGATTCAGATCTGGATCCAGTTGTGCATAGTGGTGGGACATCATGAGCTGTCCATGCCTGGATGTCATTATTTTTATTAGCCTGTTATTATTTATTATGCTATTTGCAAAATGTTTAACTAAAAAGCTTGCATCTCGCATAGGTGAAAAAGTGATCCAGAATTTGAAATCATGCCCAGATCTGCCTCAAATTTGAATGAATTCTTCCTCAATTCTTCCTTGCTCCAAGATCCATTCCTACACAAAATATCTTCAAAATCTGTTGACACGTTTTTAAAATACCGCATCCAGTAGACAAACACATAGACAGACAAATAAACAAGTAACAAACGTGAGTGATCACATAGCTTCCTCCAGCTTTCATTGGCCTCTGACTTTGACTGGGTGAAGTTATGGACTGGAGAAAATAAAGATACTTATTTTAATGATTTGACTTTGAAAACTTCTATTTAAAAACACATACAGTATTTGATTGTTTTGTTTTGTTCTAAAGCACTCATTAGTGCCCCAAAATTCTAAATGATCTCTGTCACCATTTTTTTTTAAAAACAACTTTTTATACAAAACGTATATACATATATTATATATACTGTGAACTACAACATTAACTATGAGCTGGGATTAAACCCAACCAAAACCTTCATTTTGAGCATTTTAGAACAGTTGGAAAAGTGATAATTTGGCAAAATTCTTGCTTGCTTGTAAGCGTGACATGGGATGTACTCCTCCTGTTCCACCTCCACGTCTTCCAGGAGCTGTCAGCGTCTCAGCAGGAGCAGCTCCAGCAGAGGGCGGCGTATCTACGTCAGCAGCGAGACAAACTGCACGCACTGAAAAAAGAGCAGCAGAAAACCAAGCAGACAGCCACACCAGAGGAGGCACCCACCACCACCACCACCTCCACCATCACCCCTCCAGTAAGTACAGCCTGTTATACTTCCACTCACAAAGAGGTCAGAGGTCAGACTCAACCACCTGACTGTTGGAAGGCTTTAGCCAGTTGAATACGTATAGCAGAACATTTTTATTTTGCAGGCCTGTTTACAGATGATTATATGATGTTAGATGTAATCAAGTATTCACTGTTTCTTCATATTGACCTATTATAGTTATTCATAGAATCGTCTATAGGTAGTCTACAGATGATTTCAGTGTAACACTAGCTTTGAGTTATGTGCCAGGACTTGATAAAGTAGACAGATAATATCCATACTTTTCATTTTGGTCCTATTTATTCATCTTTTAATTCCAAACTACATCCTCAGCTTCACTCGATTTTATTTACCACACATTTTACTTCCTGATTCTTCTTTCTTTTTCTTCACATCATCCTTCTGACTTTATTTATTGGGTTCTTGTCCCTCATTTCCCTCTGCCTGTATCTGACCTGTCAGAAGGCAGTGGGGCAGTCCCAGAGCAATGGGGCCTGTACCCCATCTCCTTCTCCTCATCCTCCAGCACAGCACTCTGCTAACTCCTCCAAAAAGAAGGTGATCCATCAGTTGGCTTTGCCTGATGTGAACACATGTACTCGTTCATGTCTAGTATGTTGCTAGGTTGTTTTTTTTTGCTGTACTCTCGCCCCTTTGTCTCTGTGGCACTCTGTCTTAGTGAAAGTCTTCTTCCCTCAAGTATAGAAAAGAAATAGACTGAGCTCTTTTACTCCATTTTAGTAGTCTTTCCCCACTGCTTCTTCAGACATTTTATCTGATGCCACTGGCGATTATTATCTCATCTACCTGGTTGTTAACTCCACCACCTGGGTCTGGTCTCTTTACGCAGGAGGTGTCTGCCGAAGAGAGGAAGAAGCTGCAGAAGAGAAAACATCTGGCTGACAAGCTGAAAGAGGAAGTGATCAAGAAATAACTTCCAAACCTGCAATATTGTCATTAATATTTCATACAGTATATCTGTTCACTCATGTATTCCAACACACGGCTTCCTTTACACTACCTCCCTCAGCCAGATTTATTCACTGTATGTAACACAGATTAGGGTTTTTTTTCCCCAAAAACGTTCTCCCTTTATATTTTGGATGCACTGCATGTGGCAGTCTCTACTCACAAGAGCACTCAAGTATTGTGTCAGGCAGTCAGATCTATGTCAGTCAAGCACACAGGCTTTTATCTGACTTTTGCTTAATATCACTAGACACACGGGCTACAAATGTCCAAAGAACTCCCTATTTGCCATAGAGTGCACTACTTTAACCTAAATGACACTGTAGAGCATCCAAAGAGCAAAAATGTGTTCGTGTTATGTTCACTACTTGCTAAAAATGTAAGACATGCTGATGTTAATTATGCAACACTACAAAGGTGATTAAAAGCGATATTTTCTGCTCAGCACATCAAGTAACAAGGACATCCCTGCACTCTCTTCTCTGTAGACAACAGAAATGGACACGATGACGGACTCAGCTTTAAGTAGAACTCGTTTGGAGCCGCATCAGTGAGTTAAGGGTTGATGCTGGGGAAAAGACTTGATTGGGACAGTCCTACATTGAGGTGACGGTTACATTACCTAGCATAATTGTATAGTCTTTTCCTCTTTTTGTGAGCGTTCCCCGCCAATACATTATAGTTGATAACGCTGTTAAAGAGCACTGTGGAAGATGTCAAGATGAATATACTGTCATGTGTTTATAAATGGGCCAAGAGAAGTGTGTCACTTTCCACAGGGAATTCAGTATTCCATGTATGCTTGTTTAATGAATCACATTTTACACAAACAACCTGGATTCTCATCTTTGTGTATAAAGACTGTACAGCCACATTTGGTTTAGTAGACAGTTGCTCTGTGTTTTAATCTAAAGAGGGCTTAA
The DNA here is from genome assembly GCA_037577475.1 of Chaunax sp. Z400. Taxonomy (NCBI): domain Eukaryota; kingdom Metazoa; phylum Chordata; class Actinopteri; order Lophiiformes; family Chaunacidae; genus Chaunax; species Chaunax sp. Z400. The sequence continues at coordinate 18,393,498 of CM075193.1, forward strand.
TGTTTTTGCAGAGCCAAATGATATGTTCTCATTTGTAATTGGAACACTTTCCTCAGTGTAGAAAAGTTTGCACGAGCCAAAACATTCTTGCCATAAGATATTTCCTTGTTGCATAAAATAACGAGGGACTATTTAGGATTCAGCTGTAGTTATCCAATATCAAGAAGACTCATGTTTGAGATTTTATCAAATAAAACCATCTGGATTCAAAGGAACAGTTGAAAACGTCTAAATTTTGTTGCTCCAATTGACAAAATTGGTAAATTCAAAACAAAGCTAGATTCACACGTTCAATGCCAGGGTCACATTTAATTCTCAAAACTGTATACAAATGTTAAGAATGGATAGTGGTAGTAAATGCACTTGGTACAAATTCATTAAGGGAGAGCAAAAACAGCCATTTGTTTGGTGACACTAACAGACAGGAGGACAGACAATTTGCTGCTCATGTTCTGCTGAACTTCAGAAAGACATATTGGCAATAATATTTGTGCTCCTATCTTGCTGCTTATGGTTGAACTCAGAACCTTTTAGACAACAATCGGTGTGATCTAGCATTTTTTTACAGAAAATTTAGATTCCCTTCATCTGCCTCTCAGTGTGCTTATAGTGAGACAAAGAAGATACAAAATGAAATGGATTTCAACCAGGACACTGAAATGTCTCGTTGCCTTCTGACATAACCAGTTTGATTCAAAACATGCACTGTAATGACTCTGGTTAGATCATCTTTATAACTATTAAAAACAGCTCATCCAATAATGGAGTTTGAATCAAATTGGAGTTGGCTTTCCTTCAACCTATTATTGATCTGCATCAGTTTCCCGTAAGGCCCATGAAAACTTGAGATCAGAGGTAAACTGTGAAAGAAACCCAACACTTCTGACCGGAATCAAACTGGTGCTGAAAATTCTGGACCTTCAAACTGGGATACAAGCTCCTGACAGCTCATTAGTATCATTGTCCATTCTATTAAATATGAGATGTTTCAGCAGCTAGCAGTGTTACAGTGCACAGACAAGAGCTTTTTGTTTCTGATGCAAATTGAACTCTGTACCTGAGATCTGTCTGAGAGAAGAGCGCCAAGAGTTGAACCTCATGAAACAAGAGTTGGGACCAAATCCAAACTCAACACTTCAGGTTGGTCGCCCAGTCAAAACAAAAAGTGTGTGTGTCAATGTGGAGGTTAAACTCTTAAATCCAATAAAATACAAAACTCCAGACATCCTTGAAATTTTGGCTGCAAAAATTACTGTAGTTTTAATGTTATTTTTAAAACCAGCATTTTCAACTTCTCTGCACATTACATTGAATCAAATGAACTGGACAAAGGATGAACAGTGATCCCACCTTTTGTGCAACAACAAAAAAAATACACAGGTAGGTAGGTATCTCTGCCCTTTGAAAATCAGATCAGGGGGAAATTATTAAAAAGGAAAAAAAAACATCTGTACAGTACTTCTTAGCAAAGTCGTGAGATACAGGATTTCTGGCTAATGCAGTCCTGTGTGTGAGATGTGTGTAGTTTTGTGTGTGCCTTGGCTAAAGTGGCGCCATGGCTTTTGAAGATTCGAGTCCTGCTCCTCTGGATCTGTGCCTCATAACTGCTGGGCTTTCATTCTAGTACACTTGTGTCATTTGTCACCTCCCTTGTCTCTCAACATGTTGTTTAATTCATCAATGTTGCTAGATCCCACTATCCCTGACAGAAGTGAACAGTTCTATGGCAGGGCGACACATTCTACTTCAGCCAGTCAAGCTTTCTATAACTATGACGGCTAGTCCTGCTAGCCTGACTGGCCTGCTGAATGATTCATACGCTGGCTGGTTGTGTTCTGGCTTCCTCTGTCTCTGCAGCTCATTGGTTCAGGTTTGACAAGGAGTGAAGGGTGTTCAAACATAAGGTTTGCTGTGGGGTGGCTGTGGTACCATAGCTTCCTTGCTACTGTTGCGGTAGCAACAGGGCACAGTTAGGAACCACCTTGCAACAGTTGTTTCCACTGCAACTCTTTGGTCAGTACATAGGATGGTGGATGAGGAGGAGAAAGTTGTTCAGAAGGTCGGAACAGGGAGAGCAGGAGAGTGTTGCGGATGGCACAGGCAGTCCAAGGACCAATGAGACGACCAGAGGCGGGAGGATGGGAGGGACTCCACCACGTCCGTTCACCGTGGCCAAACAGAGGACAATCAGCCTTAAGAGCTCAGACGGGGTCGCTTCCTTGGAGACTGCTCTTGCTCTTCCTCATCATCTTCATCCTCATCATCCTCATCGTCGGGGTAGTCCACCAAACCAACCAGAGCAGTCTAAGAAAAATTGGAAGAGAAACAACCAAAGATGAACAAAACTGCCCACATAGTAAACACAAGCAAAGGCAAAACACTGATTTCTATAGGTGCCGTCTGTCTATAATGATCAGCTATATATTATTATTGTTTTCCCACTGTTACGGAAACATTTCAACACAAAAAGCAGTACAATAATAACACTGTACATCTTACATGTACATCAATTTTCATTTCTACATGGGGAAGAAGTTTTCTGCTCAAAGGGGCATTAAAGTTTTCTGAGAAAAAAATGGGAAACTAATAGATGTTCGTTTAGCATTTTCAAATTTTAATATTATGAATTTAAATTATTGTTGTTGTTATTATTGACCTCAGCAGCGGAGGAGGGATTTACTAGACCTCTTGGACTTTGAGTTGCATAAACCTTATCTAGCCTCTTAATCCTTCTCTTTGTGTGGTACATTGATGTATTTAACTTTAAAATGTGCACAAACATTCTCTTAAGGGAAGCATGGTCCCAGATACCCCTCCAAGGGTCCAAAAGTTTCACCCACCACAGTCTCATGAAATCTTGTGGGGAAACACTGGTCTTACAGTGGCTGCTAGAAAGGTGAGTTTAATAATAAATCCAATCTTAGCTTCACTATTTGTAAAGATGCATTACCTTTACGACTGGTGTGGCAGGAAGAGCAACTGTTTTGACAGAGGAGGTTGTACTACTGTTTGCAGTGATGGCTGGTGAGGCAGATGGGATTACAACAGCTTTTCCATTGTTGTTGGCACCATTAGCTCCATTGGCAGCTCCTGCAGTAACAGAGACTGTAAATGTAAGACTTACTGTTCAAGGGCAAGATTTTAAGGAGGATACATTCAGTAATACCAGAGCGGCTTACCTTTTTTGGCTTCCATGTACTTGCCGTAGCTGTCAGAGAAGTCATCCTCTATTCGGCTCTTCTCCACAGTCTCTCCTTCATCGTCGTCGTCGTCGTCATTGAACCACAACTCCTCATCCTCATCCAACGACCGCGCATCTCTGCGATATCTGAAGGGGAAAATGTGTCAAGTAAGTCCTGGGAGCAGTGGAAACTCAGCCATAATATTTCTACAAAAAGGAATAACCGCTAGAAAGAAGTTTGCTTTGTGTCCAATGAGTTCTACTAACTTGCTGAGTCTCTGACTCTGCCTGTCTTTCTCCTGCTCGTACCGGCCCTTCAAGCCCTTGAAAGTCTGGACGTACTCGATGGATTCAAGTGCTTTGTAGAAGTTATCCACAATATGAGCTATGAGAGACTTGATGTCTTCCTGGACAGAGAAGAAATGGCAGGAACTCACAAACGATCCATGTCAGCTTCATGTGCACGCAGTCTATTACAAACAACCTTTTACATTAAGGTACATTTTGTGTCTACGCACCACTTTAATGAACTCAAAGAGCTCTATGATGGCTGAGTTGAGAAGGTTGTATCGGGTGCCATTGTCCAGCAGGGCATTAATGACTGGCTCAAATAGGTTCCCTTTGATGATGTAGCGGTTGTAATACTCATCCTTCAGACCGATGATCCTGCGCATGAAACGCAGGGCACCTTGAACAAAAACAGGCAATTTAATAAAGTCACCTGAAACCAAAAGCACCCCAACACCCACAAAAACTGTACAACAAACTGATCAGTATATTAGATATCATCCATTCCTTTGGTGAGCCTACAGTAGTGTGTATTGTTTTGGATATATGTTAATGAGAAAATGACCAACCTTGACAACCGCCTTAAAAGCATCTTTGCATGGAAAACCCAAAATATAAGATTTGTAGAAAAAATCAAAATATTAAAAGGCAAAACTACTTATTGTTGATTTATGTGTAAAGGCTGGTAAAAGCAAAAATGTAGTTCGTGTGATGGACAAAACATGACTGATGGACACACAGACACACCGATGACTAAATCCCCGTCATTTTTATGTCGGGATGAAAACTGAGTGGCTTGATTTTCTGAGTGTGTTCACTGGTGGGAGCTTGGATGCACACAGTGCGGTTGAAAACCCATGAATGTGTGCTTGGTATAGTAAACTAACCATGAACAGAACATTCAGAGATGGAAAGACAAAGCAGCAGAGGTCATGTTCATGTGTGTGTGAATCATTTGCGTATGTGGGGACTTACAAAGAGCGAGAAAGGTGTGTTTTGAATTCATGAGCACAAGCACTCGTCTCAGCAGGTCTTTGTTCATGATGTAGGTCTTGATGTGATAGGTGTGGTGCTCCACACAGAAGGTGAGAAGCTCCAGGATCAGTGCCAGCAGCTGAGCTGTCTGGAAGTTGTCTACACAAAATGAGGAACAAAGCTACGTCACACCAGGACAACACAACATTCATTTCAACATTTCTAAAATCCTGCTAATTTTTTTCAAGCACAGCCCAGAAAATGTCAGCTTTTCAATTTAAAGCAGTAGGCAATTAAAATACACAATGTTAAGACCTTCCAACTCTGTTTCTGCTGCCTTCATCACTCCATTAGTCCCATACCACCTAATGATGCACCAAGCGCACACACACATTTTGCTTGGCTTGAAGTGGAAATTCAAGGTTGTAAGTAACTAGAAAACTAACGTGAGAGATCCGCTGGCAAAGCTGGGGCCTCTGGAGGAATAAAAGAAAAAGAAAAAGAGGCTCTGATCCGGGGCCATTTACTGGTGACAGGAGAGCTCAGAGTTCAGCGTTTTAAACTTTTGGGGATTAAACCGTGGATTTATCTTCACACTCGTTCCTCAACCTGTCTGCAGCAGTGAGCCCTGGTGTAATGTACTGTAATTGGTCTCTCTTCATCCTTGTTGAAAAGGAGAGACTGGGGGGAAATAACCAATCTCTGGTGAGTGATGAGTTCAGTGGGAGGTTGAATTTAACACAAACACAGACATACACCCTCATATACTCACTTCTACAAAGGTGCTGTGGTTGGCTACTCTTTATTTAACCCTGATTGGGTGTTACATTCAGAGGTCCAGTTTTTTTAAAGGCATGAGGACTGAGCAGGTCAGTTGCTTCATTCTCTGTTTCTGTTGCATACTGGAGTGTCCTTAGGCAAATACAGAACCCCCATTTGTTCCATAAGAGTCTCCCATCAGTGTGTCAGTTTATATAAATGGTTAACTCCTGAGGAGGAGATGGCACCTTGTAATGTAGCTTCTGCCACTAGTGTATGACTGTGAGTAAAGAACAAAAATCCTTAAAGAGCAAAAGTCACCACTTCATTTTGTGTTTGATGTGTGCACAAAGTTGTGTGAATATTAAATGGTTTTAGGATTATACTCTGAAATGAAATGGGACAAATGGAACCTATTGCTGTCTTCCCCTCCTCACTTTGTTCATAGCAGGGATAAAAACATTGCTTCCTGCAGATTTAAAGCAAATGTTCAATCTTGAAAACTAAGCAGCATTTGTCACAATATTTTACAGCTGTGAAATTGGTCTTCATATGACATATGGTGGGTTTAGGTGAAATAAATGTGAAACTAAAACAAAATCCAAAGCTTATTTAACTACCTGCTCCGAGCAAACTCTGGAGATTCCACTCACCTGGACAGACCGGGTTGATCTTAGTTGAACTCTCCTGCAGATCTGAAAGGCCATGACACGGAATAATCAGTCAAAATTTCTATTTATCTAACGGTCTGAAACACTCCAGTTCGTTTATTTGAAGTTTCTGTCCTCAGCTCACCTTTTGAGTTTTTGTCGTGTGCAGTGTTGGCCAGCAAGGGAGCAGTCAGGACATGCATGCAGTACTTGTAGAAGAAACTCAGAAATTCTGTCTTCTCAGTTTTCTAAAAGAAAAAAAAATGACAAGAAGCTTTGAGGAGTCTGTTGCTGCTGTAGAGTTGCATGGAGCAAACAGAGGTTTGGCTGGCTGGCCACAGTGTGTCTGGATTTCATCAAAATTTAGGCTGGAAAATAAATTGACAAAAAGATATTGTACTCAGGTTTAACGGCAATTCAGCTATTTACAAGATTGACTGGAGTTAGACAAATACTCCTGGCCATCTATAAATAATTTCAGAAGTGGTCACTATGAATTGTTTTTGTGTTTTGTTAGTTTTGCTTACGTTGGTAGAAGCCAGCATGTTCTCAGGGTCGATGAGCGTTCTGAGCAGACCCATCAGCTGGACAGCTCCTCCTAACTCTGGGTCAGAGTCACAAATCATCTGCTTGATCACAACATTTATTAGCAGAACATCCTGTAAAGAAACACACACACACAGAAAATACACTCAGAATGACACGGTTTCAGTCTGATTGTGTATCCAAATCAAAAGAGGAATCAACAAAGACAGTATGACACAGAAACTCCAATCCTCATTTATTTAGAGCAAAGAATGAGGTTTCCCTTGAACTATTCATGCTCCATTGTGAATATAAACAGAAAACTGTGGCAAAGCAAATAGAGTCAAAGATTATACTATATTGTGTTCAAGTATTCCTTTTATCACAACAATGATGTGCAATGGAAATAAAAAAAAAAAAGTATATTTATAAATGCAACCCTGGGCTAAACCCAAAAAGTTCCCTGGCATCCCCTGGCAAAATGTCCATGCACGCTTGTGATGTTTAGATGCTTACGTCATCTGTCTGCTGTGGTTCCTGCATGACAAACTCCCTGACCATGGAAGGGCTGAATTCTACCAGGTAAGAGAAGATGTCTGTAGCCGCTGCCCTCACCTGCAGATCATCCATTCCCTAATACGGGAAAAAATAAAAGTTGAAGATGGGAACAAAGAGAGAATTCTACAGACAAAAACTTTTTCCCCCCACCAGTTGATTATTAATGGGCAGTAAAAGTAAATTAAGTATGATAAACTGAAACATCGGCATAACACAGGCATTCACATTCATGCAATGCGCAGAACATACCATTACTATTTCAAGAGCAGGTAAAATGCCTAGATTTGCCAGAGTTTTGAAGAAAGCATCTCTGTTTTGTGGCTGCAACGTTTGTGAAAATGCACAGAATTCCTTGACAAAGTTCACCTGAGAAATGGAGAGAAAGAAAAAAAAAAAGCAATGGTTAATGGGCAGTTGTCATGTTAATGCAAACACTTAGAGGTCATTGACAAAACAGCTATCCCAAAGCGTTGTTTGTTTGTGTGATTGTACAGCAGTAGGAAAATTCATTTAATATAATGCAAGTTGAACAGCCATCTGAATATCATCATCATTGATGCTGATGACTCATGGTGCCTCATCAGGCAAACAAATCGCTTGTGTCATTAAAGACTGTAACGACCCATAATAGTGCTTCTGAGTCAACTGTAAACATGTGACATTAACCACTGTCAACGTGTTAGCGACCTCAGAGGAGCTTAAATATCTGAAACTCCCCACCAGTCAGTCAGAACTGAAGAAGCCCCTTGGGTGAGAGGGTGAAATGTCTTCAAAACCCTAAATAGAAGTCCAGTTGCTTCAGATTCAACCTTCAATCTACACCAGCATCTAAGTCTATTGTGCAGTTTGACTGGGTGACTGACCCTTGAAGTTCATGTGCACTGGAAAGCTCAAAAGACTTGGCATTGCTGGCAGAAGAGCAATGGCAGAGATCAGGAGGAGTACCCAGCAGTTTCAAGTGGTACCATTGCAATTCTGTTGACATTTTCAACGATGAATTTGTGCGAACTGAGCTTTACAATTCCAACTTAGATCAAGAACATGCACAGAGAGCAAGTGACTGCTGTGGACCAGGAGCTAAATGTCTGCCTCTCATCTATCCTATAAGAATAGGGTGGTTGTGTGCCCAAGCCCCCATGCCTGTCTAGGTTTCCCATTGACGGAATGTCCCATTTATCCTCACCTCCCTCAATAACCACTTATTGTGTGTGTGTGTGTGTGTGTGTGTGTGTTTGGCCATCAGAGGGATCCAGAGTGAAACTTTTCAAATACATTATAGACTGGAGTGACACAAGGTTTTGCATCCTTTGAAAGGGTGCTGTGACTGAAAAAAGGTTGAGAAACTCTGGACAAAGAGGTAACTCTCATCAATACCATTAAGTGACTGTGAAGGAAATGGCCTTACAGAAAGCAGGAAGAATCAACATTTTACCACAAACAATATCTTGCCTGGAGATTTGGTAAATGTTTCACTTACAAGCTCTCTCCTTTTACTGTCCTCTGTGGCTTCATCTGTGAGCTGTGCAAAGACCTCTGTTAAGAACTTCTCGTCCTCCTAAGACACATTAAAACCAGGGCGAAAAAAATCAAGACACAGAAGAGCTAAAATACAAAGGAGAAAAAAATATTATACAAAACTTAATAATGGGCAGTGTATTCAAATTTTGAACCAAAATAATTTAGAATCAAAAGATTGAACTATTCCAATACTGAGAGACCTGCATTTATTAGACAGCCACTTCACCTCTCATTAACACTGAAGTACATTGGATACGAACACTTGAATATGAATTGGGTGGACTGTCTGTAGTATCATGAAAATGTAGTTTTGTAGTGTACAAAATGTCATTTGTATCATGAAAATAACATGGTGGACTCAATTACTTTCAATTAAAACTTGCATTACAAAAACATGATACTGAAATGAGCATGCAAGCTATATCAGACATTAAGTTGGTCAACAAATGACCTTTCAAAAATATTTTAATTTCATATTTTTGAATGTCACATTACAAAATTTCATATACCGACACATTTTTCAATAGTGGACAAAAAGTAACAAACTGAAAGTGTCCTCAGTGGCCATATGCATTGTTTGATCACAGGTACATTATCATGATCCTTATCCATTTCAATTCAAAATTTAAATTATTACAAATAATAAAGAGATAAAAATTTGACATTTGATCGATTTGATTTGACATTTCACAATTCCCTTTAGAAATTTGTACATTTAATAATGGAAATCCAGTTATTCATTCATAATCAAATATGCACAATATTACTATCTGGAATGACAGGGAGGGCAGGTTCTCTATCAATTGTCAAACAAAATTCAGTCAATGGAAACATAGTGGAAAACGAGGCACTAGACAAACTACACTGTAGATTTAGGAAAATAACATACAACCAGGGATGTTGTATTGCAACCTGTTTAACATGCAATGGAATTTAGTAAGGAAAAACTCATTAGACAAACACTTGTGGATAACCTGTGCCTTAAAGCATATATATCAATTGCCCTGGTTTGGATCCTTACCTGCAACATACTGACAATCTCCACCTTGTTGAAGAAGATGAAGGAGGTGAGTGTGGACAGGAAGTTCTCCTCAAAGACAGATGGTGTGGGAAGGATGATGTCCTGGATGTACTGCACCCGGTAGGTTTGGTGGATCTTCTGCCGTAGCTCAGAGTCTGTGATAGGTATCACCTCTTTAAACTTTGCTGTCTTGGTCAAGAATTCCCGATGACGTTTCGGCTGAACCAGGGCTGGGTCATACTCAAGGCAGCCGACCACATCCATGATACAGTCATCGGAGAACATCACTTCAAAGAGGGCTGCTTTATTGAGGAACAAGACACCTCGGACAATCTCATAGACGTGATGTAGACCTTCCCTGTTGTCAAGGTCCTCACATACTCTGAAGAGACCCAGGAGTTTCTTGATGTAGGCCTCACTCACCAGAGCCAGAGCAAGTTTTTCCCTCCGGATGGGGGAAGACAAAACAGAGGTAACCAGGTCAGCAATCTCCTCCAGTCGGCTTAGCTCACAAGGAGGGAGCTCCACCAGGTGGCTTGTCTCTGGAATTTCCTCAAAGCGCTCCTCTTCCGACTCATCAATGGGGTCCTGGGTGATGTCCAGGGCAGGGTCTTTGCCTTGAACCTAGGCAAAAAACATTTGAAATGAAGAATTAACAGGAAAGTGTCCATGTAATGTCTCTTTCCACTTATAGTGGCATCAAGATGTCAGCACCTTCACCACTCCTTGTGAAAAATCCACATTTCAGTAAAATAGGATTGACTTTACCTGGCAAATCTTCTCCCAGATCTCATCGCAACCAGCCTTTTCCTGAAAACTTAGGGCAAGGTCATAATTATCTGCTTCAGACCAGACAATCAGTGTGTCCTGGAAGGTGGAGAAAGAAACATCAACTATACACAAAAGTGCTTATCATACTCACTACAGCTATTCTAATATGGTTGCTTGTGTTCACATACAAATGTGAAACACTCAAAGCATATACACTACCTCACACATGCACACACTTTCATCACTGTATAACTATAAGCCTGTACAAAAAACTATTTAAATATTATTATGATTACCAATTATGTCATCTTCTTAATAGCTACCTGTCACCAGGTTTACAACCAGACCAGATAGTGGATTTTCATTGTCAGCACTGGATCATTGTATCTATGGTTGTCCAGCAACAAGTTGCGATGTTGAAATATAACTGAACTGTAACAATCTAGATTTATAAATGATAGTATTTCAGTTCAACAGGCATGTGGGAGACTGTGACAGATCCAAACAAAGATGACCTATTCTTCTTACCTGTTGTTTCTGATATGCAGTATTTGGACTTATCTTCGACTCCAATAGTAATGATCCTAAAACAAACAGTTGGGTAACATTTCACTTTCCAGTACGAGTGCGAATGATCACAGCAAACTTAAATGGTACAACGTGTTCTTGAAGGTTAAGTACAACTAATCTGCTGGCAGAGAGCATTTATTGCTAAGTAGGCAACGTGAAACGTGAATATAACAATGTTGCAATAAATACTAAAGTTAAAACTATCAATAAAATTGCACATTTACCACAACTAGCCTTATCCCGGTGTCATTTGCTTTTACATTAACCTTTGAATGAACAAATAATGGTTTAATAACCAAAGGAATAACAAGTTTCTATATTTTTAAGAGAAACTTTAAAGGCCCCCATGCTACTAAGATCACATCGTTGGTCTAAACCAACGAGCTTACAAGCACCTAGTATTCAATAAATGATTGCCATGAATATAAAGACAGTGCTAATACTGGTTGTTCAAACAATCTTAAAACATTGACTGCAACTGCAACCGCAAATTCAAAGAAGTAAGCCCTAATAAGTTTACCAAGCATAAAAAGTGGCAAACTGAACAATTCTAACCGAACAACCAGGAGTTAGCATGCTAACGCTAGCATACGGAACGTCAATGCGGCTATGCTAATTGGGAAATTACCGTCTGATTCGGCCCGAACTAATAACGATATTCCTTTCAGTCGTTCTACGAAGGTTGATGAAACGTGTCCGGTACCCCGATCGTCCCACTGCCTATCTTCATTCAACGTATATACTTTCACTCGCCGCCGAGTGTCCGACATGGTTAACCGAGTCGGAGCTAGCTGCCCGCTAACAAGCTATCACCTCACTCCGTCTGATTTCCTACCCTCGAACTGTTAACTTTGTTTCAGCCCGCATGTTCTTAAACATGCACGTCTAAATAAAGTTCACGATATCAATAAAATATTTTAGTAGTTATTTCATAAACATATTACGTTCGCGATGTGAAACAACTCAAAAGGAAGCCTAATATCAAACAGTAAAATTCACAGAGCACAAAACAACTCTAGCGGCCTTCTTCCTAGCGTCCACAGACCGCCATCTTGTAATCCGATCTTGTGTTCTTTTTCTTCTTCGACGTCAATCAAGAGCTAACCAGCGCGGGGTCTCCTCCTCCGATCGTCATCATCCAATAGGAAAAACGTAGCACCAGAAGTTCAATGCGCCACCTACAGGTCAGAAAAGTAATAGCAACAGCACTTACCTGTAGATGAGACAGATGTAGGCATAACAATAATTGTCATTTCATTTAACTGCTTTTTAATTAGCAATAACAATACCGTACAATACTCATTAATGAAATAAGATAATACAGCACACTCGTAACAACTCACATTTTTGAATAATAAAAACAGAAGAATCTCTACACTATTTTGAGCAAATTTATTTATTAGTTCATTTACAGCTTCCACTTCACAGATAGACACTGAAATTGTCTACATTTTTAGCCCTGTAATTTGGTACATATTTCTGCTACTGAGTTAAAGTTGAGATTTATAAATGGAATGACAAATTCTTATCCAATTCTACAGTCAGATAAATCACTAAGGTGTACCAGATCCAGACAGTGTGACAGAGCAGTTCCTGAAATGGGCTCTATTTCCATATTTTCATGAGTTTTAAGGCTGCACATCTCATTGGTTGTAGGGAATTATACCTTCACCATCAGATTATTCATGGGCCCATTGGATGAACCCTCCACATATCAAGCAGCTGTCTTCATGGGACAACTGGTGAAGAGATCTTCGTGTGTGTCCCTATTTGAGTCACCTAGACTGAGTAACAGTGGCTGTATAAAGACAGCCTTTTAATTTGTGATTGCTGTGGTGAAATGACTGGGCATGCTCCAGCGTGGGTGGAAGATGTGTTCAAACTCAAAATAATGTCCATTATGGCCTGGTCAATGGTTGCTTAAAGAAGTTCTAGCCTTCAGGTGTTGCAGCACAAGATCATCATAATTCATTTTCAATAAAAATATTATCCATTTTGATCTTATTACTTATTTTCTAACTCCTATTTTATTAGCTGTATTTAATCATTTAAAACCTATTGTTTCTTGTCTGGTTTTATAAAGTTTTCACTAGTTGTAATGACTTTTTTCATTATGAATACAAATTGTGGCACTTGTGTTTACTTCTTATTTATTTATTTGTTTGTTTGTTTGTAATACTGTATGTTTGGCATCTGAAAGTTGGGTTGGATTAAAATCTGGTTCTTTATGTGTGCTTGGCATTTTTTGATAGAAGTGATCTAGAATTTTAATGCTACAAGAGCAACCAGTGATTGTTTTATTTACAGATGCCTCCAATATACTGTACATGCAATACAACATAAAGTAGATTATTACAAGCATATGATCCCACATTGCCTTCTCTGTCCACATCTTGATCCTGGAGGAGGACACGCTGCCATAGTGGACACCAAATATGCAAGTCTTATACCACAAGAAGTAGCATTATGATACAGGTGAATAAGAAAACCAGTGCTAGCTTGCTGTGTGTTGGGAAAAAGTTGCTAGATGACCTTTGTTGGGGCAAACTGAAAGAAAACAGTCAATGCTAGCTGAGGTGGCAATTCTGAAAACAAGACACCATAACAGGCAATACTTAAAATTAAAGCAGATTTGTAATTTTTGAAAATGTACATCTGTTATATACCACCCATATGTATTTCCCAGTTTTTGCACAACCATTGAAGCCAAATGACACCAGGACACTGTATCTGATGAGCCACAGTTCACTCAAGAGCAGTTTTATCATGTGAATACCAATGACAGCAGGGTATAGCTCTTTATGTACAGAACAGGCTCTGTTTGTGGCACGATCTGATGCTTTTAGTTTGTTTGGTAGCAAAATCTACGCAGTTAAAATCCATTTTGGTGGCAAAGCCAAATGTTAGTCCGTGGTGTTGCTGTCACGAATCGGTGCTACTCATGTGGCTGTTGCTTGAACCCATGGAGATGCTCTGTTTCTCATTTAGTGTCCTTACAACAGTTGCAGCAGGAGACTGAAGGACCTTCCTTGAAAGTCTCATCCTGCCGTCTGTCGGGTCTCGTCCGAAGTACTTGACCTGTTAGCAGAAGCCCAGTGAGAGACAATGAGCCTAGAATGTAAACATATGAAGCTACTTTTGACAAAACAGTGTAGTCATTGAAACATACCTGTATCTGTTGTCCCACCTCTAAACCCAAAGCACTTGGATGTTTGATCTAATAAAGGAAAACACAAAAGAAATTACCTTGAAGAAGTCATGTCCATCTCAAACAGTCATAGAAAAATGAAAACACAGGTAAATATGCAGAGGCAAACTTTCTGACCCGTTTGTGGTCCAGTTGAGAATTATGCAGCAGGACAGCACTCATGTTGGGATATAGTTTCACCATCACACCAATGTCCCTGAAGAAGAAGGAAAACACAAAAGTTTGTCTTGATTTCAGTGTCTTGACTATTGAGAACATGAATAAAACCATTCTAGACAGCAGGTTTAAAACAAATGCTAATGATTGGCTTCAAATACTGTTTTCCAGTAAACATCACAATGTATTTGCTTACCTTATCTCAGTGATGGTTGCAGTGTAGACGGCACCGAACTCCAGCTGCTGTTCTTGCTGCAACACAAACATGCAGAAATGCATGCGTGTTAATGCACATAATGAACACATACACACCCATGTATGCAAACAGCCTCTTCCTCCAATCAATGCCAGCCTTTCTTTCTTTTTGGCACTGTGATACGGTGTGGTAAGCACCATTTGTGATACAAGTGATGGAGACTCACATCATCCTTGCAGATGTCACTGATGAACTCTTGGGCTTCGTTCATGGCTCCCGGTGTTGGAGCGAACACAGAGAACGTCTCTTCATCCATCTGATTTATTGTAACACCTTGAAAGGAATAAACAGATCTCCAGTTTCCACTTTATTCACTAAAACATTATGTTTCAGTTAAATATGAATCTTTAGATTACAAATCACCTGTTTGAGCTTGTAGCCTGCGAAGGTTGTAGCCCCCTGGACCAACAAAGCGTGCCCGTTTGGAAACAGGCACCCGGACAGTTTCTGGGGACAGAATGAAACTTAAGCACATCAATAATGAAGACACAGCATTATTTGATGGAAGTATCATCTTAATGCCATGATCTGCTGGGTGGTCCAGCTCTCACCCCAACTTCTCAGCTTCACTAGTCTTAAGATGATTACATTCACACCACAGGCTGAGAAACAGTGTTTTACCCCCAAACCATAAGACTGCTGAACAAAATAACCCAAACCTGGTCACACTGTTTCTTGCATAGTGCAATAAACCCTTGTGCAATATTTTTATTGTATATATACACACACATATATATATATATACATATATAGTATTTTTTTCCTATGTTTATCTAACTGAGTATACTTATCCCCTTATTGTATATTATTTTGTAAATACACTGAGCCCTTAAAGCATCCTTGAATCAGTTGAACTGCAGATGTAAAAAATACACCATGACCCACTCAGTTGTCCAACCACCCTCTCTGTGTACCTGTTCCACTATTTCTACCATTAGCCACCAATTAGCAATCAATCTGGTATGAGAAACCTTTCTTGGTTCATCTCCCTTGACCCGTTTTATAAAGGAATATGGTATGATAATTAATTTGTGTGTGAGTGTGAGTTTGCAGGAATGTCTGCAGCCTCATCCAGAAGGCTCCCTCTGACTTGTGTTTCATTACGTTGAGTTCACGACACAAAGAGGGCTCAACCAGCTAACTGCATGCTAACCTACTGCAACCAGATAACACCATGTAGAACTAAAACCCACTAAGAAACTTCCAAATAATCACCTCACCTACACTCTACAACATTACATAAGGCTATCATGCTAATAATATCTGAGGCTAACTGACATAAGTACTTAAACAAAAACAGGATATTTAAGTCAAAAAGCATAAAGAACATCTTAAACTTGTTCCAAGCATCCTTAAAAATGTAGAAACTATTTTATGATGAACACAAAACGTACCAACAACAGGTCCATTCTCCTTCCTCCTCGCTCTGGGTATTGCTATACATTTGTTCATGATGCCCAGGATTTCCCTCTTTGCCACTGGAATATAATAATATTAAAACAAAGGCCATTAAATTACTTAAGTATTTTTCTTCAGTGTAAAATCAGTTCAGTTTCACTGCAGTTTGAATTTACCAGTGGCCTGTTGAATAGCCTCCATGACCACCTTCAGAGGCAAACCGGGGATCTTCACATCAGCCTGGAGGTCAAAGAAAATAAGCCTTTGCAGGTAAATTATTTAGTTTTCCTACACTTTTCAGCCACCAAATGAGCCAAAAAGTTTGCTATTACTAACATCAGACTCAGTACCTGTAAAGCAGTGATGCCCTTGTTTGTTCCTGCTAATTTGAAGTCCATGTCTCCCAGGTAATCCTCTATTCCCTGTTTACAAAATATAATTAGCCCATATTCAACATCTCTAATACAATAATAGATTTTAGATTTGTATTGGTACTTGGTAGAAATACACAGTTGGTACTGTACCAGAATATCAGTTATTAATCTGTAGTCCTGGATCTCAGCAGGTTTCTCTGGGTGTGCCTTGGAGATGAGGCCGATTGCTACACCTGCCACAGCAGAGGAGATGGGAACTCCTGCGAGACACAGATTTGGGCACGTTAGCTACATATTATAACACAATTACACTACAGTAAATGTGAGCTATCCTATCCTATCAATCCATATTTAAATAATGTCTATTTGCCTTCAGTAGCATAAGAAGGAAACATAAATATAAATATTCTTTGCATAGTGGAGTTTTATGGTGAGTTGAGTATTTGTAAAATAAAAATGGCTTCATTATTGGAATGCACTAATACTAACACTGTAAATGAATAAAGGGTCTGTGCAAATACTTGAAAGAAAAGACTTAGAAAATGCTTAATTTTAGCCATTATGTTTTCAAAGTTGGAAATATGTGAGTATTTGATACTTGATATTCAATATAATGCGGTATTACATCAACACAATTACGTATGTAAAGCAACAGTCTTTTAAAACTTGAAATTAAATATTTCATATCTGTTTGTTGTCTCTCGGTATCAAACTTAGCAAGCATTAAATAATCATGATCAAAACATACAATCAACACCTGTGACAATATATGTTGATTATTGTGGGTATAAATGCATTCTGTGAACTTGATTTCCACTATTGTGTTTATAGTAATAATTTATACGTGATGACAAAGGCTTCGAGAGTCTGGAAATTTCTGGTTTAAATACCTTGGAAGTACTTGAAAAGTGACTAAATATTGTTTTTAAAAAGTTGTACAAATCGTATATTACATAAAGAAACAAAATATAATAAACAAAATATATCTAGAATTGCTTCTGTAGTACTTGGAAGTATATATCATTTGACCTTTGACTTTTGATACAGACAAAAGATTAAAATGATCTTTTTAATCCTGGATAGAAAATCCAGAATTGGCTGTTTAATTAGGTTGTCTGAAAAACTAATTGTAGCTGCTAACCTAATAAGAAAAGTTACAAAATATATATAACAATAACAAATTTACAAAATACATTACAAACACAAACATACGTTATTAAAGTAAAAGAGATTATTACTTCGTGGATCACAATTATAGTACCTGCATCCATCAGAGCGAGGCTGCCTCCACATGCTGAGGCCATTGAGGAGGATCCTGAAAGGAGATGAAGAGGACAATGAAAGGAGATGAAGAGGACAATGAAAAAGAGTGATAGGCTTTTCATTGACAATGTAACCCTCTGTTCCTGTCTGAGACTTCCTGCCAAATAATGAGCGAATTTCCTGTGGTGATTGTAATGTTTGAACTCTTTGAAGACTGTGTCACCACACTCACCGTTTGACTCAAGCACCTCAGCGGTGACCCTGATAGTGAAAGGGAAGTCTTTAGGAATGACGGGTCTCAGAGCTTTCTCAGCTAGGGCCCCTTTAGACACACACAGACATCCACAAATACAAATACACACAGTCGTTTGTCCATAAGATTGTTGATGGGAATGAGTGGTTAGCTGACGCCGAATACAAGCAGATGATGTAAAGTTTAGCACAAACCATGTCCAAGCTCTCTCCTGTTGATTCCGCCCACTTTTCCAGTCTCATTGGTTGCATATGGAGGGAACTGAAAAAGAAAAGAAAAGGTTGATTTTAAGTTCTCTTTGGAAAAAGGACACAGGACCTTACGTCTAATAATCTGTGTGACTTTAGCAGGATTTTACTCACTTCATAGTGAAGCATGAAGTTCTTGTCTTTGATGCCACTGCAGACAGGAAGATGAATGAGATCTGGGTTAAATTGTCTTTTCAAATGTTTTAAAGGGTTTATGTTAGTTTGTGTGTCACGTCATTCAGATATAGACAGGAACGTTTTAGGAGGTCTGATGTTGTTGAGAGGTAAGGCCAATCACTGTCTGAACTGTCCTGATGCTGTAAACAGTAGGAATGTGTGGAATCATGTGTAAGCAAGCTACCTTAAAGCTGTGGTGATGATATCTGCTTTGACACTGGATTCCAGGGAATCAAATGTGACACTGCTCAACACCTATGGAGAAAGAAAGAGGACTGAGACTGAAGAGCCTTTTTCACTGTAAAAACCTCTTTCAGAACAAAGACCCTCAATGCTAATCCTCCTCCTGCTATTGCAAAACATACATCATATTATTTTATCTCTCACAAACATCAGTCAATTTGGGCTCAATGCTTTTCCTCTTCTACAAAACGCATCTTTCAAATTAAAGAGTTGTGGCCGTCCAGCTCTGAACCTACCTGTGTTTGTCCTCTCTGGAACAGAGCTGAGCCATGGAGTGGCTTAAAGAGGTCGATGTCACAGGAAATGTTCCTTAAGGCGGTCAACTCCCTTCCGTCACATCTACAACATGCGGGGGAGAAAAAAAAAAGATTTCCAGTTTTGGCAACAATTACAAAGAAACATCACAGTTTAATGGGAATATACAGTATATTCATTTTACCCCAGACTCACCTCTTGTATTCATTAAGCACTAAATTGCGAAAGATTTCTTTGCACACAGTGTTGAAGGATTCGATGACCTCAAAGGGCTCAGCCTGAGGGAATTTTTCTAAACATGGGAGATATCAATTGATATTAAGAACACAGACCCAGTAGATTTGAAATGTAATAAATATGAAAACATAATTGTGTGAAGGGCTAACTTAATTTTTTTTCCATGAAACATTTGATGAGCTACCTTTTAGGACCTCTTCATTTTCTAGTCGAATTTTGTTGATAGCTTCATCTCTTGAAATCTGAGACGAGATTACAAAAATGTTTATAGAGAAGAGAAACAAACATCTGGCGGGGTTAAAATATTTCAACTCACTGAGACTGAGACAGAAAAGTGAATAATAAGATGGGTTCAAGATGTCCAAATGAGGAGGTAAAGACAGTTAGAGTTTTGACTAAAAACTGTGAAAAATGATTTTTACCTTATCGTGAGTGTAATCAGTGAAAACAGCATAGATCCTATCAGAAGCTAATCTGTAAGGGAAAAAAAAGGGAAAACAAGATACAAGAATAATCTATTAGTCATTATACATCACAACGTTGTACAAAGAAATGTTAGTTGTAGAGGAACGTATAAATTAAAACATGTCATTGCTTCCACCTAAAACAATATGACTCCCATTTTTGTTACTCAATTTTAAGAAATTATTTAATCATCACAGTTCCTGGTGCTACAAGTAAACACATTATTGAATATTGTCTGGATTTGTCAAAGTTACAGACAACTGATTCTGGAAAAAAATATTCTGGAAATGAAATAGAAAAAATAGTCCTAGTGTTGCATGTGCACCTTTCATCTTAAACACTGAAACTAAGGAAAACTGTTCCATCAGTGGCCTTACTGCCGAACATGTTCCACCATATCGGTTGGAGCGGAGAAGATCTTGACCGGGGTGCGTTTGGTGACCTTCTGTTGACGTTCCAGCTGCTGGATAGCCTGTATGATCTGCTGGGTGTGTTTGACTCCCACCTTCACCGCGTGGCAAAAATCCTGCTGCAGCACGTTCTCAGCTGAAGCCTCAATCATCACTGGCAGACAGAGAGTCACAGTAAAGAGGCTGTTGTATGATGCTTATCAAACAGACAGAGGAGAGCCTAATTAACGACTTGTGAATTTCATGGAAAAATGCAGATGATGTCTATGGTGATGAGATCTACACCTAGGCTATATTTAAGTTGAGTGACAAGTAATAACCTTTCAAGATAAAGTAAAATGTCCTTTTCAATCAGCAGAAAATACAATAATACAATGTCATCACATTAATACCAGGGTTCTTACACTTTCTTTAACATCAAATTTAAAAAAATCGAAAGCCTTGATGTTTTCTAATTCACAAACATTTGGGGACTTGAAGGTATATAAAGTTTTCATTTGATGCTGTTATTCTCATAACACATTCTCAGACATCCCATTTAAACTGATCTCTTCTGTAAAAATCAGCACAATATTTATTATCATTCAGAGAGTAATTTTGTCAACAGATTTTATCACATTTTACAATGGGAGAATCAATTCATAAGATCTGACATGTTATGACATAATCAATATGGTGGAAATCCGAAATAAAGATTGTAGATCAACGTTGTCCCTTTTGATAGTTTTATTAAAAAGGTGATAATAATAATAATGCCTTTGCAAAGGGACCAGCCCACAAAGTGACATAGAGTCAGTCTCTGTATGATCTGGTGAGGAGTGTCTAGAAACAATGTGTCTTCATAGGGAAACATTCGGGTGCATGTACCCTCATGTGTGATACACAGAAGGTATAAAACAACCAGTTCTTTAGAATCTAACTGGTCAGTCCTGTGCATGACGTGACTTAGATATGAGCAATTCTGTGGCTCCTCATTGTTTGGCTTATCTGCTCAGTCTGGGAGTATTTTGAGAGTTCAGGAAGAGTTCAGTAAGTTAGCATAGCATACTTATAGCAGATATAAGTGATTACCATTACATCAATCACATTAATAACTCGAGTGAAGTTATGCTGCTTGGCTTGGAACCTAAACTTTGCAACTGATTTAAATGCTAAATATGCTAATACTAAATGACTAGTCATGTTATCACGAGTATAAAGTTCTTTCCAGTCAACAAACACCTGAGTGTCTCTTTGGAGTTTGATCATTTTTCCCCAACTTACCCACTTGACTACTGGGGCCTCCGGCCACAATCAAGTTCAGACTGCTGGAAGTCATCTCTGCCCGAGTGGGGTTGACCAGCAACTCTCCATTGACCAAGCCCACACGCACAGCACCTGGAAAGAGACATACACCCTAGTAGTCCTAAACTACACTGAAAATGAGTTCGCAATAATATCCCGATGAGATCCAGGATTCAAGGTCAAAAATCTAAATATGTGAAGAGCTCTGTCTGTTCTCTGTCTCTCACCTATGGGTCCATGCCAGGGGATGTCAGACAGGGCCAGAGCAGCAGAAGCTTTAATGAAAGAAAATATTGTTTTACCTCAGGATCCAAAAAAAAAGAACACTCTGTGGAAAACATGGATGTCTGAGATTACACTCACCTGCATTAATAGCCAGTACATCTGGATTATTGACACCATCTACTGCCAGCAGGTTACAAAGGATCTTCAGCAGACATGAATATACACAGGCACAGGACATTTGAGACAGATAAGTATTTGTTCAAAAAGCAAAGGAGGGTTCAACTAATGCCATATAATGGTGAAAATAATTTCCAACTGAACTGACCTGAGTATCATAAAAGTAACCATGAGGGAACAGCGGTCTAATTGATCTGTCTGAAAGGCAGAAACATGAGAAACGGTCAGTCAGAGAACTCAGGTCAATATTAGCACACAGACCTGCTACAACAAAGTTATACATTTAACAGAACACATTCTTATCACCTATGAGTCGGCTGGTGAGGATCTCATTGTCGGTGGTGCCCAGCTCTCGCCTCAAATAGTTGGTGGGGATTCGACCTGCAGCAGCTGCTTTCTGTCTGAAGTCCACCTGTTCAAGAAAAGGGACATTCATTCACTAGACTACCAACAAAGTCCTCTATGAAATCTACTGACATTATGTCCAGATGTAGCAAGACATAGAAGAAAAAATCTTCTAAATTAGCATGATTAACTCCTCACATTCACAGCTTACAAACAAAGGTATAGGTTGGTAATTTTTTGACTGTAGTGTTTCAGAACATACCACCAGAGGCATAAACTGAGACGGAGAAGGTTTGGTTTTGCTCACAGCAGTCACCATTACAGAGGTTTCTCCCAGCTGTAAAAAAGAGAAGGAATCAGTTTATCAAAATCTATTTCTAAAAAAAAAATCATATTTTAATACATTTTAAGCAGAGAAGAGGAACTCATGTTTATAGTGGATAAATGACCAACTGGGCCATGTGGGCTACTTGCCCAAGGGGCCCATATCATACATCAGGTGACTTTTGCTAATTTGATGAACTCCAAACACGTTTGGACTAAAGCAGAATATCAGATAAAATGATAACAGACTCAGTGTCAGCTCTACATTATTATCTGACTTGTCTACCTGTTTATAGGTATGGTCAAACTTTAAATAGTACATGGTCAGAAATAAATCTGTGTTTAACCAAACTACCACAAAAGGGGTCAGCTGTCATGTTTACCTGAGGCTGCCTGGTGGCTTAATCTAGCCATTTTTAACACAAGCCTTATGAATGTGTCGCATACACTATATCAAAAATATCCTCATCTGAAAACCAGAAACTTCAGGGTAAAGTTACATCAGATACTATGTATAATATCTAAATGTATTAGATCTAATTATTAACTATTTGTATAGTGCATTGGTGAAATATTTAAGTGTCAAACACAGTTGAACAAAGTCATTTTTGGTTTTAAAATCTAAAATCGTAAAGCTTTACAATCTGTTCAACATCGTCAATCATAAGGGGGAGGGACCTTTGGGAGGAGCAACAGAGGAAGGACCCTTTATGTGGGACGGACAGACATGTACTAGATGCCGCACATACGGTACACAGTACAACATGGAAACAATAGGGAAAATAAAGACCAAAACATATAAAGAGGATATGGTTGACAGAGGATGTCGACTTCCATAATGTGCTGTAATGCATCTGTTTGGTTCAAGTGTTGACATTTGTCTTGTACCTGTACTACAGCAGATCCATCAGCAAATCTAGCAAACCTCCCTGAAGAGATCTCAAGTTTCCTACAAAAACAGCAAGACCACAACACATCATAATGGCAGAGATACGCAAACACTCTCATATTTACAAACGTCAAGTTACGTCTGTGTTTCCGTGTTCTGGATAGGAACACATCCCACCTGTCTGTTCTAGGCTTACTAAAAAGATTCAAGGATACCAAAGCAAGGAATATACTTTAATAGCCATTAAGGTCATCACTATAAGTAAAAAAAATAAAATCATGCATTGGTCGTTAACACTAAACAGCACTGAAAGTGACTGGACACTGGGAAAGTCAACTTACTTCTCCCCAAGGTCCACTCCCACACTCAGTGGATTAGCATGGTAGCTGGAAACACTGGGGTGACATAAACGGACTTGAAGGCGGGCAAACGAACGCCCAAGTCGGAGCAGATACCTCATATCTAAAGACCCAGAAGACAAAGCTACAAATTATATGAGAATGGTCAGTGCCTTTACTGTGGATATGTCCGTGGAGGCTTCCATGTCAGATAGTCACATGTACGGAACTACGTTGTCGAGCTGCGTCCTCTGATTGGACCAAACGAGGTGAGTGTGTAACATCAAAAATGTCCGTACTAGCCGAGATGCAACAGTTCCACAGCCATTCAAGTTCCCCTTCCAAATAAAAGACTCGTGTGTACGCCGCCATCACTCCACTGTGTTACATTAACGATGTAGACAAGCAACGAAAGAAAAGCCTGGACTACAGCTGAGGTGTCAGCAGTGTTTTCTGTGGGAGAGCATGTTTTCCTTTGGCATGGCGTTTGGACTTTGTCACTTTGCTAACCTTATACATGCACAAAAAAGTCATATAACACACTAAAGGAAAGGGAAAAACACCATAAGCATAATATGAGCACAATCTGTTGTTGTTGTTGTTGTTGTTGTTTTATTAAACAATTTACAATTGAATATGGGGGTTAAATGGTTTGCTAATTTTTGCTTTCTGTTTTTATTTACATTTTACACTGCGTCCCAACTTTTTTTTTGAACAGGGTTGTATTGTCAGCTGCAGTTTTGAACAATTTTTCTCAACCATGAGGGATGTTTGGTCTCCCCTTGAGAAAGTGCAATGCAACCAATGAACAGAACTTCTTATGGTCTCTCTCTGTGTGTTTTTGTTCTTACTGTGAGGTAAGTCCACCTCAGCTGTGTATTTGCATAGAGAGGATAAAATATACGTGAAAAAAGAAATCTCAAAGAATATTGAACCTTTTAAAGTGTAATTTATGATAAACCAACTATTGCTGGATCAGTTATTATACAAATTAGTATGTCCAGCTTCTCAAATGCGGGGATTTGCTACTTTTTGTTTGTTAATTATTAATGTAAATGTGATATATTTGTCTCTGGACATTGCTATTTGAATATATATATTTTTATACTATTTTGTAATATTTTATTGAATACACAGTTTCAGATTCATCTTTTAATCTATCAAGATATTTATTGATGAAACTACAAGGGGGTGGAGTATCTTAAGGTGTTTACTGGTTCCTATATTGTTGATTCATCTTCTGAATGTTCTGCTGCTTTGCAATGGAGAGAATCGGTAGCTCTGATAATGTTGGGTGAGCAAGAGCGACAGAGAGAGCAGTTCTATTCAACCAGCCAGAATTTGGAAACGATAATTGCATTTACTGAGCAAAGTCTTGCATGTATGAATAGTATACAGTGCCTGACAGACCTTTTTTTTTATGTTTTATGTTTATGTTTTCTAGTGATTTCATTTTTTTCCTATTCTAAACAGAAAATGAAAACACAATCGTTTTTATTTTTGATTTCACGCCTCCCTTTTTGGCCATGAAAAGGAAAACGCCTTGTACTTCAATTTTGGTTTTTGTATTTTAAAACAAAAAATCGAATAACCACACGTTTTTTGTTCATTGATATCGTTTCTGAAACGAAAATAAAACAAAACAAACAATGTTAAAACAATTTAAACTTGTCTCTGAGGGTGGCGTAATATAGCTTGTAGGGTAAATCCAATGGGTATGCCTAATAAAAATAAATAAATAAAAAAAATTTTTTTTAATGGGTACGCCTATTATGCAATTTGAAATCCTCACCGCTAGGTGTCAGAATTGCCTCACAAAGATCAATATAATATACAGTATAAAATAAGATAAGATATAAGATATTCCTTTATTAATCCCACAGTGGGGAAATTCTCAATGTTATAGTAGCACAGTGTACATTAGCACAGTGGGGAGGGGAAAATATAAAAATACAAATACTATAAAACGAGAGGGATATAAAGTGTCTCAAAAATATTGATCACAAAAACAAATTGATCACTCACTTCCCGTTCATTATGGCCTACACTGCATTCTATAAATTAACTTAATTTTTAAATAATATTTGAAACTATTTTAATTCGTTTAATCAATCACTGTCCACTTCTAGGCTATTCATCAGTGACACAGTAAGGGCCATATAATTGTAGTTTGCAGTAAGTCAGAAATTGCTGAGTGTCCTCCTCAAATTATCAAAAGGCCACTCTGTGCAGGTCCGCTGTTAAACTGTTTCCTTCAGACAAAATGAATGTTGTGCTTCAGTACTCAGTACGTCAGTCTGTAAATCAGTGATCTTACTTGCTGATCAATCCAGATGTAGACAGTCCTGCAGTCATGAGCCAACTCCTTAACAGCGGGGTTGCTGCAGTTGTTATGGTAACAGATGAGGCTTAACAGCATCCCCAACACTCTCTGGACTACTTTCATGCATTCACACATTTCAGCTAATTGCAGGGAGGAGTACCAGGTGTTCAGACAAGCTCACACACACTGAAAATCACAAGCACACATTTCCATTATTACCAAGGTTTCAACTAGTATTATCCTGTATTCCATGTGCTCTGGGACACACTGAGTTCTCTTTATAACCATACAGAGCCATGGACTATTAGTGCGCAATGGACCAGTCAGTGTTTTGTGGAAGACTGCAAGGATCATAAGCAGCTCAGTGGAGGATTCTGTTTTACTTTGTCTTGAAGAGTTTTTTCTTTTCAGATTATATTCTCATGTGGATGTTCATCGACAAATGTCAAAATCAGATGGCTTTTTGACTGTCAATTTATACATTAATTAATTTGTTATAATTATGTCATCATCTTGGTCATCATGCAGAGATATCTTTGACCCTTGAAATTATTTTTACCCTGCCATGTAAATAGACAGGGCATCATTGTAATTTGTTAGAACAAACTGCACAACACTAAATTAAATTACACTGGTCTACCTTAATCTGAGTCTTCAAAGTGTTTGACTATGTATGATGTAATAAAAATGCAAAGAGGCTTTTGCTTTTTTGTCATTTTCTTTGTTTAGCAATGATGTCAAATGGAAAATCAGCACTGGTCTCTCCTTGTGTGTGTGTGTGTTTGTGTTGTTGTGTATGCCTTGCTCCCCTTGGGACGCTAGAGCTTAATATATTTTTCGGATTTCCATTCTGCTGTGTTTTAGTAAATGACAACAGGACAGCCTGAATGAGTGTTGCACTGATCTGTCAGACACACAACAACACATAGATTTCACAGGATTTTCCACAGTGGTGCTAAATGAAGTTTTCTGGATCCTTGGCAGCCACATGTGACTCTGTCTTTAAAGGGAGATTATCTATCCTAAACATCCAGTGAGAGCTTCACTGAACAGACTTTTTTTTGTGTGGAAACCCGTGACACACATTTTCGATAATTTCTTTTGCAACGTTTTGTTTTACAACTTTGCATCGTTTTCAAATTTCCATCAAACACGACATTGAAATGGCATTCACCCCTCTCTGTGGTTGAAAGACGCTTCTCCTGTCTGTCACTGAAATGCCAGAAATAGGATCCACTCTCCTCAGACTAATATTGACATGGATAAGCTATTGAGACAGCTCATAGTGACTTGATTTGCCAAGGCGCAATTTCCTTTGTCAAGTGTGGGAATTAGATTATGGCACATGGCAATAAAGGGGCATAACACGGTTCCACATTCTCAGAATGAAGTAGAATAGAAATGTAGCTCATGGAACAGTCAGTGTGTTCCTCGGCCAGTGCTACATTCAAGTACATTAATTTTTTCATGACAGCTTTTAGAATTTTGGGCACTTGAAATTTTTGGTCAAATGCTTATTTCTACCACAATTTGCTTTGAGCTGGAATAAACCATTTTCCCTAATGGTAGAAATGCCATAAAAATATTTATGCAGAGGCATTACGTGTCTGTTGTGGTACATCAGATATTGTGTTGCCAGGTATTATTTTTATGCCATACACATACAGTTAAATGGAGGTTATTGGTGCATGCAAAGCTCCCACAATAAACTGATCTCACAGGATCAGTCTAATGATTGGATGCAGATTATAAAAAACATTGTGTTTGTGTGTGTGAATGATAATTCAGACATGAGTGGGTAATAAACAATAAATAACAAGCTGGTGGTGCACTAATCAATCAAATCAGGGTACGATATAATCATCATGAACTAAATATGACACAAAGACACAGTTAAACTGTTACATGGTGCAGTTAGCAGATACCAAAGTGTACCAGAGAGTGAACAACTCTTATGTTTAAAACGTGAAGAATTCAGCAAAGAGAATAATCTTCATAAAGCATCAATAAAGCATCAATAAAGCAACCTGTATGCAAAACAAAATCTGTGTTTTTTTATATTTGTCTCAGAATAAAAATTTACATCAAACATAAAGAGTAGCTAAAATTTAATTTTCAAATTTTCAGTACAACTATACTATAAAACTTGCATTTATGACAACTGGCTCCTTGCAGTATTGTTTGCCTGTCAGACAGGGCAGATAGAGTAATTAAAATCTTTGAGGCTTGGACTGCAAAGAGATGAATCCAGAGCGGTCAAAAAGGTTAATCATGAGAACCTCAGACTCTAATGAGACGTGATGATGTGCAAAATATTAAAATCTATAATAAAATAAACAAATTTAGTTGGAATATGAGAATGGCATTGCTATAATGATGATTCAATTACACCTTTTGGTTTCTGTGACAGAAAACATTTATCTCTTAGAATAAAGGAATGCATCAGAACTTTATAATAGATCTACAAAGATACACATCTTTACTGCCCTGTGATGTTATGCAGTAAGGCTTTCATTAGGTCACATGATCTCAATTATTTAAACTGGACATTTGAATGATAGGCATTGATTTTCTAGGGCACCACAACAGGATGGAGACAAACAGAGACAGAGGGGATGGTCAGAGTGACCTCCACTGTGAAGGAAGAGGTCAGACCTTTAAATTATTTTTATTTGGGTCTGTAAGGAAACAAACCAGTTCAGGTACTCAGAGGATCTATTGACACTCAGCATTTTTTTATAAAGTCCAGTTGACCATATAATCATCAGTGCACCATTGAGACTTTTTCAACAGTGAGAATTTCTTTAATTTACAAGTAGCTTGCATAAGACTGGTACTTTTTGGTCCAAAGCAAGATACCATTACATTTATCATAAAAATAATGACACATATTTTATGATTCCTAGTGATTCTGGTCACCTTCAGACAAGTAATCTATGCATAAACTGGCCAGGCTGTCATGGAGAATGTAATATCATCAAATGTGATAAACATGGGCTTTCCCTCAGAATATGCTGTTCAGTTTTGACTCTGAACTCGCCTCATTAAAAAAAAAACGCATTGTTCATTTACATGTTAGTCATATTAGTTTGGTAAGGGCAGTCAATAGTGGTTACGTGTCAACTGACGAAAGTGGAAGTGGTAACTACTCAAACAATTCTTTCCAGAATTAGTCAGCCCACCTTGCATTGAAGCCAACATGAGAGCAGCATAGCTCCAAATCAAAATGTTTGTGGTGACTTGTAAATTCCAGTGAAATAACTAACAGGAAACTGGAGTCACCTCAGGAAGACAGACAGAGAATATCTGAGAGAGGTGCTTCAAGGCCATGTGGCTTTTTGGAGAGCGAATTTATTTTTTCTCTTGTGGATTTCTTAGCAGCACTGATTCAGAGGCAGTGGATTTTTTTCATCCCTGGGTTGAACTAATGCTAACTTGAGGAAACATTCCTATGTGTATATTGTTGTGTAGATATTGAGCCATGAGAAGCGGTCTGGTGGTTTTCCACTGCATACTTTTGCTTGCTTTTATAGTTGACTGTGTGTGTGTGTGTGTGTGTGTGTGTGTGTGTGTGTACAATGAGTCATCATTAGGTGGAGGTGGATGCAGCTTTGAGACAAAACTTGTTAAAAGCATCATGAATAATAGATGCCGATGAGACAGACACAAGCTCCCTGTTCGATCCAAGGTTAATGAATCCCACACTAATGTAAACAAATACTGACAAAGACAAACAACCACCAATACACCAAGCTATACAAAATATCCATCTAACCCCTCCACAGTACTTGAGCCAAACGTAATTATGCTGAGGCTGCAGGCACTACATGAACCAAAAAATGTTTTCATTATCTGCGTCAGTGTTTAACCGTCTGCTGGGGTTGATAGGGTTAGTAGGAATGGATGTGGGTTGCCTAAAAAAGGGCAACGTTTGACTTGAGTACATTCTGAAGCAAATTCCCCTATTGATCTTGGATAAACTTCATTGACTCCAGGGACAAAATTACATTGCAGGAGGAGTAATAGCCAGACGTGTGATTGGAAGCCAAAGTGTAAAAGGCATTAAAAGGCCTAAAAACCTACTTTCTCAATCAGCTTCTTACTCTAAGCAGCAGGCTCCTACATGGATTATGTACAAAATGTAAGATTTGCTTTTTATAAGAGAGATTTTCTTTATTAGACATGTATATAAATGTATGTATATATCTTTATATGTCCCTGTGTATGTGCATAGCTATATACTGTATGTGTGTATAGTTAATTTTATTGTTGATTAATCTACATGTTATTTTCATAATTTATTTCTTATTATTTCTTATAATTGTTTAGTTTATAAAATGTTTAAAAAAAATCAAAAATGATCATCATAATTTCCCAAAGGCCAAAGTAATGTCTTACTATTGCTTCTTTTGTCCAACCAACAGTCCAAAAACCAAAAACATTTTAATTATAATAAGTGAAGACAGAAGAAGAACAGAGAAAAGAAACAAATACTTATATTTAAGAAGCTTGAAGAAGAAAATGTTTGACATTTTTGCTTGATGAACTACTTACACAATAAAGAGAAAATTAAATATACTTGTAATTGGTAGCTAACTTTCTTTTGATTGTCTAATCCATTAATCCACTAATCTTTGCAACTCTACTTCTAACTATGCCAAAATACAAAGATATACCATCTAATAAAAGCTTAGTTAAGACATTTTCAGGCAAAGCCACTGACTGAAATATATCACACTTAACTAATTAAATGTTCTAGTATTGTGTATTAGGCACAGATTTGAAATAAGAAATAGATGGGGAATGGTTTCTACCAGTTAATCTAAACACACAGTAATTATATACAGTAATCTGTATCTGCAGCAAGGTAATGACTGAATGATAATTCAAAACCCACAGTCATTAACTGGAGGTGGGAGACACCTAATCAACGATGATGAATGGCTCAGTGTGGGTGAAAAGGCAGCAGAGGAGGTGTCGCCAAAAAGCAAATTAAAACACAATCCCTGATTTGGGAAAGAAAGAGACCCGGGTCACCTTTAAGGGACCCAGAATGAATGGATTAATGTATGTTTGCCTGTAATTTTTAATAAGCTCATTTCAGCAGCAGCTCTGTTGGATAAGCAGAGGCTCTCATTTGCATTTAGAATCATGGTCATTCTGGTTGATACTTCAGCTTGAGGCTATACAGTATGAGACCTAGACCTGTTGTATCTTGCTTTCTGCAAAACATGTTTGACTGGAGGGACCTAAACTTAGTGAGGAGCTTTCAACATGTGATTAAAAACAAGCCACCAAAAACTACCAGGATATCAAAAAAGGGGATTTGTATTTTGTCACTAGCCTACAAATAAACCAGAATACCAAATACTAAATGTTAGTTTGTACAAAAGACTGGTTTGGAGTTTGGAGGATATGTCAGTGGTACAAAAGTGCCGTTTGAAGACTTTCTTGAAAATCTATTGTGCAAGGATTACATAACTCAGATAATTGGCTTCATCTGTTTGGGTTGTATGGTTGTGACAAATTGCAGAAAATCCATGTAGAACCCTTCAGGTCAGCTGATTGAGAAAATAGGTTTCTATAACTTTTTTATAGGCTTTTATAACCTTTTACATGCTGTTCTTCAATCATACATCTGCCTATTGCTATCCACAATGATTCAATTTAATCCTTAGAATCAATAGAGTATATCTTTATTCATATACATCATATATATTAAAATACAGACAATTATTTACTTGATTAATTGTTTCATCCATAAAATGAGAGAATCAAAATGCACTAAAGCCCAATTTAATGGTCTTGCAATGCTTTGTTTTGTCAACTCCAGATCTCCAAAAATATTGAATTTACAATGTTAATAAAAGCAGAAAACGCTCACATTGGGAAAGCAGGAACTGTGCAATTTGAGGAATCTTCTGTTTGAAAAATTTTCTACTGCCAGCTCTGCACATTTTATGTCCAACTTATCCTTATAAATGATTGGAAATCAACCACTTAGTAGCATATTTGATGTTCCATCTATTTTGTGATATATGTGGTGAGGTAAATACATCATGTGGATCTGATAAGGTTAATTTATTTCATTGGACATCTCTTTAGGTGTATATTTGGACAAAGCTCACAGACTAATAGTTTGCTGTAAATTTACAGTAGTCTCTTTGTACAGTACCCACCAGGTGTCAGTGGCCTACTACTCTAATGTATGTCTTAAATGCAGACAGAAGGTATGAATCAATCTCCAATATTTTTAAAATAGTATTAAATAAAATATAAAATGCATATCAAACAGTATAGATTGCCGTACTAGAGCTGCAAACAAACTTATTCCAGTCCCTCTATATCTGCATCACTCATTAAAAATGATGATGCTTTTGGGTTTAACCAATGTCCTATTTTTCTTTCAGCGCACAAGAGGCGGAGGGAGATGCTCAGCAGCGACAGCTAGAGAGTGAGGCGGCACTAGGTGTCCTCCAGTCATCGCAGCTCCCGGATCATTATTTGCTGCAATTGAATGGAGGCAGACGGGGGTTAGAGAGGTAACCGCTCAGTAATGACTTTACAATTAATATGAGGGATAAACAAACGACTAGAAACCCGGACCATAAAACTCTACATCTTCACACACTGGATATTTTCTTTATTTAATCGTGTCGGAGGAATATTTCTCTTTATCGTACTGTGATCTTTTGCTAGTAGCGGTCAATTTCAGAGTAAGTTAGCATAAAACATAACATAACATACCTGGCACAGCTTTCATGTAGTCTGCCTTTTTCTAATTTCTAAAGATACCTAACTGTGCTAAAGGTTTTTTTTTAAACCAAAAATGTGTTTCATTGTCCTTGCCAAGAGGTAGTCAAGCCCAGTCATTGGCATATGAAACAGCTGGGTTGTGTCGAGGAGACTGGATTAACCTTTTCTCTCTACTGAATACCTCCAACAAACCCGGACATACTCCAGCTGCCAAAATGAGTGTCGGTTTAATTCAATCAGCTACATGAGTGGAGCCTAAACAAACACACCTTTCTCTCAATGAGTGCATAGTTTCTCCATATCTGCTGAAATAAACTGCACCACTGGAACTGGAAAATATGGAAAGCGAGGTTTTCACCCCTTTGCTGGAGCAGTTCATGCTGACGCCTCTGGTCTGCTGGGTAAGCGCCCTAATTAACTATTCAAATGTGTTTTAAGGCCACTAATCAAACACTCCAGTTGAAAGCTTCTCTTTTAAGTGTTTATTGATTAGCTTAACACCATGTATTGTCTCATTTATTTTCAGGTAAAGACAGTCGGGCAGCTGACATTGACCGATGGCACCAAATTATCGGAATATATTGAATTAGTGGATGGGATTTACCTGAATGAGATCATGCTTGAGATGTAAGTAATTTGACAGATTAAGAAATCTCACAAACCAATGCATGTATCACCTTTAGGATTAGCCACATGAGACCATGTAGCTCTTAAATTGGGACCCACAAACGCACCATTCTTATAGATGTATTTATGTCTTAGAAATAATATAGTGCTTTAAGTAGGTATATTTGCAATTTCGTCTCCAGCCACTGTTCAGCACTTGAAATTATCTGCAGAAGTAAATGTAGGCCAAGCAGAAAGGGACTTTGTATTGGGGACAATGATGGGTCATACAGTCAGACATATTTGCAGACAGTTTTTGTTAAGATCCCTTGGAAAAAGGAGGCAGCAAGCAGCTCCATAACTTCCAGCTGCACTGCTACACTACTCTACAATGTCATCTGTAGAAGAGTTGAAGACACTCCACCCCTGGAAGCTCCTGGCCTCACGTTTCCTACTGTGCTGTAGATTAAACTAGAAATAGTAGCCTTAAGCAGAGCCCAGAATGTAGATGCAGATCACACAGCAGTGCAGATCCTTCTTTAATGCAGGCTAGCCCAGCACAAACGCACATTTGTGTGGTGTTATTATTTTAAAAAGGGAGTCATCTGTCTGTCTTTCCAGTCGTCTCCAAATATATAGCATAGCAGGAGACAGTTTCCCATTCCTTTGTCTGGCTTTAGGCTGCTGCTTCCTGCTAGCAGGGCAATTTTCCATATTTTCCGTTAATGCCACACTTCATGCTGTCAGCATTTACTCCTCCTTTTTGGCTGTCAAAGGAGAGTACAGCCAAGCCTGCTCCCAGTGGAAGTAATTTCATTTCACAAGAGATTACATGTTGCAGATTAATAAAGCAACTTCAGCATTTTTTGTACTCCAAGGTTAGTTAGATTAGCAGAATTGACTAGGTAAGGGGAGGCTTGTCATTATTATTATTATTATTATAGCTCTATGTGTGCATTTTGTTCAGAATGGTTAAGCGGTAGCTGTTTTACATGAAGAGCTGACTAACCCTGACTGGAAATGCCCAGTGAACTCTTCCTCTTGCTCTGGCTACATCCTGTGTCCTCCACCTCCTGCTGCTTGACTGCATCACTCCGCTAAGCCGCCTACCATCACATTACGGGCCAACTTCCATGCAACGAGTTACCATAAACTTGTGTCTGTCCTGCCCCACTGGCTTAGACTGTCAGCCACAATACAGTTAACATTAGTCTTGCTTTGGTATTTCCTGGTTGCACAGACAGCTATTCATAGTCGTCGGTCCTGCAGCTGGATTGGCTGTCGTAATGTGAGCACTGTTTGAATTTTGCAAATTTCCAAGCCCTCTTGAGGCACTGCCACATAGCCAGGCATCTCATCATGCTTTGTGCAGTGAATCAGCCACTTCCCATAGACATTTCGCAAGTCAGTTTGCCTTTTGTCGGCCAGCACTGTCAGGTCTCAGCTACCTCCTCCGACTGTCTTTCCTCCTCCTAGTCCTCCAGGCCGCGTCTACACTCTCAGAGGAATCCTTCAAAACAGTGAAGTGTTTAGGGAGGCCAGTGCAGGTCTGTTGGATAAGAAAGTCTTTCCTCTTTCAGGCAAGAAGGTGAACAAGTCAGCAGTGTTTTATCAGCTCTGCATATTACGACTGACCTGGTACTCGGTAGGATTTCTGTCTGCGAATAAACGGAATGAACTGGACAGGAATTTTTTTGTGGCTGTTTGAGGGCTCCTGCAGGGAACAACGAATGAAGAGCTGAAATAAACTGTGACTGGCTCAGTGATTGCCCGACAGGATGTCAGGGATTTTCAGTCACAGCCACCTCTTTGTGTTTATATGTTTGTGTGTTTGTGTGTGTGTGTGTGTTCTTTTCTGCAGGGTCTCTGTGTCTGCGTGGGAGTCTGTGTAGCTGTGTTTTTTCTTTTTTCTTTTTTTTTTCTTTTAGTGAAATTTGTTTTGGACTGAGGCAGCTGTTGGTAGTTGTCTTGCCCAGCCACCCTCCCACACAGAAGGCCCACAGTGTTGATCAGATGTTATGTTTGTGAGACTGCTCTTTGTCTGCCTCCTCCTAACTTAACAGCACTATGTGGTCACCTCCATGAGGCTCAGCTAACGAAAATAGCTTGTATCATAATCTGAAATGTATGTTACAGCTCATGCATCTCGACTTTGCAGCTATTGCAGGGACTTTTAAAGGGATGGTAGAAGACGTAACATGAGATGATTCAATTTGAAATGACAAATGTATTTTAAATTACATGCATCATTCAAAGTTTATTCACTCCTAAGACTTGGCATCGGTGTTTATTAATGGCTCCCTCCCTCTATTCATCTCTCTTAAACTGTTACTCATTAAAAGTAGCTTAGAGACTACAGGCAAGTTTTCAGCTTCTTTGAAAACCTGTAGATGATTAATAGGGATTGTATTGTTCCAGTTCTTGGTCTCCCATAAACATGCTCTCAAGCATGCATTTTAATTTCTCCTCACCCCCTCTCTTCTGATGTCTTGAAATATTTTGTAATCAGTGTTATTTGGCACCGTGTTGCTTGTGATTGGTCCAATTGAGCTAAAATGACTCTGCTGGTGTTAGCCTCTTGTCGGCCGTTGCTGTTTACGCTGGAAAAAGAAACTCTCCTATGATTTCAGCTTTGTAAACACCGTCACTGTCACATACTTCTTCCAGACTAGATCATAAAATACACACATTAGTAGATTACAGAATACACTAATTAGTCCATAAAACATTGTTTAAAATGGTTTAAGTGCTTCTCTTTCCGTCTCCTGGTCTCACGTTTACAATACTTTGGCTGAGGAAACTTAAACTTCTACCATTTTTACTGGTGATGTCAGCTGTTCTAGTCTAAGCTGTGGTGTTGCTTTGCAAATGTCTCTGTATTGCCTTAGTGCAGACATGGCAGACAAGTTGGCAGCAGTTGTCATTGAGACAGCATGCAGGGAGACGTGGAGGGACCCAGGATTATCCAACGGTTTGCTGACACCCAGATGGCACCGTGTCCCATCCCCCCTGCCCTCTTGTGACTGACATTACCGAGCCAATTAGATTGCCTCCTCAGTGCTGTCAAACCAATTGGTTTTCCCACTCAGCAAGAGGGGGGGGCAATTAAATTTTTTTGTCAGAGTGACAACTGTCCAGTAATCTCTGTTTCCCTGCCAATCCTGTAGACCCGTGCTGGTTCACTGGCCTGTTCAGTGAACTAGTCGGTCTGTCCTCTACGGGCTGTTGGGACAGAGTTATGGGAGTGAGACACATGCTAGCAGGAATCAAAAAGGAGATTTCATGTATCCTATGTGGTTTTTAATCTAACATTTGTTATATTGACTAGTATAAAGATTTATTTAGGCTTTTATTTTAGACATCTTGCACTTTCTTGTACTGCATAGTTGTGTGTCACAGTAACCTAGACACTAAGTTTAAAAAGTGGTTGTTTGCTAGCTTTGGCCAAGTAAGTATACAGCAAATATAGAGATCTAAAATATATGTTGATTATAGAAAGAATGAGAACTGAGACATTACTGTGCATCTGAGTAAGTTTCAGAACGAGTATAAATAATGTGGTGATGTTTTGATCCTCATTTTTCTGCAGATGACATGTAGACAAGGGTGCTTCTCAGTCTGTTGTGATGAAGAAAAACCAATGAACCAATGAGTCGGTGAATATAGATCTATTAATACTGAATCCAGATTACAAATCCTGTTTTTCCCTCAAGACCACGTTACAGGATGTAGCTCTCAGCACACCTGTCATCACTTCCTTTCATGACACAGTTGGCTTTCCGACACACACAAACACACTCAGACTTTGACCAATGAGCTTTGTAGAGGAGTCTTGGTTTGAAGGGACGACATTGATGACGTTTGTTGGTTTAAGCCCTGGACCTATAGTCTTTTGTTGAAAATTGCTTTCTTTTGTTATGGACTGGCAGATGCATCATTTGATTATGTCCATAAGTGTTATACTAACATATGGAGGCTATATTATGCTCATGCTACTTTATTATGGCTTGTTTGCTTTACTAGAATATTCTGAGGATAGACAACCATCTGAAAAAATGTTATTTCAGACACAATGTAGAAAAGGCCACATACAAAGATGTATATGTGTCAGTGCTTTAGTATTGATAATATTGCATTCATATTTATCTACTGTTTTGAGCTTTTTAGAAAAAAAAACTGACTGTTTGACTGCTTTGGTGATAATGGTGAAAGAATTTAAGATGCAGTGTCCTTAGAAAAAGTAATTAAGCTGCCTTTTCAGACCTAATCAAATACATGGCAGCCATGGCTGATTATATTTAATACATGTATTTTATTCAAAATCTGACATTTTGAATAAAAGTGTTAGAAATAAAGATTTCTATGTTCAACAAATCCAAGAGTAAATTCAACATCATTGACACAGTGCACAAATATTGGCCTCCTCTCTTGTCACAAGTCAATTGGTAATAATTGATTAACTGATCAAATGAAAATGAATCTGAAACTACTTTCTTTATTGATTATTTATTTATTATTTATTGATTCTTAATTGATTTATTGTTGTTTTTTAGACAAAAAAGGCATTTGAAGACTTTACCTGTGTTAGGACACTGGCATTGGCTTTTATTTAATTAACTTTTGACTTTTCATTGACAAAACAATTGATGGGTTAAACAGGAAAATCATCAGATCATCAGTAGTGAAAATAATTGTGAACTATATTACTAGATTGCTCTATCCTTATTGTCCTCACTTATTGTGTTTGTCTCTCTTCCCTCTTTCAGCTCATTTTTGTACCTCTTTATATTATTATCTCTGTTTTTCATCATGTCTCAACATCCACTGTCACTGTACCTCTTGCTCTTCCCCTCTTTCTCCCATCCCTCTTTTCAATGAAGCCTTTCTGTATATCTCTGTCTGCTTTTATGCCACACCTCCTCTGCTGTCTTTCCCCTCTGTTTTCTTTGAGCAGCATGTTGAAGCCTTTGTTGGCTTTCTCTAGGGATAGTTGCAGCAAACATAGTTGGGATTCCAGCTGACTAAAGAGCTCCCCTCTTTCGGCAGGCAGAGCTGTTGTTAGGGTGTCAATCTGCTCAATGCTGCTGCTTGGAGTTTGGGATCCTCATTCTTCCACATCATAAGTGTAGAGTCGAACATTTACCCTGCATCTCATGCTCCTCTTTGTGTCATGTGATGCTCTCTGTGTCTGTCTGTCTGAGGAGGATTTCTATCAAGACAGGACAGGAAACGGCAGCTGTGACCTTGAAAGGACAAAACTTTAACAAGGCTATGCTAATGTGAGGCATTCAAAAATCCCAAACCAAGTACGTTTTAAACCCCACAGGGAGCATTTTAGGATTTTTTTCACAGGCTTGTTCTTCGCTTCTCAGCAGTACTGTTTCAGAGTCCATCTGATTTACAGATGGTTTGCGTTTCAAGTAATGTATTCTCAGGATTAGTTGGAATTTCTGGGCAGCATCATGTTCAGCATGTCAGTAAATGACAGATATTATCCATAAATTGTTCTGCATTTTATTCATTCACAACCCACAATGATTTGGCTTTGTGTTTTTGTTTTTGTTTTGTGTTATATATGTATTGATTTTCCTGAGAGAGAAATGGAGAGACTGAGGTTTTGTGAGAGTTTAGTGTTTATTTTTAATTCCTCATTTCCCCTGCTTTATTTTTGATTATATTTGATTTAATCTGTCTGATAAGCTCCCATTTTCAGTGTCAATTTGGTGTTGTTGTTGTTGATGCAGAGTCGACACTTCCTCCATATGTTCCATGTCACAGGCCTGTCAGTTGCTCAGTGGACACAATCACTTCAGTTCCCTTCTGGACTTGCGTTACAGGAAGTGTTGAGATTCATTAACAGCACATTAACATTGAAAATGAACAGCAAAGTAGAATTAATCTGTGAAAACGTGCAACGTTTCTGTGAGTAGAGGAAAAGAGGATGCAGTCATCTTTAGCATTAGACTTTCTTGATAACAAAAAAGAAGACATCTACTTACCTACAATTCTAATGAGTGATAGTTTGTAATATCTTATCTTAAACCAATAGCTGATGCTATGCACCCAGTGTAATACATAGTATTTTTTATGTGGTATTTAAATATAATATTGAATTTGCTGCCATAATATGAAAGTAGAAGGACGGTGCCATTGAAACATATGGCCATTCCTTATTTAGTAGCTTGACTGTACTGGTTAGCTTGCTTCGTCATGGAAACATCTAAAGGACGAGGTTTTGACAGTCGCAGTTTTAGTTTGGAATGCCCCATCAGCATAGTTGTAGCTGGGAGGC
Organism: Chaunax sp. Z400; assembly: GCA_037577475.1. Lineage (NCBI taxonomy): Eukaryota > Metazoa > Chordata > Actinopteri > Lophiiformes > Chaunacidae > Chaunax > Chaunax sp. Z400. The sequence goes on from CM075193.1 coordinate 18,432,816, forward strand.
TCTGCTGATGATAAGTTTGCTGCAGCATAGAATTTTGTATTTGTGCTTTATGTGGTTGCTGGTTTTACACCATTTACACCCAACTACCTTTGTACATATTGCATTTAGCTGCATTTTTCGTGAAATTCAGTTAAGTGGGCCTGCACATTCAAAGGTTTTACCCTGTCATGACTTGAGAGCACAGAATGTAAACACTGTCGCGTGACATCAAATGACCCAGGCAGCTTCGTCACAATTAGGGGATGTTTCAGACTTTGAAAATTTCAGATCTATTAGAATGAATTTGCAATACATAAATATTGATAGCAGCATTTGTCCAGGAGCTTACCAATATTGCAGTACTGACCAGCCAGGAATTAGTACCAATCGTTCTCCATACCTATCCCTTCTGATAAGTGGGGTAATCATATTCCTACAAAAGCAGCAAATAGTTTGATGTATGAATTTGTTATGGGTAACTGAATGAGGTGCACATACTCAGGACACACTGGTGAAAAGTTGACAATCTTGTTTGCATGTTCCCTTTGTGTGGATGTCTACTCATGTTGGTGTTTCCCTGTTTGAGTTTGTAATATTCAGACTGCACTATCACCCCGATGACAGTCCAACCCAACAGATAACAGAACATGGATGTTAGGAGGGACGGTCATTTTATTTCATGTAGTCTAGCTTTTCTGATCTCTGATCTCGTGCAGACTAATCCCATCACAGAAACAGACCCACAGAATTATCCTGAACTGAAGCGCTAACTTTAGCATGGCTGCTAAGAAGTGCTCCTCCCCCATATTCCTCTGACTGTAGCTGTTTGTCTTTCTGAGTGTGCGCGTGTGCATGTGCATGCGTGCGTGTGTGAGGCACAAACACGCTCTCCTGTGCTGCGTTTGGACAGTACATCTCATGTGCGCCATGCCAACCACGTGGCCAAATGCAGCCTGCATTTTCTGTGTGTGTGTGTGTGCATTTAGCCTACTTTATGTGTGTATGTGAGCATGTGCCTGGCTGCCCATGCTGACTGTAATGTAGTCTGTCATATATAGGTTAGCATCACTCCTCAGCTTACCCAACCAACCAATGCCAGGAGTCAAGAGGAGAAATCCCAGTGGCCCCAGGCCCTCCACAAAGCTGCAGTGTCTATCGATGGTACCAATGGACAGGCTTATTGACTGTCTGTCTGTCTGACTTTTTTTTTTTCTTTATTTAGTTTATTTGTAAGGGACAAGTACAGAAAAACATTGACAGTTGCATAAGCTGTGTCCGATGTACTTTACACCTGTCTATAGCCAGAGCTAATTTCCAACACCAGTCCCTTGATGGGCGTTGATAGTCCATCCAAATAGAACACACAGACAAGACATACAAATAAATAAAACATGACAAAATACAAAGCATCTAAGAGCCTATCTAGTTAGAGTCATGATTACAGTTCTGACCAAGTTTTAACCAGGATTTGACTGTTTTAGAGAGAGATTTCAAATCCTGAATCTGTTTTAAACTGGCAGGTAGAGAATTCCAGAGGGTCATTCCTTTGATTGAGAATGCAGTTGGTGCAAACGAAGCCTTGCAATGTCTAATTCTACAGTTTATTTCTCACAAGTTGTCTGCCTTACTGGCTATTTAGCTTGCTTTCTATTTGTCTATCCCTAATCTGTCTGTCTAAAGTCTTAGGTTTACTGTATCAGCATGAACAGGGAGGGGTGCAATAAGTGGGATATTTCACCCCCTTTGCCATTCTAAGTAGCCTCATTTATTAGCCTGCTGAGCAACGGGGGTGGGGGGGTTGTCCTGTCACATGCTTTTCTGTGTGGCATCAGAGAGGGAGTTAAAGAACGAGCGGTGGATTGTGTGGCGCTGTCATAGTCATGTTATTGTTGCGGCCATGTTCTTGGCTGACTCTAATGGTGATGGAATGTGTGAATGGGAAACTCTTTTTGTGGCTGTTTTCTCTCTTTCAGTCTCTTTTTCTCTCTCTCTCTCTCTCTCTCTCTCTCTGACACACACACACACACACACACACACACACACCACCCCACCCCACCCCACAGTACCCTCCTCGCCCTGACAGGATTACTGCCTCCTCTTTGCTCTTTAATTAACGGGTTAAATAGACCCCCTACTATGGACGTCCAAAAGGGGCAGTATTAAATGCATGACAGTGTGTGTGTGGTTGTCTGTGTGGGGGCGTGCATATCAGGGCTGAGGCTAATCAAAAGACTAATTAACACATCTACACTGCAGTGGGGTGATTTTAAGAGACCTTCTGCCGCATTTTTGGTGTAATCAAACTATTGTTCTTCACTAGACTATGAATTTAGAGTCGAGTTGCTAAAAGATACTTCAATTGCAGCACATTTCAAATGAAAACGTGCCCTGTAGATGCTTGGTTCCACCGTTTTTTGTCCTCAACATGTGCATTTAAGTAAAATGATATTTGGGAACTTGGAATTTTTACATGGGTATAAAGCAGGTTTCTGTTTTTTTATTCTATATGAAAGAGACACATGTTTAATAGAAAAAACAGGCAGCACTAGAAGGGTCTACTGTTTCAGGAAGTTCCTGTGACTGCAAGCATCCAACAGGCTGAATGTCCTTGAGGAGCATAAATTCTTTACCTTTGACGCCCTCTCTCAAACAGAACAAAACAGACGATATAAAGAAGTCTTGATGATATACTGTTTTCTTAGTATTCCAGGATTAAGCTTTATTGACCCCATTCACCCATGGACATAAACAAGGCTGTGGTATTTTGGAGTGCAAGAGCACAGATGCAGACACATGCATGACTACACATGAGCAACACACTGCATGCATGCATACATTCACAAGCAGCTAGGACTCTCCTCCCCCTACTTGAGGCATGTTGACCCTCATATATAGGTCATGCGATGTTCATGCTTTAAAGTCTTAAGTGCATATCAAGAAATAGGAGCTGCTCTCTAACAATGTTATTGTAATGTAAGGCTTTAAAAATCTCAAGTACCTAAGAAGTGTTGTTTTCCCAGACAATCCCAACTGAAATGTATCATACATTAATGATATGGTTATTTTTGTTCCTTTTAAAAAAATAGTTTTTCCCTCTTGGCCTCTGGTGTGGTAGACAAAGGGTGACATTGTGTTAACATGCTGTTCTCAGTGTGTCAGAACAAATGGTATTGATTATTATTTTTACAAATACAATTTCTAATTCTTATGTGAAATGCACGTATGTTTCAATTATGTAAAATATAATTGAATAGAAGTGATTTTTGTTTTGATAATCTTTCAATTAGTAAGTTGCTATATTTCATTTCAAGACAAATTTAACTTTGTGTTTTAGAATGTAATAGCGCTTATGCAGAAAGTTCTGTAAATTCTTAAATATTTTTATGTTATAATAGTTATTTTATATGATGACAGAACCAGGCCTTTAATGGTGTCATATTTTCTCAGCTGGGATGCTGTCTGACTATCAAACAGACTGTGGAATTGTAGAATCGTGTCTAATAAATGATGAAATTGATGAGAATATTTATTTTGTGATGTTCTGGGAGATTAGAGAAATCATGAGAGAATGAAAAACATATGCCCAAGACAACAATGCTGTATGGAAAGTGCAGAAGCAGAATGTATTGGACAGCTTGGTGTGAAAGCCAAATCCCTCTGTCTTATACAGACACTTGAAGCCAATGGATTATGGCTGTGAGTGTCCAGGCTTCATTCATGTTTACTTTTACAGAAAACCCCTAAGTCTTATGAATTTTCTGCATTTCAAAGTCCCTACGGAAATTTTATACGGAAAAATACAGTGGCCGCTCGCATTGTCAAAACAATGAAGATCTTCATTTGGTCATGTGACTGTTTTTTACAGGCTGGTCTAATGGTTAAGACTCATCTCATTCTCACGCATGTTCTCACGAGTTCTCTTCCTTAAGATGATGTCTTTATTTAATAATTTGATGAATTTTTGATACTTTGTGTTTAAATCAAAGTTTTCTGTATGTGTTATTTTTTTCCCTCATGGATTTTGGGAAAATCTTAAGAATTTTATTTATGATATATAATATGTGTGACATGTATGACTCTGTCAGCGTCGCTCTGCTGTTTAGTGAACCTCTATCTGCACTGGGGGTCTTGCCTTGTCACGTTTTTGTGGGGTGTCTAGAATACAGGGATTTTCCTTTATGTTATCTTTAGGTTATCAGCAGATGGGGTCTTTTTTTAGTATTAGTCCATCTTACTTTTAAGTTATTAAAATCTGGCATTTTAACAAGTTTTTAATCAGCACCGCTCATGTTGTCAGGGGTGGTACTTAAGACTTCCTGACATTAACTTAACTTATTATTATATTAACTTAAAGCATGGGAAAGTAATTAGCTTATAAATGCTTTACTGCTTTGTACTGATCACGTGCAAGATAGATGGCATGCCAAGCATTCCAAAGAGACAGACAGACAGACAGACACACAAATTTTCCTCTTTTTTTTTAAAACCCCCTTTTTTTTTACAAAGACACGGTAGTTTGGTACTTTGGATTGTGTAGATAACAGCGGCTGGGGAGGTGGTTCTGTGTGAATTTGTGGAATGTCTTAGGCACACTAAAACATGTTGACACCCGTGATGATATCAGTCGTCATGCATGCTCCTTTTAATGTCCTTTGGGCAACACACAGGTAAACACACAGGCTGGTTATTCTGCAAGAACTAAGAAGAAACATTTTCTTTTTGAGTCAGACAGAAAAATAAAATAAAATAATTTGGGGCCATATTGGTTTTCCACAGAATGGTTGTTGGTTCTGGTCGCAAGTATTTTATGACCTGGGTCAGGGCAGGCCTGATTCGATACGATCATGATTCTTGAATGCAGAATCGATTCAGAGACGGTTGTTGATTGAATGAATAGATAAAGGAGCACTTTTTTTTAGCCTTGCTCCAGTCACGACTTATTAATGTCCTTAGTTCACTGAAACACAATATGAAACATAAGATAGATGGCTGGCAGCAATTATAAATGTTTTAAAACAGTTAACCGCATTAATTTATTTTATTTTTTTTAAAGCAGATGTACCATCTTCCTGCATGTTTCAGAATAACAAATGAAGGGGAGGTGGAGTGCTCTGCAGTGTTATTAATGTGACGTCTCCAGCAGCGGAGAGCAGCCTCTCTGCTGCAGCACTGTCACTGTCCAAGATGCTTAACAGGCACAGAAATAGACTGAGCACTGAGTTACTGTCTTCACCGTAGAGTCGATTTAAGATGTTTAATGCTGCAGTGTGTGTTGGTCAGCAGGTCAGCAGCACTACCCTCCAAAATGACTTCTGCCTTTTTCAATGCGTCAACATCACTTCAGTTAACATTTAGAAAATGAAATTTCCTCATATTCCTGATACTTAGGCCCGGTGGACCACCGGGCTTACAGTACATTGGCTGAAACCCTGGGGTCGTGATTACATGTCAAAGAATTGCTGAAATACACCAACTTATATTTGATCTCTGAAGATTTGTATTTGTGCGAACTGCCTCTGCCATTGTAGCCTGGGTGACTTGAGTTTTGCATGACTTTAAAGAGTGCAGTGACTGAAAAGAGGTTGAGAAACGCTGCTCTACGGAGTGCTCTCCTAGGTTTTAGAATGTCTTTGTTTGTATCTGCTTTAGAACTTTTTCTTTGCTACAAACACTGATTAAATAACAAAATGCAATCTTTTCCCCCACAGAAATCCTAAGGCCACGGTGCCGAGGACCAACAAGAAAGTTAACAATGACCCTACACTGCGCATCCAGAACCTTTCTATACTCATCAGGCAGATTAAAGCCTACTATCAGGTAAGATTAATTTCTGCTGAACAAGTTGCAAAGTCACTTGCTCATTGTTTTGCTCAAAGGTTGTTCATTGTCTAGTTGATGGTTTAAAGCTGTTATATGTAATTATCTTTTTGTTTGGTGTATGGTATTATATGGGTCATGATAAATAACTTGTATTAATAGATTTATGCGGGGCTTTGGCTAGTTAAAGACGTCCTCTCTGTTTACATGCTTGCTTATACCTGAACTGGGTAGTCTGCATTCAAAAAGTAGGTTTCTGCCCTATAGGTTAAAGTTAAAAAAAAAGAAAGAAGGGCTTTAGCTTTCAGCAGACACACATAATCGAATATTTCCACACAACATATGCCAAGACGTGGCAGTATAAACAGAGATATTTGCAAATGTTTGTGTGTGTGACTGTGATGTGCTATTAGGACCCCCGTCTAAATGCTGTCTTGGAATTTTTTTCTTGGCAGATGTCTCAGGCATCCCAGAAAGAGACAAAAAAAACCAAAAACAAATCATGCTAAGTCTGTGGTTACTGCTTAGCGTGTCATCAGCTCTTCAGGCTGCAAAATGTGTAATTCTCTCCACAGTTGATCGTTACTTTAAGCCAAAGGAATTTATTGAGACCTATTGTATGAATCGAAACGGCTGAAGAGAAAGTGGAGGAGGAAAAGATCGAGGAGGAAAAGATGTGGCTTCTTGATCAATTAAATATCAGAATATGAGTCCCACACTTCTCACAAGCTGCACTTCAATTGAACTCAATTGGTGCATGGCAACAATTTCAATAATAATGGTTTTATTTCATTGTGTTAGTTCTCATGAGCTTAGATGACATATTTACAAAGTGTGTGTCCATATTCGTGGTTGTATGTGTGTCTGTTCTTGTTCTCTTGCATATATCTGGTGAACAGATCTAGGCTGAATTGTTAAGCAGGTGACTACTTGTCCTTACGATTGTACAGTTTGTGTACTGATCATCCCAAATGTTTCCAACAGTGTTCAATCGCACAAAATCTAAATTTATTCGTGTTAACAGTGCTTTTCATTTTGTCCCTCATCAATATCATCCACTTTCCCCCCTCTCGATGCCCTAACTTCCAGGGAAACACAAGAAACACCAGATGATACATCAGAGAGAATGGAAGGAAGTTGTCCAACTAGCAATCTAGACACTTTATTTACTATTGTTTGCGTTGCTCTCACAAGGAGTTCCCAATGTAGTCTCCATCTTTACTGACTGTCTTGATTGAGGGACCCCAGAGCAGCAGAATTTACATGCTGTGTGTTTAAACTAAAGTTGTAGATGTTGCATGGAAATAAGAGCAGCTCTGTTGTTTCTTTGCCATTGCTTTGGTTTGGGGTGTGGCGGGAAGGCTGGCAGCTCTGCTCAGACTGTTTAAAGGATAACAGAGGACACCATTCATGCCATGCGGGCCTGGCCTTAAGGCTCTACAGGCTTTGGTAAGGCTCTGAGGATTGGTAATGAAGGAAAGGTCATCAGGCCTCTTTTAAGTGTCTTAAAGTATCTCAATCTGTAAGCTATACGTTGAGGGCAGCCTGAGAACATTTTGACGCTCCCATGTAAAACATATTGACGTTTTACAGTCCTATCAGGGAGATGTTTTTTTTTGAGGATATCAGCTCAGAGGTTTGGCCTCTTTTCCCCACATTTGGTCTTTGGTGTTTATTTAATGAAGATGTAATGCTTGAATTTCAAGTTTGAAATGTTTTTGAGTTGTCATACTCTCACAATCTGTATCCTCTCTGCTAGTGAGATGAATTGAGATGACATGAATTATGTGTTATACTCATTTATTTTCTAATGTTCTTCCCATTTAAACATTTACTGAACTGTTGCCTGGATTGGGACGTAAGAGACTGACCTTTTCCCATGTTAACCTAAAGCCTTACAAAGATGCTCTGTTACTGGGTCAGAGTGAAGTTGCACAGACACACATACAGTTCACACTCCGACCCTCACTCACATGAATAAATGCACACATGATCTGCTGTGACATACTGTAGCCTTGGATGGATGTTTTTATTTGTTTTTTTTGGCCCCCAACTGGAACTTGGTTAAAATATGAGGAAACAAATATGCTTTTCTAAATCTCCGTTGGGAATTCTACATTGACATCTTGTCTTGCTGCTTCTTTTCACGAACAAATCAGTTTATTAGGGCATGTGCTTGTCGCTGCAAGCTAAATGCGTAATGTCATTCAGACTCGTATGCTATCACTTTAATCTGAATTTGATTATCCTGCTGATAATGTTGACGTAGCTAACTAACGAGCCAACAATAGGCAGTCAGACATCCTTTAAAGGATTTGAGCAAAGGAATAAAATTAATTTCAGATGTGAATTAGATTGTGTCTGTGAAGCCATAACACAAACTTTTGAGACACATTTCTTTTTTGCTCCATCTTAAGACAATTTTAGTGCTGTAAATACTACATGAAAGGAAGAAAAACTGTAAAAAGAACTTAAAGAAATGTCCCTTATCAAATACCTGATTATCATTTAGCAATATGCTTATATGCTGATGCTGAACGTTAACATCTATATTTTTGCAAGCTTACAAAGTGTTCAGTGCTCTATGATCCAGCCGGATGAAAAGTGAAATTTGATATATTAAACTTAGATTCAAGATCAATACATTTTACTGCATTCTCGTCTCTATAATTGATATGATTCCTACGCAGTCAAACATTATTCTTTTTCTGACCACAAACAGTGTTGCTTCTGGTAAATGTCGTCCACATGGCATTCATTTTTCACTGTCTGCCTACCTTCTTATTGATAGCACTATTTTATTTCCTGACAGACATATTTGCACTCAGAAATCTACTCTGTTTTTGAGCTTTCAAGGCCGTCATGTCGAGTAGTGTTCCTGTTGACACCCAGAACTACTCTCCGGTTACAGCCTCAAGTGGGAACTGAACATTGGCAATACATTTCCGCAAGCATGTATTTAGTGTTGGTGCCTCGTGAGGTAGAGAAGACGTGAAGGGGAATTTGTGGCTGCTACAATTTATAGTAGGTTCCCATATGCCATTATGGGACTATTTTTGGTGCTAACAGAGTTAACTGTATTAAGGGGAAGCTGAAAGCTCAGTTCTTCTTTTTCATCACTGAACTAGAACTTAGGGGTTATGTTTGTATGAGTCACTGCCCTGTGGTTAAAAAGAATAAAATCAAATCTAGTCTTGTGAAGATGGTTGTACTGTATTCATTCAGCAATAAACATTTTACCACCTGCTGTAATATTGTAAAATCTAATCATCCATGTCATACGAAGTACAGCAAATACACATTTACTCCGAAAAAGACAGCAGCTCTACAAGTTGTGTACTATGCAACTTTCTAGCAAATTAAGCTATGAACAGGTTTGATTGTTTTTCATTGATCATAGAATAGAAACAGTAAACCTCATTTGAATGACGCCTTAAAGAGAGCAGTAACTTAATTGGATTTAATTGCATAGAATTTCACGTGTGTGATTTCCAACCAGTTGAAATCCAAGCCCTGGGGTGATGATGGGGTGGAGGGTGGAGGGGTCACCTGCCTCCACGTTTTGAGACGAGCAGCAGGATCAGATTGTTCTGTTCGCTCGCTCAGCCTCAGGGCTCTGTTGTAAAAAGCACTCTAGCTGATAGATAACAGCGCGGAACAAAGAAACAGGGTACTAATGGCTCGTTCTCTCCTCCTCTTCATGTATGAGATGATCTGTCCATCTGGCGACCAGTAGACCCCAACTGTTGTTCTTCTCAGTGGAGTCTACTGGTCAGGCAAGAGCAACTGTTAAAGTATTTTCACTTTATTTCACTTATATATACGAGCTCGTAAGGCATCTTTCTTAACTTACTCTTACTCATTAAAAAAATATTTGTTTAATGGGGCTACATTTAGAAATAATTTAGAAAAGAATAAAAAAAGAAAAAAAGATGAATGACCATTTTTTATGATCTGCTAGTATTCTACTAGGTAATTAAACAATAATAACTCTTAGTCGAGCAGATTTAATACTGTCGTTAAGGCCATACTTATTCTGTTCTTTTTCTTTGCACAAATGATCATTGAATAGGTTTAGATAAATCCAAAATGGCCTGACTTTATAAACATTGTGAGCTGCCATTTTTTTTTTTAATCAAACCCTAATTTGGCTGCTTGATGTCAGCTTGCATCCATGAACAAGCACTTTTGAGATTGAAAAGACTGTTGAGTCAGAATGAGATGGGCCGAAATAAACAAGAGAGCCTTTTGTCATCCATTCTTCACGCTACTGGAGGGATGTTTCTTTGCTCCTTGAACTACAGGGCACAAACCTCCTTAGGTTCTTACCGTGCTGAACAACAGGAACATCTTTCTGTGCATTGATTCAGCTCATGGGAATGTATTGAAACCTCGTTAAGTGTTAAGTCTCTCTCTCTCTCTCTCTCTCTCTCTGTCTCTGTGTGTGTGTGTGTGTGAGAGAGAGATGTGACAGAAGCAGGGAGCATGCTCCTTTCCCATTGTTAGTGGTAATAACCTTTTTCAAGTTCATAATCTCTGCAATTTGTCAGCAGGAGAGAAGTCCGCAGTGCCATACCCAGGAGAGAGAGAGAGAGAGAGTGTGTGTGTGTGTGTGTGTGTGTGAGAGAGAGAGAGTGTGTGTGTGTGTGTGTGTGCATTTGTACATGTACTGTACTACACGTATGTGTGTCAGACTCACAAGCATGGGGAGAATAAACCCCTGTCCTCGTTTCTATGGTAACGCTCCATGCTGCAGAATGGGTGTGATTCACGCATTCTGGGTTCAGGCAGTATTTATACACACACACACACACACACACACACACACACACACACACACACACACACACACACACACACACACACACACACACACACACACACACACACACACACACACACACACACACACTAGCAGTACAATTAGCCTCCTGTTGAAGCTGTGCTGGTAGCGGAACTTGTGTTTGGGTGGATGGATGTAGAGGAGTGTGTGTGTGTGTGTGTGTGTGCGCTTGGGAGTGCTACTTTAACAGACAGTGCTCCTGTGAGACAGAAACACAGCAGCCTTATGTGCTTATAATCTTGTATTTTAACACGAACTTACACACATACATGCAGACCTACTGTAAGAGCACACGCACTATTTCTCTTAGAATGGCCATTGTCATGAATTGCATTTGCAGCTTGGTGTGTGTGTTTCGGTGTGAGAGCATCACTGGCCGGTCAGCAGAATACTATCACTGTTGTCAGTAGACATTGTGCATAAGACGACAGAGCAGGATGCAGAGCTCGCAATCATTTAGGTTTTATGTCTGCCTCCTGTATAGCATATCTTTTTACTTCCCAGAAGAAATGTTCCAACAGTGTAGGGACGTTGAGGCAGATTAATTTTATAAAGTATATCAGAAAATATAGACTTAATGGACCTGCAGGGTTAACTTGAATAATTTATTGCTCTGCTTGCATATACACAGGCACATGCCCAATGCCATCTCTTTGCTGACTGTATGCATGCAGACAAAATATACTGAATGAGTAAATCTCACTGTGTCTGACCAGCTCCCCTTTAACCTATGCGTCAATCCATCAGTCTGTCTAACAGTCTCTGTGGGATGGAAGAGGAGCTTGTGTTGAGGAGTTGTGAATCCTGCTTGAATCAATAATACAGTAATATAGTGTCAGGAGGAGGAGGGGAAGGGGGGGTTGTTGAGAAGAGGAGAGAGAGGAGGAGGAAGCTCAATCATGCGTGCCCAGAGTGAGAAGTGACGGAATCAAAGCTGTATCTCTTTCTCTCTGTCTTCCTCTTCCACTCTGTCTTTATCCCCATAAACCCCTCCATTTATCTCCATCACCACTCACTACGTCTCTGTGAAAATTGTCTTTTTCATCACGTAAAATAACTTTTTCACAATCTTCATGTGTGAATTGGGTAAGATACTGAGCCAAGGATGTTTCTGCTGTCACAGCGACAGTGAGGTAGTGAAAGCTACATTTGAAAGCTGTGTGTGTGTGTGTGTGTGTGTGTGTGTGTGTGTGTGTGTGTGTGTGTGTGTGTGTGTGTGTGTGTGTGTGTGTGTGTGTGTGTGTGTGTGTGTGTGTGTGTGTGTGTGTGTGTGTGTGTGTGTGTGTGTGTGTGTGTGTGTGTGTCTGCATGATGCATGCATCATGTCACTTCATGATCAGTGTGGTGGCTGGTCTGCTGCCTGTAGTGTTCATCATGTTTAATGGATGAGAGCTAAGCCTTCACTCGCTAATCCAAAAGGCATATTAGTCTATTCTATTTTAGCTTTATTAGCCTGCAGAAAATCCTCAAATCATGTTATTACCAACATCTTTCAAAAACATATTTGCATACATAAAGAGCATTTGACTACCAACATACTTATGGTGCTGTATTAGAAGTGCATCCATCCATCCTTTTCATCAACATGGTGTAAAAAGGTTGGTTGGACTTTGATGCGTTCGTTGTCAGTTGCTTTGGATCGGTCTCATGAGTGGCCTCTCTTGTTTTGACTTTTTCACTTTATCTCCATAAGCAGTCAGAACCCTGTAGTTTGTAACTGGCAATTTAATTTCCCTCTGCATATAGCTTAAAATACATGTTACTGCACACCACTCTGTGCACATTTTGTGGCAGAGATAAAGCAGTGACAGTGCTGCACACTGTAGGAAAGACTCGATGGTGAAAGTCTGCATTATTCGCTTAGTGCTACAGTCTGTCTGATACAGGATGCTTATTTTAAAAAACAAGGGGACTCAGTAGAGACCTCCGCCAAACCCCAAAAGTCCCTTCAAATTAAGTTAAACCCTGATCCAAATTCCAATTATTAAGATAACCTAACACGTTTCATGAAAATCTATGAAATAGTTCAAGTGGTAAAAATGCTGAAAAAGTCCTATCAATGTTAAAGTAAATGGCAAAAATTAATGGATCTATCCCTTAATTCTGATCCACTCTAAAATATGATGGTTTCTTCCTTTGCACATACTCTTATCCTGCCACCCAGTTTCATGGTAAAATGTCAAGTAATGAATGTGAAATTCATAACAGCCATAAAAGCCCTTACTTGCAATGTAAAAAAAAGTGGGGAAAATTCCTGAACCCGCCCCCTTTATTCAGTTCCACTCGAGGTAGTCAGATTTCCATCTGTGTGACAGGTGAAAAGAAAATTCCTCTATACACTTCAAAAATGAACTAATTCCTTCCTGCCATCAAGTAGTTTTTGTGTAATCCTAATAAGAGACAAACATCAGTGAAAACATAACCACAATATGGGAATGAGAGAGAAAACATCATACTCTCAAAATGTCCTGGGATTTTTCAGGATACCAGAGCAGATCAGAGGAACACAGAAACAACAGTTTGACTTCAGTGGACCCGTAAGAAGGGAAGGATAGGAAGGAAAAGTGCTGCTGAATAGGCATAGTTTATAATAAATATAGTATAATAAAGAAAATTTCTTTGCACCTTCTTGATCTTGAAAAAGAGGAAGTCAGTCGTTAATCTTGTGGACTTAGAACAAGAGCAATAAAAGTACAGTATTGGTCTGTTTGTGTAAAAGGTGGGACCTGCGCTCAAGCAAAGCCTTTACTGTCATTTGCCCTGTAACCTTGTTAAGTTAAAGAATCATTGAATCCCCAGTGTGAACCTGTAGTGATAAATTAAGTTGTCATTAGATTATGTTTGGGTGGTCTGAAAAGAGAAACCGTCCGACTGGAAAAAAAAAAGCATAGTCTGAAATGCTGTGCTTGCACAGCAAACACATGCTGTCATTGAATGGGACAGGTGTGAGTGTGTGCTGATTGGAAACAGTAGACAGAAGTGGGACAGATGGCTGTGGATATGGAGAAGTGTGTGTTTTGTGTGTTGTTGCTGAACTATAGATCCGGTTTGAATTCACCTCTCTGTGATTACTGAATGTTAGCTAGTACAAACATGCCAAGTATGTCATGAAATTAATCTCCTATGTATATAAAGGTTCACATGATCCATACGTACATATGACACGAAGCATTTCCAACACCATCTTCTTCTCTAGTCAGTCCCCGGCCTTGCAGTATTGTATTAAAGCAATGATAGTCGACTGGCAGCCCACGGGCCACATCCCACCCGACAAAGTTTCCCCTCCGGCACACAATAATAATGAATTCAGAAATTGTGCAACTAACAATACTCACCATTGGAAGAGGCCCAGTCTGTCCATAGTGATCATCAATCAGCTTGCCAACCCCTGGTAACAAGCCAAGAAGTCCCTAATTTGTAGTTCATCCATTCTGGAAAATCAGATTATTCTCATTCTGACAGCAGCACAATGGCCTGTCTGAGGAGGTATCTCTCGGATAGTCACTAAGCTTGTCTATTAGGCATAGGAGGGATCACTTTGGTTTATTTTTGTTGACTGCTGATTGTTGTATTGAGTCTTAAATTGGTATTTTTATATGCTTTCTGAGATCCCGAAGTAGATACACTGATATATCCTTGTAAGAATTGCACCAATTTTCCAAAAATATAAATATAATATAAAATATGGTGTAAAAATATTAACTAATAATAGGCTATTTAGGACTAAATAATTATATTTTTATTTTTAAATTTGGTAGCCTGTGCCCCACATTGTCTATTATACTATAATAAGCTAATTAGGGTCAAGCAATTGTATTTATTTTTTATTTGGTAGTCTGGGCCCCACATTGTCTATTATACAATAATAAGCTAATTAGGGTCAAGTAATTTTATTTATTTTTTATTTGGTAGTCTGGGCCCCACATTGTCTATTATACTATAATAAGCTAATTAGGGTCAAGTAATTTTATTTATTTTTTATTTGGTAGTCTGGGCCCCACATTGTCTATTATACTATAATAAGCTAATTAGGGTCAAGCAATTGTATTTATTTTTTATTTGGTAGTCTGGGCCCCACATTGTCTATTATACAATAATAAGCTAATTAGGGTCAAGTAATTTTATTTATGTTTTATTTGGTAGTCTGGGCCCCACATTGTCTATTATACTATAATAAGCTAATTAGGGTCAAGCAATTGTATTTATTTTTTATTTGGTAGTCTTGTCTCCTTACAAAAATTCTTGACCTTGGATGAAGTTAGTTGCTGACCCTCTCATTAAAGAAACATTATTAAACACAACTCACTCTAAAGCTTAAAATATGAAATTAAAATACGACTCAAGGCTCCATAGCTTTCTTTGATGTCACAGATTTGGTTTCTTTGCCTCTTATTGAGTTTAGCCTGATTCCGCCCAAAGCGGCGGTCATGAGCTTTGCGTGGTGGATTGGCTCTCAGGCACACCCAATGCCTCTCTGTGATATGACAAAGCTATGCCGATCATTCTCTCTGATGCTCGTCGAGTCAATCTGTCACCGTCTCTCGACATTACTGCTGTTGGCCGTTCCTAGAACAGTCTGATACTCGCAATCATTGATATCAGGGTCACCATATAATATTACTGTATATGACTTTCAGTGTTTATCCATTACCAAATTTACTGGTGTCTGTAGTTTGATTGGTTTTATATTGCTTTGCTGATAGAACAGATTTTGGGATTAAATGCTGTGACTAATATTTACACCACTGTATAAACAGATAAATAGACAGACAGGGCAGCT
The DNA here is from genome assembly GCA_037577475.1 of Chaunax sp. Z400. Lineage (NCBI taxonomy): Eukaryota > Metazoa > Chordata > Actinopteri > Lophiiformes > Chaunacidae > Chaunax > Chaunax sp. Z400. Next base: position 18,448,235 of record CM075193.1, read on the forward strand.
GGTGTCAGTGCTCTCACCGCTGACTCAAAAACCGTAGTAACCATACTCCTACCCTAATGACTGTGACTGACCATCGGCACAACTATTTAGTTCAACCTTCACCACAGGTCATAGCAGCTTTTAAACATGGGTCTTCCTCTGGATTCGGTCTCTTTGATACATTTAGTCAGCACCTAAAAAAACTACATTTGTTTTCACCGTAAAAATAGTGAGTGTTTTAACAGGCGGCAACACCTGTTTCCTCAAATGAAAACCTGTACAGGTACTTACTCACACCTATCATGAGTAAACTGCTACCCACTACCATTAAACAACCTTTGCAGTACAGTATGCTACCCAACATCTTGTTGCAGATCCTTGTTGGTCTTCTTTTTTTTTCTCAGAGTCTGCCATTATCTGCTTGAAAACAGATGTTCAGTGACGCATTAGAAATCTACTTCCCCATTCTTTACATCTTCCTCTGTAAACCAATCGTTTATTTTGTGTCTGCATCAAATCAAACAGCCAGCAAAGGGTTTATACGATCGCAGGTATCAGCCGCCTCTGCCGCAGGCTCTGATAAGGAGGGTACAGCTTAAATTTTGTTTGCAGTTGTACTTAATAAATTTCCCTTGACATGGAGACGCAAACATGTGTTTGTTCTTCCAACAACAAACATGTTGCCTACAAAAACAGGAATATGAGATAAAACGGAAATGTAATTAATTACAGTGTTGGGGGGGAAAAAACCTCGAAAAAAATAATGCAAATCTCAACTTTTGTTCAAACTGCAACTTATCAGCTTAGAAACAAACTCTTGGTAAACCTTTTCAAGCATACATCGATGTATTTACAAGCACATATGCTCATTATTACTTTTAGGGACCAAATAGCTCTTCATCTTTCTACAGATCAGGGAGACAAATAAGATGTTGGTTAAGTCCATGAACAGAATATCTTAGTAAGTACAGTGTCCATCTGATTAGCCATGGCTATATTAGGTGGTCAGCGTTGAACACCTTAGGTGTACAGTTTTTAAACCATCAGCTCACGGCTAACTTGGTTGGTTGATTATTTTGAGAATGGCTGAAAGCAGCACAGTTGAGGCTTTATTTTAAACTAATCAAAGGCACAGAATGATGTCAGATTTTCTGCCCTCCTTTACCTCAACGATGAGGTAATGCAATATGTATAGAGCAGATGGTTACAGCAAGGCGTGAGGGGATTCTAAAAACCTGTTACTTACGTAAGCCTCTTTGTCATGGTGTCAGCAGTAACTTGCATAGAATAGCGGAACCATCGGGTCATGAGTTCAAACTGCTATTTTCCATCAGGTAGACATGGAATATTCAGGTTAGCTGACTTTCATGCCCTTTCTGCTTTAAGAAGCTGCCTTTTGATCACAGTTTGTAAAAAGTTTACAGTCTTTGAGTTTTCGACTATGAAAATATTTTGCCAGACTGTCGATGAATCATAGCTTCCATATATGATTTTATAACATCTCACCAAATGAAATGACCATCCTTCTTGTTTTTATATGAAAATGCTGGCATCATGTTAGTCTACATTCGCACTGCAGTTGAAAGTGACCTGTTAGTTTTTCCTCAAATCTAATATAGACTTTTCGCATTCATCTTTGCATGACCCCTATCTGATATCAGTGATACCTGATTTGTACCACGACGTCACTTTAAAAAAAAAAGGAATTCCACATTGGACTTTTAAACGGCTAACATACTGTACTTCTGCTGTCTGTCTGGTGGTAGCAGTGCATTCTTCTTCTTCTAAACTAAAACATCGACACAAATGAAATTCTGCTCATTCCTTAACTGCTGTGTTTACATTTATGCACGCGTGTCTACATGAGTGTTGTGAATTACAGCTCATGGTTTCATTTTTGTTTTCATGATTGGCATGTGAATGGAGGGGACCCTTCGGCAAAACTCGCACCAATAATTTAACCTACATAAATACCACTGTCACTGGCACCTCCAACCCCCGCCCCCAAATGAAACTGTTAATTTTGCTGCCCTCCTGAGTGTTTTGTAAATCTCTTTAATTCTACACCCACCTCACCCACACTGTAACACTGTTGCCACAGTTACCCTACTGTATTTAAAGGTGATATTACTGTATAATACCTGCAGCCTTTGACACTTTGTCATAGCCTATATAGATATATATATATAGTCTGACTGTACTGCCAAAAGCTGTCTCAAATGGGGATATGTACTGACAGCTTCTGTTCTTAGCCGACGTACACACATAGAAGGATGAAACATTTTCAGAGTGAACTCTTATTTGGATCGACATTAATGGAATTACAATTATTTCAATTGTCAAATGTATACTGTCCCTTATGTTTTGATTCTTCTATTGACATATTGAACATTACACGCCTAGTAACAAAATCCAACACTCATTAACAACTTAGAGTGATTAAATCAAGTTATTTGTACTTGGTCAGAGTTGCAAATTGCCTCTTCATTTTCATATTCACAGTTCTTTATAATGCTAAATATGTTTTTGTTTCTTTGTATAACAGGAGACTCTCCAGCAGCTGGTTATGATGCCTTTGCCAAACGTGCTCGTACTCGGCCGGAACCCTCTCTCTGGTAGGTGTCAGTGTACCAAACAATATAACCACATCATTATACTGACTGATGCTTTGGCCAATGCAGTGCAGCTTTTACTGCGAGAACTGTTGGCCAATAAACATAAGCAAAACAAAAGATTCATACCTGCTCCAAGACATTCCTATAGTTGAGTCACAGGGGCAGCCATTGTGAAATTGGATATGATTGCAGAATTAAAGGGGTCTCAACAGAAACTAATGAATGGACTGATTAATCGGTTGGTTTCAAGGAAAGAAAACAAGCTTTGGACACATTAATCTAGTCCGTAACCCAAACCATAACCCAGAGACTTCGCATGCATGGGGTTGAATGTTACCATTTCCCCACACATCTCCTTTATCATGGCCCTATGCAGACTGCCATTCTCTTGCAGCCTGTTTTATGAATACGTGCATTTCAAAGTCATGGGTGACTTAAACATAAATCAAGTGAACAAAACGTACAGGTAGAAGCTTAGAGACATTAAACATAACGTTTATATGATAACTGAGAAACAAACAAAAATAAATTCAGCTTCTCAGACACAAATCGATTTTCACCAGGAAAAGATAAAATTATATTTCATCAGTAATTCCTAATATTCAGGAGCATGATTATACATCTGCTATTAGTCAAATAGCAGCTGTAAAACAGTGTTGGCAGCACTTAATAGTGTCCTTTTTAAGAACCGTTAAAAGTAAACCTCAATGTAACACTTCCCTGCCACAGTAGAGGACAAATAAATGAGGGCAGGTCTAGTCTGTAGACTTATATCACCTGAAGTTTTAAATTCATTCAGGCATTTTGCAGCAAGACTTTGACCTTCTGATCCCAGCCATGCGATCTGATATGTCTGAGCAACCTTAAAGCAACTGTAGAGCAGTGTCAAGTGTTTCCTTTGATGAAAACATTGTTGAATGTTTGACCTCTGCAACCCTCAAGTGCAATTTGATATTCCAATGTGACCTTAATGAAGCCACCAAGGAGGGAATATAACCAGGCCATCATTTAAGTTAATGGTGTGCTGACTATGGGAATAAAAGGTTTGTGTGAATAGAAGGAGAACTATCAGTGATGGAATAAATGCTTGCCTCCCAGCCTATGTATATCAATTATTAGCACAAAAGCTGCCACTGCTAAACTTTTATTAAAATCACTACAAGGTAATTGGATTGGTTACTTTAAATCTGAAGATTGACCATAAAAAGATTCATAGCTATTTTGTAAATCTGCAAATCATCCCCTCTTCAAAGACCTCACAGAGCTTGTCAAAGGATATTTTTCTCTTTTTTATGCAGAATAAATTACTGTTAAATCCTCGTCCTCCTTCAGCTGCCTTTATCACACTTTCACCACTGCCATTGTTGTTTTTTGAGTTCTCACCCCTTTTGAATGGTGACGATTACCTCATTGATTTCCATGTGCCCTCACATACATGAAGAGTAAATAAGCTGCTGCGAGTACACACACATTTGTGTGTGTAGTTGTCTGTCATGACAGAATAAATTATGTGTTACTTCATCTTTCAGGGGAAAAAAATCCACCTCTACAGGGCCAAAGACTAAGACCAAGCAAAGCCAAATGGTCTGCATGATCCATTACTTTATTACAGTATTATTTATAATGGGTTATTCTACAAATAAGTTCACGTAGTGAGTTGTATTAGCCAATAAGTATATTTCTTTATACATCAAAACTCACAACTCTCTGCTTTTTTAAAATTCCTTTACTTCCCATAATAACAGTCCCAGTGTAGTCAATGTGACATGAAGCCAAGAATGATGCTTTCATGAATAGAACTCCAAAGAGTCAACACAGCGGAGATTAGAGAGTGGAGGGGAAACTCTAAGCTAGTGGACCAGAGCTGGCAGAAAACATCAGACCATATTCCTCAGGGTTTCTTTTGCCCTTTACCCTCCAGCCTGTCAAGATAATCAGTCAGTCAGTAAGACCAGCGGTGGCTGTGGTGTTTGGCTCTGAGGCTCAGCGGCTGCCAGCTGAAAGCCATTGGACATGAGACTGTTTTTAAATGCACATGTGTGCATTTAATTGGTGGGTGGGGGAAGGGTGTCTCCAAAACAGTGAACAGTGGGAATGCACTGTAGTGCCCTCAGCCTCCTACCCCCACCAGGCTCTGATTGACCTTAGTCTGCCTTGTATATACAGTTTATGCACAGTGAGATATACTGACATACACGCTCTTGTGCATGCAAGTTGTGTTTAGTACATGTCAACACACACACACACACACACAATGCCTCCTTTGTTTAGTCTGTTCTAAGTCCTGTGAATTTTTAGCGGCGAACTGGTCTGATCTTCTGAAAACTTCTCGGACTTATCAGTTTTAATCTCACCCCAAATGTCTTGTCCTTATTCTCTTACAGACGTCTGAAAGTTAGGAGAACGAAGCAATGAAAATAAACAGGAAAAGATGCCAATTAGACCAATATTTTTTTTAATCTATCGCTTTTCTTTTTCTTTTCTTTTTTTCTTTAGCCAGTGTAGTGCTTCTTGTGTAAAGGCAGACTGGGTTGTGTGCCTACTATTTACTCGTGACACTGACCTCAGCTTCAGGCTGTCTGACATTGAATTGCACTGTATAAAGCAGAAATACCCTCAAATAATCTAAAAATAAAGTTCAAGCAACTCTGTGTTCTCCTCCTGGGAGATGGGCTGAATTCACTGTGGCATAGCAGAAATCTGGTACAAGCAGATTGGATTGCTTGTACCAGATTTCCCACTGACATACACGTCCTGAATGACACTGTGCATCTTAAGCACCTTTTACACAGCCTGTTCAGGCTGGGACCCTTGTCCCTCGCTGTTCAGTATAAAAGTTACAAAGGCGTGGTGGAGGGTCATTATTGTTCCGAGTCTGAGCCACCAGTGGAGTTAGTAACAGTCCTGAATCGACATCTGTGTAAAAGGAGTGAGCCGGCGAGGACGGTACGGGTCAGTGACATTTTGATGGCGTGTTATGTGTGCCACCCACAATGTGGAGATTTAAAGAGCAGCTAAGAGCGTGAAATTAAATGATTGCTTATCTGTAAAAAAAAAACAATCATCATACCTTTCGTGCCTGCGGAACACCAGCATGCTGTCTAAAATCACACACTGGGATGTCGTTTTCTGTTTTGTTCAGTTTTGTTTTGTTCAGTGTAAATAAACAAAGGCAGCGTAGAGAACAGTCTTTGTTGCGGCATTATTGCACATCTCTTTGTATAAAAGGACCATAGAGTGATTGTAGAGATTGATTGCACATGTACGCAAACACACCTTCTTTTCTCTTTACCAACTCACATCCTCACATACAGTTGAATAATGGGATTGCAGGAAGAAGAGTTAGTCACTGTGTGTCAGACCTTTTGTTTCCTGCAAAGAATTAAAGCAGGGTGTGAGGCAAGGAGGTGAAAAAGGAAGCCTAGATGAATGAATGCAAACTCCTGGGAGGTGCAGATGATTTCTAACAATGTTGAAGGAAGGAAGGAAGGATGGGTGGATGCATGCTACAGGAAATAAATGGATGAAATGAGTGCTTATGGAGGAAGAGAGGGATGAAGAAAAGAGGCTCGCAGAGAAATGAGTTGCCCCTCCTTGAAGCCTCCTTGCTGATGCTGCTGGAGAGAGATTTCTCTTTTCCATTTTCAACCTTGCCTCTTTGTCTTCCTCCGGCTTTCTCTCTCTCCTTTGGTTTCCCTATTTTTATATCCTTGCCTTATGTTTGTGTTCCTTGTGAACTGTGTTGCCTTCCCTCTTTTGTCTGTTTTTCTTTCATCTTTCCCTCTTACTGTTTCTCCCTCTTGTTCTCCCTCTCGAGCTGTATAAATTATTTATCCCATGTCGAGGTTCCTCTCCTTATCTTCCCTATGCTGCTCCAGTAGATCTGCTGAGCTAAATCCCTTCCCTGACTAGATTATGTTCATATGGCTCTAATAGAGTACCAGTAAGCCCTGCGGATGTGAGAATTATGTTTTACCTTCAGTCATCCTTTTAGGCCCAGATTCACTCATATTCTCTTCATATGCGTATTAATTATACTCCTTATATCATGAATGCAGGCGTTGATTACAGATTTCAATGTTTTTCAGTGACTAAGCACAAATAACGCATTCCGGCGTTCCGCTACGTTAAGAGGCGTGGTGTATGACGCAACAGCGAGCATAAACGCTGACATATTTCACTATCTCCCCAGTTAGCGGTCATCTTCTGTGCTTTGTTCTTCAAATAACAGACTACCAGTTGCTACCGCATATTTAAATCGCCTGGGGTAGGTCGCACACCTGAACACATTGCTCCAACATCATACCCGTTCTGCCACGCCGGCGCAGTCTGTTCATACAGACGTCTGTTTCGGCGCTGTTACTACCTCCACAGGCGTCACAGAGGTGGAACAAACTGACACCTCATTACACTTTCACTGCATTCAAACAGAATGTCGGGGCGGAATAAAGGAAAAATGCTGTCTGAATGGGGCTTGTGTCGCTGCCTTTCTCCTGCCTGAGGGAGTGGGACTGTGCTCATACAGACAGTGGACAGCAGCATAGAGCAGAGCATATGATGAAACAAACTTTAGGGTATATTTTACTGTAGAGGGCAACGATGGTCCTCATTATACATATGTACAACCAAGGGGACAATGTGATCCATTCCTCAAACACCTGTTGAACCAACAGAGCACACTTGCAGAAATGCATTGGCTTTGGTCACTCTGCCCACAATAACGCATTGCCCCTCTAAATACCCACATGGCTTCTTTTACACAGCCAAAGTCCTGAAAGTGAACTCGCATTATCCTACATAGCTGAGTTTCAATGCAAGCTAAATTGTATTGTGTTAAAGCAGATAAGGCATGCTAGCAAAGCAGAATGTTTGCATTTAGCCTTGATGCCGTTTTATATATATTTTAATCACTAAATGTATTCTAAACCATTTTCTAAATTGGGTATTTCTGAGGTGGATTGATGACATGCAAGAAACTGAAGCCTTCATTCGAGCTTTTCCAACGCTGCCTCAGTTAACACCCATAACGCCATGTGATTTGCGTCTGGATGTATAAGCAGTCCTCTGCAGGTGCAGTTATTTAATCAAATTAGATGTGGCTGTCACAGGAGGAGACATCATTAAAGTGGCTATGCTTAAAATGAACTAGTTCATATGAGTTGTCACGTTACCACCAAGTGTTTATAGCTGTGCAGCCATACTTGGAAGGCATAATGGAAAGCATCCAGTCATAGAAAGGAGTGAGACGCATAATGTCTTGAATATTAGGATAATGGCACACACTTAAAGTTTTCCTGGAAGGCATTTATAGTGTTGTAACCATTCAAACACACAAAGAGACGGCTGTAGATGACTTAAAAAACAAAATTCACCATCTGTCCTTGGCTGCTGAATAGAGCAAATACAATTAGAGCAGAATTTCCATGTCGTGATAGAAACATCCAGACATTACTCTTAATGTCTTAATGGGTAAATCTAGAGTGAAATCACACACAGAGGAAAATGACTGCTGCAAAGTGTCAGTTCTTCACCAGCTGTTAGGCAGAATAACCTGCGGTGACATCACTGATTATTCACGGCCAAATACTACAACATCATCAAGTTTCAGTCTATGGAGAGCAGTGCAGCAGCAGGTTTCTATTCCTAATCAGTGTTAATTTGTTTTTTAAAACTCCAGCTGGTCCTGTTTGGGGCTTATGATCAAGTATTAAATATGAGTATAATACTGGGCACCCTCTTTAAAGATGATTTATTTTACCACATCATGGTTACATGAGGACTCTTTTGGTCAATAAAGCACCGACTTGTGTGTCTATTGATCTGAGAGGAACGAGAGAAGGGACATAGATTTAATTGTGTGGAGGATTCTGTAAAATTGATGGTGTTTGTCACATTCCAAACTGGTGCTCTACACAGACAATTAGACTTCTTTTTCCAGCGGAGTTATTATTATGGAAGATTTTTGGAAGAATAATTTGTGAAAATGTTGAAGTGGTTTTATTCATTAATTTCGAATAATTTTGAAAGTCCCTTAAAAAGATAGTCATTGATCAAAATGGTCTTTCTGCATGCCTTCTGTTAATCTGTTCCTCCTGTGATGATTGACCCTTTAGATTTAGAGGCAAACAGACTACCAGACACAGAAAATATGCTGTCACTAATTTAGATTTATTATTATTAGAGCTGGACAGTGTTAGCCCTCAGGAACCCCCTGTGCCACATGATGAGCTGGGTAATGACACACACACACACACCCTGATCCAAAAAAGGAAAACACACACCTAGTGTAGACATAGACATAGATACACACATCTTTTGTATACCATACCTCTTAGTCAGTGAAACCCACACATAGACTGCCTGGTTTACTTTTCCAAAATCTCACAGATGAGCTCTAGCCTGTTGTGCATGCTAGCAGCTGTTTGCGGGTTTCAGCAATTTCTGACAATATGTCCCGACATGTGGGAGCACTGGAAGTTCATCCTACCAGCTCACTACTCCGTGGAAAACATTGTGGCACTGTAACTAGAGGAAGGGATTTATTAGAGCAGGAACTGCAAAAACCCTAAGAATTTAGTTAATTAGAATATCCAAGTAAATGTGGAATGAAGTGAGATTTTTTTCCTCTGATAATATGGCACTTCAACTCTGACCTACGAAATCATAATTTTAAAAAAATAGGAAAACAATTTTAAACATATGGTACAATATGCAGATGACTAAGAACTGTTCTGCCTATGACCTAGATGACTTTAGTAGCTCTAAATGAAAGAAATGTGTTTCGTTAAAAAGCATTTTGTAAAAGTTGGTCAGAATGCTCTACAAATATAAGCATCATTGTCAGTTACCAGCCTCTTTCAGTCACCAGATCCCTCATTTTGTACTTGTTTGTTTAACTGTGGTCATAATACTATGTATGTTTGTATTTTTTGTCTTTTGTTTTTATCAGAGCAAGGTCTAGAGGAGATGAAGAAACTGTTGCTGCTGCTACTAGGCTGTGCTGTCCAGGTAAGAGTACAGCTAAGTTCACTTAAACATTTAACGCAATTCACTACGCAGATGCAATTTAGGTTCCACATCTCAGGAACAAAAACAAGGTCAGACAGCTTTTAGAGATAGTTTGCCTTTTATCCATGAGTCAAAATGGATATGCTGAGATTTTTTTTTACCTGTTATGTTCGTCTATTGGTTAATACACATACACACACACACACACACACTCAATGCTAATGGCTTCTTTAGAGCAGTTTGAAGTATAAAATGTTCTTCACTAAGAGCCTCTGTCCAGAACAATTGTCAGACAACCTTTCTTAGAAGCCAACTATTGTGATGCACCAAAGCTCACTGAGTGAACTGAGCATTAGACTAAAAGGAAAGTGCATTTTAAATATCACTCATTTGACATTTTTTATTCTTAATAATTAACTTAATTGCAAAAGCAAAATTAACTGAAACTGACATGACAACTTCAAAACATCATTACAAACAATTCCACACCATGATGTTCCCCATGTTATGAAGATCTTCAACTGAGCCAATTGCTTACGATCATTACTTTTATGGGTCATCATGTAGATCATTTTAATTTCAATGCCAGAAATGTTATTTTGGTAGAAGTTTCCATTTTGGTTAAGCCCACCCTGATTACTGCCGTTTGTTCCTTTTGTTCAAATGGAAATACTATAGCGCTATTGTGCAGCTAATGCTGTGTCATGAATGGAGTACCAGGGCTTTCCTGTCATGTGACAAAGTCCCGTTCAGATCTTACTCACTGCATTTCAAGTTAGCACTGACATGTCATCTATTGTTTTAGCAGAAAGACACCATAGTTGCATCCATGTGAGTAAGTCTGATTTAATTTCTGGCTTCCATAAAGAAAAGCAGACACTGGTGCTGTGTATGAGTTGGTTCACATTGAAAAGTGTTTGTCTCCAGTGCCGTTTTGTTCTAATCTAATCATTAGCCAGCAGAAGATGAAACAGATGATACGTTTTTCTTTAAAGACTGCACTGTTTTCCCTAAATACAGCTACTACTTCCTGGAAATCTGCCGCGTGTATGCAGTGTTGGTCTACTAACCTCCAGTTGGCCCCAACCCACATAACTGTTTAAGATCTGAAAAATCTCCTCCCTTTTCTTCTCTCTCACCCCCTTCTGTTTACAGTGCGAGAAGAAGGAAGAGTACATTGAGCGTATCCAGACTCTAGACTTCGACACCAAAGCTGCCATAGCATCCCACATCCAAGAGGTATTTCCCCTCCATAGTAAATAGAACTGGAGAGAATTAAGATGTGAAACCTCCTACACCTATTTTGGAATGAAAAATTTGAATGCACCTTCGAACAGCAATTTCCTTCCCTACACCAGGAAACAAAGTTTTGTTATCGATGATACAATGCTTGATTTTAGGTGACTCATAATCAGGAGAACGTGGTGGACCTGCAGTGGTTGGAAAGTGGGGAAATGCCTCCTGAGGACCTTGACGGCCTCTCTAGAAACCTGGCGTTCCACCTCAAACATCTGGTTGATGAGAGGGACACACAGCTGGAGGTAAATATTTATTGATATATATTATTACACATATAAGTGTAATAAATATATATTATGCTTTGGTGCCTATTAATATAGTATATACATTTATTGAGCCTTCCTTTTACATAAGCCAAACAGCAATAAATAAGTCTGGTAAGCAGGGTAGAGGAAAGCACAACTAGAAAAGTGTTTTTCTCTTCTCTTTCTGTGGGAGGTGCAGATTTGGGTCGGGTGCAGATTTGTGTTTTTTGGAATCTGTTACAATTCAACAAAACAGCAGTAGTGAATGAAATTCGCAGGCTGCTTCTAATACGGTTATGTGGAAACTTTTCCCTTCTTTACCACAAGACAGCAGCCTCAGGAAGGAAGGGTTGAAACTGTTAACTGTTTCATGGTTGTAGGGGTGTGTTTGTGCTTGTTTGTGTCTGTGTGTGTTTGAGAGTATATGCGTCATTAAATGAGTTCCCAACCCATGCGGTGCAGATGCCCGTGACTGATAGAGCTGATCTTTGTGTGTGTGTGTGTGTGTGTGTGTGTGTGTGTGTGTGTGTGTGTGTGTGTGTGTGTGTGTGTGTGTGTGTGTGTGTGTGTGTGTGTGTGTGTGTGTGTGTGTGTGTGTGTGTGTGTGTGTGTGTGTGTGTGTGTGTGTGTGTCAGGAGTTCTAATAGCCTCCAGATTATCACTCTGTAGTCCAGCCGCTCTCAATTAAAATCCCATTTCCTGTCATGGGCACATGATCAAAATAGGCTGTGTGTGGGACTGTGGATGTTGTTTTTTACCCCAATGCCTGTGTTCTAGTTTTGGGTTGTGTGGGTGCTTTGGGTGAATTGGATCTGTTCACCTTCTTGCCTCTAGTCCATGCTTGTCCAATTGTTGAATTCTACTTCTTAGCTGTTGCGGTTGAAAGTTCTGTGCAGATTACCATGAGTACAGATTCAAAATTAGATTTCTGTTTGAACATTTTTTGAAGTGTGTTCACCACCTGTCCTTTTTTACGCTTTCCATCCAGATCATAGTGGAGTTAACCCAAGAGAGAGACTGTGTGCAGCTCTCTCCACTGGCTCCCTGTCTGAACCAGTCTCCCGGTGACTCCCCCAGCATGAGGAGGACTGAAAGCCGACAGCACCTCTCTGTGGAGTTGGCTGATGCCAAGGCCAAGATCAGACGCCTTCGACAGGAACTGTGAGAACAACAGCTTTGTCAGCTTGATGAAATGTTACTGAAATTGAACAAAGAGCACAGAATTGCCATTTTTAGTTTAGGCCGACTCAAGCGCCACAAACATACGATGGAATACGATAGCAACCATTAATCCTATTCTTATTTACTATTGTAGTTTCCATTTTTACCTTTGTATGTGTTTCAATCTGAACTGGGAACTTAATCATCCATTGACTCGTTCATGGTGATGATATGGGGCAGTGGCGGCTGGTGATGCAATTTTTTAGGTGGTGCAGCATTCCCAACACAACACACTGTAATGTTACCTAAATATTGACCTTAATTTTCCAATACCCCAGATTGAAGACTCAGAGAACATAATCCAGTCAGGAAACAAGGTTTATTTAACTGTGAGCACAGAGAGAGAGAGAGAGAGAGGAGTTGGTTGCCATCTTAACCTTTAACCTGCAGGGGCATCACATTTTTGGCATTGTCGATGCATTGTGTGATATTTTTCGCTGTTTGGAGAGCTAACTGGTTGCATCTTTGAATCAACAAATGTGGACAAATCAGGAAGGTGTCAAAGTTGTATCTTCTGTGTTTTCAGCTCTTTGCAGGTATTATTGGGAGTTTGAATGTCTATATTTAAGCCTCAAACATTATGCAGAAAGAGTAGTGAGAAAGCAGAGGGAAGATTGATCGAGGCCAGCAGTTCATTTCCTCCCTACATCTCTATTACTCACGTATGGCATGATGCTGCACTGCCATCACTCAAGTAAAGTATCACAGACCTTGGTGAGGCCCTTTAAACATCTGCCTATGAATAATAGAGCTTCCTTTTAAAGTGCTGTAATCCCTTGCCAGACAAAGGCTTAATGGTCAACACATATCAGTTAGAAAAGGAACCCCTTCTGATAAGGGGAAGTATTTAAATGTTACACAAGCATAACAACTGATGTAACAGACCGGCAGGCGTCATGAGGTTGGTGTAGATACTGAATGCTTTGATAAGAACTGTTTTGATGTGGGAAAGTTAAGAGGTGCTGGATATTTCATTGTCCGTCCTTCCTTTACAAGACGAAGTCCCCATTTGAACTAATCTTGAATTAGATTTGCTGTTTGTTTAGTTTTGCTTATTTAGAGCAACACAAGTTAGATAAATAGAGCTAAATACATGTCATTTTAACTCTGAATAGTGATTTCTCATGCAGAGCTTATTGTTTCCCCACAGTGTTATTCATTAGAGAAGTAGTGTAAGATAATCTCACTCTAAAAGATATTAATGAAATGATTTCTTATTATTTGTAAATGGAGATAGAGATAGACAGCAGTATGTGTGTGGGTGAAATACAAATAATTAATTAATAATTATTAAACGTGGTTGAAGTGCAGGTCACCCTGAACAGTGGAAAGCGTCTCTCTTAAGTAAGCTTAAACGTATTATTCATCGTAGTTCTGGTTCTGAAAAGGATGGAAATTCATCACTGTAGACATCTCTCTTATTCCTCCTTGACCTACATTATGATTTCCTCAGTAGACCTAAATAGGACAGAAAAACACCAAACAAGCCTAGAAGTATTTGTTTGTTGGTTGTTATAGAATTCTTTACTTGCTGCTGTGGAATCCTTTATGGAAAAATATTGTCATGTGATGGGATGAAAAATGGACAAGAATGGATTGAACTCTGTCCAATGCTGATTCTTATCACATGATGGAAGTTTCTTCTGTGTGTGTTTGAAGTAGATCAGAGGGGATTCCACAGTGGTCTGTTTGTTAATGTTTCTGTTGAAGCTGCTGTGTCTTGGCTGGGTTTTATCCCCAGGTTATGTTTTCACCCTTGTCCATTGTTGGGTGTTTTTTTTTTAAATTTGTTTTTGTCATCAGAATTATGCAAAAACTAGAGAACTGATTTCCAGAAGGAAAAATGGGGCATGGGTGTGGACAGAGCGCATTAGATTGTGGTGCAGATACGGATAAAGGATTTTTTTCGCTGTCTTTAACATTGCCAGACGGGGTGTTTTCTTTTGTTCTTGTTTTTTTTTTTTTTACATTTTCCCATATCATGTAAAATCTATTAAACTGATTTTCATGAAACTTTGGAGGGTCGGGCAGTGGTCAGGCAAGCTCAACAGGCGTGTAGGATTGTTCACCCTTGTCGAAGGTACAACTATTCTAGTTATTGCTGCTATTCCTCAATAAGTCCCAACATTAAAATGTTAATTACTTCTTCCATTTTTCAGTGTCTAATCTTTTAGTATAGATGAATTGCACCACTTTGTTTTGCCATTTCAGTCATTATATCTCATTAACGTAAATTACATTCAAAGCAAATGCAATCTAATAAAACATTCCTGCAACAAATTCAACCCTCATGAATTTATATTGTTTTAGAGAGGTCACCAGTTTAATGCTGCAGTTTGTGGTCCTGTTGAATTCTAGGTGTTTCCATTATTTTGTCCATTCAATTCATATCAATCACAGTAGGATAATCATCTCTATATTTGTTTTTGAGTCATGCAATAAATTTCAACAACTCCACAAATTAAATTTTAACCTTCATGAACATAGGATTTATTGAAGGACTGTTGTATTAGACTGACTATAAAATGTATACTGACCTAAAAAAAGACAGAAAATGCATTTCCGTCCTGTGGATCTGTATATGACCCAGTTAATGGACATGTTTTCAAGCATTAAGTTCTTAGACAACATTAAAATTATATATTGATCAAAAACGGATTGAGTTGAGAAACAGAATTGAAGTCAACACCAATTTGGTTCAACCAGCCAATAAAACTTGAATGTCACTATATCATTATCGACTATTCCTACTTCTGTTATGTTGGAATTAGTTATAACTCAACTAAATGTGCACATTTTATATATCTTTATGCAGGACTAATTAATACAATGCATACTGTACATATCTATGTTTTACTTTAGACTTGAATGCTGAAGATTACTAAAGTTGATTTCTTAATATCTTTATTGTGGAATACAGGCTTAACAGGTACCTTTTAAAATCCAGTCACATTCCCCTCTTCCTTGGCAATCTATTTAAAAACAGTTCAAACAAGAATGCTCAGAGAGCGCAAACCTCTGCCAAAGCCCAACATTCATCTGGATCATCACCAAAATTTATTCATCTCTAGGATATACTAGGGTCCATCTTTGGTGAAAATTTCATGCCTATCCTTCCATTAGTTTTTGCATAATGCTGCTAACAAACAGACAAACCAAACCAATCATAAGCTCCTTAGTGGAGGTAAATATAATTATCTAAATTAGAGGAAATGTCTGGTAATGTTTATCACAAAAATCTTGTTATCTACAGTATATTTGACTGTATGTGGTGTATTGTTTCGACAAATGTGAGGAATAAAGCTTATCTTTATTCCTTTGTATAGCAGTGCATACAAGTGTTAGCCCGTTCTTGTGCAGTTGCAAGGCATGTTAAACCATTAACATAAACCTCAGAGACAGCTGCATCCATAATATGAGCCTGAAGCTAGTCTGCCATACTTGAGCTGACAGGTGTTTGTGATTTGGGTAAGGAGGGCAGTGGGAGCACAGAGAGGGGCCACAGTAGAAGGAGGGGGTTGACTGATGAAATAAAAAACAGAAATGGGTAAATATCCTGCCTGCATATCAACTTCCAATTTCCCAAATAATGTGAGCTGTGGGAGAAGGGAGGAGATAATGGGGAGAGCAGAAGGATGCCTTCTCCTAATTGAGATGCACCCCAAGACTCCAAAGCGATGTAATCAAATAGGCCATCAGATGTTCTGTGGAGCAATTTCATGCAAACACACCCACCCACAGACGCACACGCGCGCACACACACACACACACACACACACACACACACACACACACACACACACACACACACACACACACACACACACACACACACACACACACACACACACACTGAGCAGCATCTGAGGAATGCAGACATTTTCCTTCTAAGCTGTGTGACACAGTCTTCCTCTATGGAAGGAGCCCGCAGAATTTGCACGTACACTAAAAGTCTCACAAGCAGCAAATATCACCTTGACCATTTTGCCTCACTTAACACTCCCCTGTTTTATTTGCTTAACTAGCATATAGCAAGCTCCTACTATACTATTAACTTTAATTCTATCATTTGGACCATGTGCACCACCTTCCCTCTCTCCCTCTTCAGTCTTATCTGTTGCAGCAGTTTCTCCAGAATAAAGGGAGAAGAGCAGTTTGAGCCTCAGGGGAAGATTTGCAAATGTTAAATGTTAAGCCCTGAAGTCACAGGGTACTATCTTTGATCCAGTTGTTTTTAACTGCTGTGTTTGTCCTCTATTTGTCATCTGTGTTATTCTGAGTGTGATGCCCAGCAGAAAAAGGTTGTTTATTTGTAGCTGTATTTAAGCCAGACACACAGGAAAGACATTGTCTCCTGACCGCCACAGTAGAAACACACCAGGCACAAAAGACTATTTTTACCAAGGAAAATGGGTTACTGGGTTGACTGATGTCTTGAAATCAACATGTGAATTGCTGATGCTTCTAACTTCCCAACAAAAGCCTCTTATGCTCAGTAAGGTCTTGCCTCTATTATGTGTCATGCTCAGGGCACTTTTTAAAAGAAGATGCATTTAAACCTAAACTGAAATGAGAGTAATATCTGAAATCGGTCACTCATATTTTGAGAAATAGACTGTGTGACCTCCAGATAGTAAAGTAGGATTGTTTTAAATGTTTTCGGTCCTCAGTTCACTCTTCTGTCTGATGGTAACTCTAACTAGTTGAACATTGCCACTACCTCTTGGATGATTAATAGCAATAATTCAAAACATAGCTCATAAAATGCACAGAATGATGAGGTTTTGAAACTTGAATACTTAAGTTAAGATGGTGAGGCTATTCAGGTAAATTATATTAAATGTAACCATTCTGTACCACTGCGTCAGTAGGTTGCCATCATTAAACCATTTTCGATGCAAGCTCTGAAATGGAAACAGCCCTAAAGGGATGTTCTCATTAATACTCTGATACACACACATACATTCACTTTAAACCAAACGTGTTACATGATTTTCAACGTATAGCCTAAACCTAACAAATACCATCAGAGACAAAAAAAAACAACCCTTTTTTACAGAGAAGTCTTCTTTCTCTACCTCCTGTTCTTACTCTGTCGGTTAAATTATCTGTCTTTTTCCATTTGCAACTCCTTGTTTAACTCCTGCTCCTCTCCATCCTTTTTTTTCAGAGAAGAGAAGAGTGAGCAGCTTTTGGACACCAGGCAGGAGCTTGAGAACATGGAAGTGGAACTCAGAAGGCTTCAGCAAGAGGTAACGCCACAGGTCACAGGGAGCCTTACACACATATAGACACAACAAACATTTGCATGACTTCACATCCCCTTCATCTGCTGTTCCCATCCCTCTCTAAGTACTTTGTTTCTGCAGCACTGACAGGCTTTAATCAGCTAGCCTGTGTCTTAGCTCATTAGGGGCTATTAGAGCTATCTTTAGCCTAGCAACAGCCTCACATGGTTTATGATTTGGTGTGGGCGGCGTGGCCAACAGACCAAATGCTGTAAACGGGGAGGATGAGTTGGGTTTTGTGTGTGTGTGGGTACCCGTTTGTGGTAATTGACATTGTGGAGAGTTTGTTTGGTTCTTTAAATATTACGTTTCATGCAAGGCTGTTGTTCACAGGTCATCTGCAACTCATACAAGATTGTTTTACTGAACCCAGTGAAAGGAATCTGTAGTTTTTGATTAATGACTGTATATCTGTTAACATGCTACTCCTTATTTCTATATATGCTCTTATGAGTCTTTTTTTGTGTGGAAATATTCTCATCACACTTATTTCCACATATTTATACTATATCTTTGTGTACCAACCCCCGCAGAGCTACCAGTTGCTGTCGGATGCTCGGGCGGCTCGGGCCTACCGCGACGAGCTGGATGCACTCAGAGAGAAAGCGAGCCGCGTCGACAAACTGGAGAGCGAGCTGAGCCGATACAAGGAGAGACTTCACGACATTGAGTTTTACAAGGCCAGAGTTGAGGTACACAACTGCACACAGTGTTACTTCAACCCAATAAGACACTGTTTGTTAAAGTACATCCCTGGGATATTTTAGCATCATGTATCTGGCCTCAAAGGAACAAGCTATTATTGAAACATAAATAGGTCTGATTATTAGTTCATGATAGCATCACTGTGAAAAATACTTAAGCAACATGTGACCCCACAGGCAAGACCCCAACAACTGTCTATACTGCATAATTTCATCATGCAGTGAACTGTTTTTCAGTTAAATGATAAATAAAACACAAGAAGTTTTTCAATGTAAATACAGGAGGACACATTTATAACTGCTTCCCATGCACTCATAGTATCTGAATATAAAGTGCAGTATTTATACAATGCATACATGCATGTATAGAAAACTAAACTAGAGAGTTCAAGGGTGAAAAAGTTGGAGCATGTTGTTGTCAGCTATGCAAGACAAACTCACACCGGATATAAAATTATTTTACTTACTTACTATACAGCGTACACTATTCACCATTTGTGCATACAGTAACTATTAATACCTTTACTACTGATTCTAGTATTGGTACATTAAAAGTAATAAACATTTGTTGAGATCTCTAAAGAATTTTTGTAACAGTTGCTCGTTTTATCTTCTGTTGTTTAATTTGTGTTCTCTGCTGCTATGGTGTTTTCGGTAGGAGCTGAAGGAGGACAACCAGGTCCTGTTAGAGACTAAGGCCATGTTGGAGGAGCAGCTGGAATCGAGCCGGACCCGGTCTGACAAACTTCACTTCCTTGAGAAAGAGAACCTGCAGCTTAAATCCAAGATTCATGACCTGGAGATGGTGAGACAGTGTATTTATGGGTCAGTGGTGCAGTGCAGATTTAAGATTTGATTGAATAGAGTGTGATGAAAGTTGGAGAAAGAGAAGCTGGGTTTCAAATGGAAAAAATCAGGAACAGTAGTAGTAGTAGTGTTCAGTCGTTTGTTCAGGATATTTTAACCTCACAGTCTAACTCGGTTATCTCCAGGAGCGGGACATGGACCGTAAGCGCATGGAGGAGCTGTTGGAGGAGAATCTTGTACTTGAGATGGCCCAAAAACAGAGCATGGATGAGTCGCTGCACCTGGGTTGGGAGCTGGAGCAACTATCCAAGACACCAGAACTGACCGAAGGTAAGAGCATTTAGCCCAGAACTCATTTAAAACCATAGAACAAGAATACATATTTGTATGTTGCCTGGTAGCTACAATAAAAAAAAATGGAGCACAAAGCTGATTTTTTATGAAATGACAGAATATGATGTTGAATTGAAATGTCATGCAGCTGACAGTCACCTGAGTTGACCAGGCTGAAGGCTTCAGACAGCCAACAGACCAGACTTTGGTCATTGGCTCTTGGCCCTAATCTTATCCCCATTGCCCCTCTGCACTTGCCAGCCTCCATTGGGGTTTCTTTCCACTTGGTTTAAGACCTTTAATTAATATTCACTGGCTCTTGGAGGATAATCTGTGTGTTTGGATTATAAAAGCTGTTAAGAGGTTTAACTAGCCAGGGATCTTGATAAAGACTTTGTGTATATGTGGTAGAATTGTTTGTTAAAATGGCACGTAAAACCCTTAAGACCCACAAAGTTGAAGTCTAAGGATTTGTATTTATTTAAGTTTTTAATGGATTTATTGTAGTTTGGAAAATCAAACACCTAAACACAATTGAAATATATTAGTTAAGCATTGATGTGTAATCCACATGTTCTTGCTGTCGTTGGTTCAGTCCCTCAGAAGTCTCTGGGTGAGGAGGTGAATGAGCTGACCTCAAGCCGCCTGCTGAAGCTGGAGAAAGACAACCAGACTCTGCTTAAGACTGTGGAGGAGCTCAGAGGAGCAGCCAGTCAGGACACAGTGGCAAAAGTGGCCAAAGTCAACCAGGAAAACCAGAGACTGAACCAGAAAGTAAGTAAAGGATCCGTTTTTGAGTGGATGGGTAAGAGCTGTGTCGACAGTAGTAAATAATTTAATCATGCTCCTTCTTTCTTCTTCTGGTAAAATATGTTCTCTTAAGCCTTTAGATTACCTGCAAAATAAGTTTATGCATTAGGAGGAAAAAATGTTTTTGCAAAGTAACTATGTTGGACAGTTTTCTTCTGTCGGCTAGATCATGCTTGTTACACTGGCAGTAAATACAAAAATAATTTCTGTGAGATGTCTTATATGCTATAGAGAGATTAACGACTCAAGACACTTTGCAGCACTAGTTGGAATTGCATTTTAACTTTCTGCTCCTCCTCAGGCTTGCTACCAAGATTAACATTTTTTGACCAGCACCCTTTATCGTATATCACCCTAACACTTGGCTTTAGGCCTTTTCACACAGTGAGAGTGAGAAAGGAGAACTTATAGAGAGGGGCGGTTAGGAGAATGAAAGCAAAGCTGTAAATCCAGGCAGCCTTGCAATGCTTTTCTTTTCCAGTCTTTGACACTCAACAGCCCTTGCTAAGAGAAGCTTCTCAGCTATTTTCAGAAACATAAACCTCTCTCTCTCTCTCTGCCCTTTGAATAAAAACCATGAAATTATGTTTTTCCTCGCACAGAGAGATCATTCAAAGTGAGGCATTTATTTTTTTTAGTTACTTGAGGTCCACAACCAAAACACAATAAAATGTGATTGCAACAGCTGGTAGACTCAAACAACAGATATAGTCTAATTTAATATGCATCTGTCTGTTTTCGTGCACAAATTAACTTTGTTTTGATTGCAGGATTGTGACAGACAGGAAATATATAATGTTTGTAGCAGGGCTTCTTTTTGACTTTTAATCACAGGGTAGCTTGCTCTAAGATACATTAACATCATTTAGAATTGCACCACAATACAGATGATGCTGCAACATGCAATGTAAAGCATCTGTAACTGAAGGTGAAAACAGCCCTATAATGGTACATAGAAATATTTGACTGTTATTATACTGAGAAAACGTTAAAACCATTTAAGATGATCCAGTCCAATCCAATCCACTTTATTTATAGAGCACATTTAAAAACAACTGAGGTTGACCAAAGTGCTGGACAATCAAATCAAATAAATAAAAAATGATAGTTAAAGATGTTACTTTAATTATTTTTACAGCTGGAGCAGCTGCAGACTGAACTGGCTGCAGACAGAGAGTCGCTCCACAATGCCGAGTCACTCAGTACTGACTTGATGAAGGAGAAGGCTTTGCTGGAGAAGACCCTTGAAACACTCCGGGACAACTCTGAGAGACAGGTACACACAAACGCATAGATTGTAGTAAATCTTCCAAGTGATAATTTATTGGATGTCACATTTTTTGCATTTGTGTAGGTGACTGAACAACCCAACATAACCTAATATGTTGTAGAAACCGACCTTTGTGAATGGCTTTAATCACATTAAGCATTCATGTGCTTTACAGTTAATGTTTCCGTCTGTTTACTGGACAAGCATATGGTTAGATACCCCAATACAATCAGACAAATGGAGCTTTGAGGCTGTGCGTCACACAGTCTGCTCTATCTACAAAACCTTCATTGATTTTTGTTCCAGGAAACTCCAAGAGAAGGACATGAATAAGCTGTGTAATTTCCTGAAGTCTTTTCAGTGTTTCTTGAGAGAAATCTTTGTACAATTGATCTGCATTTACCTCCAAAAAGAAGAAGTGGAACTATGACAATGTTTTATTGATTGAATAGATTTCTGGCCCTCTGTGGCCCAGATACAGTCACTCGTTGTGTGTCTGCAGGGACTCTCTAGCTGTTAGACCCTAATCTGACACCTCTGATTAGTTTAACCATCTGATTTGTAAAATCCGACCTTGAACTACAAAACCAGAGAAAACACAACATGCTGCACTAACAGATTTATCAGGGCAATACTATCCATTTGCTTCTTTGCATATAACTAATGCTGTGTCATTTCAAAATACATCATATTAAAATTAACTGTGGTTTTGTATAATCTTTGTAATTTGTTTTGTTGTTTTTTTTACATCTCAGTTCTGCTTCTCATTTATTTTTTCATCCAATTAAACAAAATGGGAGTTAAAAGTAGAACATTGGGGCTTCTTTTTCATTTAAATTCTTCCTCCAGGCATCAGCTCTTACAACCATTCTCATTATAGCAAGCTGGATTATTTTAATATAAAGTCATAGGACAGAGAACAATGATGTTGCATGTTGCTTGCTGTACTGAAGGTGATGAGTAAATCTCTCTCTGTTAAACATAAGCCTAGGCTTTCATTAAAACTCTGCCTGTTCTTCAGCTGAAGGATCTGGAGCAGGAGAACAAGCATCTGGGCCAGACGGTGTCGTCTCTGCGCCAGCGGTGCCAAGTTGGAACTGAGGCCCGAGTCAAGGATGTGGAGAAAGAGAATCGAGTTCTCCATGAGTCCATCTGTGAGACAACAGCCAAACTCAATAAGATGGAGTTTGAAAGGAAACAATTACGTGAGGGACATTCTTTGTAATACATTTTTTTCTGAGTTGTTGCAATAGGTGTGTACAGTTTTTAATTTTTTTTAATTTTTTCTATTATGTGTTGTATTGATGTTTGATTTTTTTTCTGTTGTATGTAATTTAAAACAATTCCATGTTTGCAGTCAGTGCAGTAAATATTGAGGGTTACAGATGCAGCAAAACTAAAAGTTGTAGTTTTAAATTTGACAGGATTGAGGAAACTCTCCTGAGGTAACAGAATTACACCTTTAGCTTCTCAAATGAATTATTTTTAGATAGCTCTGATGGAGCTCAGGATTTATCAGGGCAGCTGCTTTGCTCCCATTTAAAAAAAGAAAAAAAGAAGAAAAAAAAAAAGAATCCACTGTATGAACCATAGCTGTATGTGTGCATCTCTCTTAAGGAGGAGATGAGCTCATTGTTTCTGCTTTACACTTCTTCAATTGTTCCTGCTGCGCTTTAATCAGAATATATTAATTTTCATGACTTGGCATGCCTACAGTCGTCACTAATGGCTTGCCTTTAGCTTTTTGCGTCCTTTTCTCTACTTTGATTTCTTTGCTTTTACAGTTTGAATTCACATAATAAAAAATCTGGTCTTTTGTCTATTTTCTACACAGGTAAAGAGCTTGAAGTGATGAAGGAGAAAGGTGAGAGAGCAGAGGATTTGGAGATGGAGATACAGAAGCTGGAAAGAGACAACGAGAGTCTGCAGAAGAAAGTTTCCAGTCTTGGAATTGTCTGTGAAAAGGTGAATTCAGTTTTCTGCCTGGTCTGTATTTTAAGATGTTGGTGTGTCTGTATGTACTGTTATTAGGTTTGTGTCAAGGTTCAGCTTCGAATGCTGTTTTTCTCTATTTGGTTGTTGTTTTCAGATTAGTTTGTTATTCTCCAAAGTAACATGGACATTTTAAAAAGTTTATATTTTTACACAATAATTTTTTCTCTTTACCTTTGTACATGTTGGTTAATCTCTATCAAGAAGTTGAATAGCTTCCCCAAAAAGATGACAAGGATTACAGCCCTTGTAGCTTGGATTTCACTTTGTTTTTATGGTCACACAAATTTTATAGTTTGATTATGTATCCTTGTATTATCCCTGTCAGCCTTGGGGGAAAAGATCTTGTGCATTTGAGTTTTTTGATGTATTATAGACTATGATCACCCTTAAATCGATGCCTCTTTTGTTGTAATACAGAAAAATCTATTCCCAGCTTGGTTTCCCTTTTTGACATATATGGTCCGTTGTCTCTCTGTCTCATTCATTATTTGTACTCTTGGAACATTTGCTCTGCAAGTAGTTAAAACTTGGCATTGGATTTTACTGAAAGAATTGTGATGAGTTCTTATATCAAACATAAAAAATCTATCTAATACATTTTCAGCTATGCCAGAAGCATTTGATAAAGTATGGAGTTTTAAGCTGCCATTACACAACACCTCGTCTTCACCCATCACTTGTGTGTGTGTATATATATAGGTGTCTTCTTTGGAGAAGGAGAACACTGAGCTGGAGGCAGAGGGTCGTCGCCTGAAGAAGAAGCTGGATGCTCTGAAGAACATGGCCTTCCAGCTGGAGGCTCTAGAAAAGGAGAACTCCCAGCTGGACGAGGAGAACCTGCAGCTTCGGCGCTCGGCTGAGAGTCTCCGGTCAGCGGGGGCTAAGGCTGCTCAGCTGGAAGCGGAGAACAGAGAGCTGGAGAGCGAGAGGAGCCAGATGAAGCGCAGCCTAGAACTGCTCAAAGCCTCATTCAAGAAGACGGAGAGACTAGAGGTAAGACTTCAAGATTGCTGGTAATTTCTGTAACTGGAGACCAGTGAGATTCAACCATGTGTCACAAGAAGCTTTCACTGAGTAATAAAACCAAACTACATTGACTAAAGTCAATCAGACCGTCTGACAAGTTAAAGGCACATTAGGTTTTTGTTTTCACAGTAGCATCAGGGAGTGACAATCAGTTCATGGATGCTTTTAATATACTAATCTATCTTCTTGTCTGCCAGGTGAGTTACCAGGGCCTAGATACAGAGAACCAGCGCCTGCAGAAGGCTTTAGAGAACAGCAGCAAGAAGATCCAGCAGTTGGAGGCAGAGCTGCAAGAAGTGGAGACTGAGAATCAAACCCTCCAACGCAACCTGGAGGAGCTCAAGATATCCAGTAAACGCCTCGAGCAGCTGGAGCAGGAGGTAGGCAAAAACAAAAAACAAAAAGACAAAACAAAACACATGCATTCAATTAGTTACAATGATCACATGTGCTGTAATTTGGCAAATGGCAGCCTATAAATAGCAACAGAATTTTTGAGTTAAGAAATTACAGACTATTTTGCATTCTTCTTCTTCTGAGGGAACGGCAAATGAAGAATAGCTGTAGGTGGTTTACTGACACAGCTTCAGTTCCTTATTTTGGAATGGACTAATTCTGACAGAATTGGCAGAATGGGGTCAGACTGGCCCAAAAGCTGTAGTTGAGGCAGACTGAAAGTAGGTTTTGTTAAAATAGATACGAAGTGAAAATGTGTTATTTGGTACAAATGCAACAACGTCACTCTTTTAGTTCCTTCTGATAAAATTACAGCATTTTTGCCAGCAGAGTTGGATAATACCAGATTATTTGTCAAAATTGATTATTTGCCCCTTTGCTTTAATCTGTGTCCACTTTTAGCAAGACTCGTATTTACAAGACATTTAGACTAAAAGTAATCCATCAAATTATGTTTTATCCATCTGATCTCCATTACGTCCCCCCAAGAACAAGACTCTGGAGCAGGAAAGTTCCCAGCTAGAGAAAGACAAGAAGCTCCTGGAGAAGGAGAACAAGCGCCTGAGGCAGCAGGCCGAGATCCGCGACTCCAAGCTGGATGACAACAACCAGCGGATCTCCACCTTGGAGAAAGAGAACCGGACCATGGGCAAAGAGATGATCTTCTTCAGGGACTCCTGCACCAGAGTCAAAGACCTGGAGAGAGAGAACAAGGAGCTGGTCAAACAGGGCTCTATTGATAAGAAGACCCTCATCACACTGAGAGAGGTCAGAATAGCCATCACAGTTCTAGATGTCTGTTATGATCTTATCCTTTGGTGTCAAACCTTTTTTTCTTGCTTCTTTACTTTTAGAGGATATTATCTGATCTAATTCTGTTTTATTAGGAATCAATTTAAATTATTCTGCTGTTGAATCACTGCTGAAGTTGACAACACACAACAGTGACGATTATTAATGGGATTATGATTCTGTCCTTTATTGATAACTATTGAGTTGACTCAATAGAGTCAAAGAAATCATGCATCTTCATTTTTATTTATTGGTGAAAAAATGGAGGGTGGCGTGAAGTTTGTCAATGCTTGTTTTAGGAGCTTGTGAGCGAGAAGCTGCGGACTCAGCAGATGAATAATGATCTGGAGAAACTGACGCATGAGCTGGAGAAGATTGGACTGAACAAAGAAAGGCTGCTGCATGACGAGAGCTCGGATGACAGGTATCATCTGTCAAACACACACGAGCAAGTTACAGTCTGCACTGCTTTTTGATGGCTCTTAAAATGGTTTCATGTTAGAAGTGAATAAGAACTTCTGGGTGCGTCAAACAGACACATCACCAACAAAACCATTGTTTTCCTGTGGCACAGAATGCCTGCCATACGCTTCTTTATTTTTCTTTCTTTGTTTCCTTTTCCTGGTGGGTTTTAGACATGTATAAAAGTTAAAATAATATTAACTTTTCAGTGCAAGGCTGGGAGTTGTACCACTTTTCCAATGATTACATTTGATTGCCCTTTTTCGCACACAGATCTCGAGTGTATTGCAATGTAGTCTTGTGGGATAATTCTGAGGCAATATCTCCCCCACCTACTACACTCGTATCATAGCTATGGCTACAAAGCATTATCCATATTTGCCAGCTTATACACACACATGAATACACACTCACACACACCTAACTTGAGTATTTTTCAGGTTTAAGCTCCTGGAAACCAAACTGGAGTCAACTCTGAAATCATCTTTGGAGATTAAAGAGGAGAAGATCGCTGCCTTAGAGGCCAGACTACAGGAGTCCTCGAACCTCAACCAGCAACTTCGCCAGGAGCTCAAGACGGTCAATAACACATGCATACACAAATACATACAAATACACAAATACATACGTTGCATATAGATGCTCAGCTCAATCCCAATACAGAAACCCCAATATAACACATTCTGCAAACACTTGCCTCCTCAAAGCCAAAACACACCAGTCTTCAACTGAGAACAGCATGTCTCAAAATCCATTCCCTGCAGTCTGGAAGACCAGAAACACCGAAGGCTTCTCAAGGCCGATACATTATTTATTTATCTACTCCTCCACTTCTATTGTCACTTTATCTATTCATGAGGCAGCAGGAGTCAGTGAAAGGGCTAGAGTGGCACGTAGGATGCCTGCTTTCCTGTATGCAGGCATTTATGTTTTGAACTTGCTGAATCAAATCAGATCCAAAGCCAAGTGGAAATATTGAGGCATCTATGGATGGACTCCTGTCTGCTGTTTCTTTACCATTATTCGTGGTGTATGTGTATGTTACTCATGTCATTTAGCGATTTTCAGTCAGTTCAGTTTTTGTTTTCCTAAGGGAACACAAAATTGTCTCAAAGTTGCGTTAAATGTGTATATCTCCAGGTGAAGAAAAACTATGAGGCACTGCGTCAGAGGGAGGAAGAGGAGAGGATGGTGCAGAGCTCGCCCCCTAAAGGGGGGGAGGACCCTCAGGCCGTCCGTAAATGGGAGAAAGAGAGTCATGAAGCCACCAGAGAACTGCTGAAAGTCAAAGACAGACTAATAGAAGTGGAGAGGAATGTAAGTTAGCACTACATCAGGATCGCTCATCTGACTTTTCCAATATGAATGGTGAACTTTTTTTGTGCTCTTGTCTCTTAAATGTATTATTAAACTGTGTGTGCATTTTGCCCAGAATGCCACTCTGCAGGCTGAGAAAGCAGCTCTGAGGAGCCAGCTCAAACAACTGGAAACTCAAAGCTCCAACCTTCAGGCTCAGATAGTGGCAGTGCAGAGACAGATCGCTTCTTTACAGGAGAACAATACGACATTACAGAGGCAGAACGCCAAGCTGCAGGTAATCCCCATACACACCCAAATACAGTATCCAGCAGGCAATGATTGACGGCTGTCTTAGAGAGGAATACATCACAGATACAGATAGTAATGCTACCAGTTTAGTAGTGTACAACTGAAATGTAATGCAGGTGAACTATATAACTTAGTAATTAAGTATCACATTGGTTTTATTCCTGAACTTGGAACCAATGTCAACAAGGCCATTAAATCCTGCTACTTTCATATGTTTATGAAAATGTTTATTCATGCTATTGTTTTTTCACATCTGGACTATTGTAATGTATTGTTTACATGCTTATATACATATATACATGCATCATAGGTCCCATATTATTCAAATTCTTGACTTCCTTTATTGGTTACTGTAGTTTAACTCAGATTTGATTTAAGCTCTTCATAATATGTTTTAAAGCCCAACATGGCTTAACCCTCAGTTATATTACAGACACTATGCTCATATGCTAAAAGTCATTACCCGAGATCCTCTAACCAACCCTTGCTAGTTGTCCTGCGTCAGCCATGGTGACCAGGCTGTTCCCATCAGGCTCTGGAATTAAAGTTGCAAACACATTACCTGTTTATGATGGCTTAAAACATGTTTTTATTGGAAAGCCTTTTTTAAAGCCTGATCAGTAAATGTTATATTATTGTGTTTAATGTTCTTATTTTTAACTATATTTTTTATTATTCAAATTTTATATAACTAATTTTTGCTGTTTCATACTTTTACATTTGCTGAAGCACTTTGTAAACTTGTTTAGATAAGGGCTTTATAAATAAACTTAGTATTATAACATAGTGCCTAATAGAATCAGATAGCAAACAAAAATAATCGTGTTACAATTTATATAAAACACGAAAGATTCTGCAACACAAAATCCAAAACGACCCAGCCTGGACATTGTACAGTTGTCTTGCCAGGCCGCTTAGCTGCCTGGATTTAGACTTGTACTCCCTGTTTGGCTGCAATTCAAACCCTACTTATGGGTGTCAGGATGTAGACTCAGCACACAGCAGCTTCTAGCTGTTTCTATGGGTGTTTATCTCTTGATGTGGATGGGGCGTCTGTAGACAGGTGTGTGTGAATTAGAGGTAAAAAGCTGTTTCTTTTTAAATGTACAGAAAGTGTGTCTGAACCTGGACAGAATGTGTGAAGTGTGAGAGTACGAATCCACACAGTAGTCACCAGTCAAGAGGGATTTGAGTCTAGGAAACCACTGTGAACACAAATGAAACATGAAGAGAAACAGTTTTTCTGCTGGTACTTTGCAGATGGAACAGTAAAAAGTGAGAATTAATTAAATAGAGACACAGTGCCCTCTATAGACTAAAACCTAACAACATTTACTTACTTACTGCATGTCTGCTGATGATTTTAGGCACAGTAAAAGAAATTTTAATGACTAGATAAAATAAGAAAATGTTGATTGGAGAATCTGTATTCTTCAGCTGCTTTTCTTTTTTCTCCTCTGTCTCCTCTCATTTTGTCTCTCATCTTTGCACTCTATTAATGCATTTCATTCCCCTTCCCTGCTCTTCTGTCCCTTTCTTCTTCTCCTCTCCTTCCACACCTCCCTCCTCGCATCTCCTGTCTCTGTCTTTGACTCTCCTTTAGGTGGAAAACTCCACCCTGGGCTCCCAGAGTGCAGCCCTAACGGCTCAGAACACCCAGCTGCAGACCCAGCAGAGCAGCGTCGAGGGAGAGCGCGAGGGAGCTCTAAAGGAGAAAGAGGAGCTGAGGGCCACGTATGAGCTGCTGATCCGCGACCATGAGAAGTTGGCGGCGCTCCATGAAAGGCAGGCAGTCGAGTATGAAGCCCTGATTGGAAAGCATGGAGGCCTGAAGAGCTCCCATAAGAGCCTGGAGCAGCAGCACAGGGACCTGGAAGACAAGTGAGACATGGTTTTAGGAATATGAGATGAGCACATGGTCATGCCATGACTTTCTCTACTGCTTTGACCTTCTTCTGCACACTGCCTTATGAGAGCAGTACTAAACAATTATAAAAGCAACCAGGCTGAGTAACTAGAGGAAACAGTAGACCCTTTTGCATTTGTGAAAATATTAATGCTTGTTTTTCCTCCTTTTGGACTTGAATCTTTATTAATGTGAAAAAGAGAGCAAATTGTGATGTGTTTGTGTTTTATGTGCCAAGGTACAAGCAGCTCCTGCAACGGAAGGGCGAGCTAGAGGAGCTGGAGAAAAATCTGAAAGAGCAGCGGGAAAAAATGGCGCTGGAGAACCAAATGCACCAAACCACAGCTGACCAGTGCAAACTGCTTAAGGAGGAAAATGATAGGTCAAATCAACCTATTTCAATATTATATATACGAATAAGATGCTAAAAAAGAGGTTCAAACTTTAGTATGCTTGACATTTCTCTTTAAATCACACCTTATGTCTATGAATCTAGAAAAGCTCCTTTTACATGGTTGACTATATACTGAGAAGACCCTCTGATCCCTCCACAGACTGAACGCTACCTATCGTCAGCTGGTGAAGGATAACGAGAATCTCCAGCTGGATCATAAGAACGTAAAGAGCCAGCTGAATAATGCCAAGTTGGACCAGACCAAACTGGAGGCTGAATTCTCTAAACTGAAGGAGCAGTACCAGCAGCTGGACATCACCTCCACCAAGCTCACCAACCAGTGTGAGGTGAGGAGACACACTCTTCTCTTGTCTTTTCATGCATCGTGTTTGTAGAGATGATCTCTTAAGCCAGCTGTGTTGTGGGATGGCTTACACCTTTATATACTTGTTCTTAAGGCAGGTGTCTTGCCATCTACTTAATACGTCTGTGTGTGTATGTTAGTTGTTGAGCCAGCTGAAAGGAAAGCTGGAGGAGGAAAACCGTCACCTGTTGGACCAGATCCAGGCTCTGATGCAGCAGAATCAGGCACTACTGGAGCACACCATGGAGAGCAAGGACCTCATCTACGTAGAGCAGAGACAATACATGTAAAAATTCTTTAAAATGGACAAAACACATGTCGTCTTAATTAGTCTGTGTCCTGGATTCTTGTATTTTTGATATTGGATCCATATTGATATATTTGGATTTGACACATTTTCACTCTTGTCTGTCTTACTTTCTCTTTTCTTCAGAGACAAACTGAATGAGCTGAGGAGACAGAAAGAGAAGCTGGAGGAGAAAATCATGGACCAGTACAAGTTCTATGACCCCTCACCTCCTCGCAGGTAAAAAAGCAATGTCATCTAATTAAATGATTTTATGAAACATTTTGCTGCCATTCAGAGGCAGGGTAATTGCAGAAAACACTCATACTGCAGCCTCAGAAAGGGATGGATACAATATTTATGGTCTGCAGAGCTTTAAACATCTGTATACTGCAAATTTTTTCCGTCTTGAATGTCATACTGTATGTGTCTCATTTCCTGCTTCCTCTGTCTTTTGTAGGCGTGGCAACTGGATTACTTTGAAGATGAGGAAGTTGATCAAGCCGAAGAGCCGGGAGAGGATGCGCTCTCTCACTCTGACTCCCTCTCGGTCGGAGTCAGGTGACGGTTTCCTCGCCTGTCCCCAGGACAGCCAGGACAGCTCGTCCATAGGCTCTGGCTCCAACTCGCTGGATGACACACTTGCACAAAAGAGGAGCAGCAGTGAGTACAGAGGAAACACAAAGGCACAGCTAGACACACATATATGAATATAAGTCAATGTAATCCAAAGGTCTTATGTAGAAGGCAACATTTAGTTTTGCACAGTGCATGCAATTACAGTTTCAACCACGACTGACGGAATTTGTCTCGCCGTGTTTAAGATCAATGAGACACGTTTCCTGTTTAAACATACACTTACCAAACAATGTTGAGGAAAAGTAGCTGGGATCAAATACTATGACAATATTTCCAACACAAATGGACAACAAGTGTACATGCAAAGAAAGCAGCTTGGAAAATAGCTGCCAGCTAGATCCATTTAATGCTCAAGAGTTTTTTACAGACACAATCATACACCCACATACCTACAATGTGGTAGAACACATTTCTACTTTGTGTGTGTGTGTGTGCGTGTGCGCGCGCATGGCTGATTGTTTGAATGGTCCTTTCCTCCCCTAAATGCTCCTTTTTATCTCTCTCTCTCTCTGCAAAGGGAGGAGAGGGCAGCAGTCCCATGCCCATGGGCAGGGTTCCACCAATGGTATGCCGCAGATGGGGAGGGAGGGCGGGGTTTGTGACCCGACTGTCATGTCTCTCGGGACATGTTTTCGTGAGTTCATTGTCTGTGTCACTCAGCTGTCTTAAACAATTACGGTTGAGCTGTGCAGCAACACAAGGTTGACTCTGAACCTCGGACCCGCTGTGAAAGGTAGAAAGACCTGTATTTGGAAGTGGGTGCTTTATTTCTCTAACCTCATGTATCATACTAAAGTTTAGTTTTAAGTTCACCACCGTTAGACAGTTAATTTTTAGTCCTGGTAAGTTTTTTTTGTTTCGTTTTAAAGGCGAACTCAACAGATTTCACATGTCAGAAGCTTTTTACTCTTAGAGAGTACAACTACATGAGTATAAAGTTGTATAAAGGCTTTTGTGGCACCAGTGGGAGCTGCATGAAATCTGATATATTGCTTGAAGTGCAGATGATTGAATAAGATAAGATATCCCTTTATTAGTCCCACAGTGGGGAAATTTACAATCTGAATTTAGAATCTGTCAATTGGAGCTGAAAGCTACAAGTTTGAAAATGGAAAAAAAAATAAATCTGGATGTGTGGCATTAGAGAGCGGTGAGATTACCGGAGCCCACTCCTCAAATCTGCTTGCAGCTAAAGGCCACATCTGCCACTGCTATAGCATGACAAACCCTCATCTCCGACTGAGCTGTCAGCTGTCGAGTTGCATTGTTGGTAATGTAAGCAACAGGTTTTGACAAGGAAAAAGAATCTTCACATTTTGATTTCACTTTTTTTTAAAATTTCCTTTGAGTCCACAATGTGATAGGAGTGCAATGCAATCAGTGGACTATTTTTTTGTTCAGTGTCAAGTGGAACCAAGCGCATCTAATGCGGTTCAAATATGGAAACAGCACTTAAGCTTCAGTCTCAGGTCCAGTCACCTCTTGAATTCACCCCAACAGAGTCTAAGGCTCATTAGCTCTCATTTCCACATGTCAACCTGCTGATCTGTGCAGTTCACCTGTAAATAACAGAGAAACTCCCTCTACCATAGCATAAAAGCTATTAAAAGGTGCAATATATTGTCGAGGACATCCAGTCTGGATATGGTAGAAGATAAGGAATGAAGAATGCTGGGATTGTATATTTACTTAACACAACTAAACAGTTCAATCCAGAGGAAAAAAGACCTAATTGATTATTTTAAGTGATATAGCAGTATATGAACTGTGGAAAACCCAAAAGCTACAGCCAGCATTAGTAAACTAGTATAATATGACTCAATGTGTTTTTCACACCTGTAGGGAAAGCGAAGGTCCTCAGAAATCTGTGGTTAACACACACCTTAAAACACATGAAGTATTTTTAGATTAAAAGTGAGCAATAAACGCTGTAAGAGAAGGAGAGCCTTTAGCATAAACACATAGTAAAACATGAATAACAACAATTAAATGCATATGAATTACACTATAGTTCTAAAACATTCTGTTAAGTCGATGAAAAAACTCCCTGTTGCTCTTAACCTGCCCTTTAACATTTTCTGTCTCCTGATTGCACCCTTTAATATTCTTCATCTTCCATGTTTCATGTAGGTTTGCTAATGTGTTGGCAGCTGTGTTGTTGTACATGTGTATTCAAATCTGCTGCAGAAGACGACACACATGGCCATCATCATGAGTGTTTGTGTGTTACACTATGTATGTGGTGTGAGTGTCTGTGTGTATTTGTCTAATGTGTTTCCACTTTTCATATTTGTGTCTTTGTAGAGGAGTCTGCCCTTAAAAGTATTGCTCAGGTGTTAAAGAAGTCTATTAGAGTAGTATTAGAGTCCCTCATTCCACCCAAAAACACCTGAGAAAGTATTTAAAAATTAGAAATGTGAATATAAGATATTAAAATTAGTGGGGCTAAACACAATCTCTCTCTGGGGAGTAATAATTTACATGAACTCCTTAACCTGAGCTTCACAATACAAAATGTCTGTTTTTGCTATTAACTTCTTGCATTGGTCTTATTTCTAATAGAATTTCCATTAAATACCAAGAAGGGAGTGTATTTGCATTGATTGAAATACCTTACGTTTGGATATAAAGCAAGATTTAGGCTTTGTGAAAAAATGATCCACCCCTTCAGATATATACATATGCTGTATATTAGTGGCTGCATTGTTGTCTGTTGTCCAGTTAAGTGTCCAGGAGCTCAGCGCTCTCTCTGCATCCCTCCCCCTGGCTCTCTTTGTGAAAATGTTAACCACATCCCTCTGTTTTGCCCTCCTTTTTTTTTCTTTTTCTTTTCTTCCACCTTCCTCGGCCTTGTTTTACCACTCTCTCTCTCTCCCCTGTCTTTCTGTCTGTCTTTCTCTGGCTGTGCTCTTGACAGCTATAAAAAGGCTGCCTTTCATGAGGAACAGATCCAAGGACAAAGACAAGGCCAAGGCCATCTACCGGCGCTCCATGTGTAAGACCTCCATTAGCCGCCAATCTAGCCTCCTTCCGACTCCTCTCCTCCTCATCGTCACACTAGGAGAAACGAGATAGGAACAGCCGCTGATTTCAGGTTGGCTGCAGTATGGGGGTGTGACAGTAAGGCAGTCACAGTCAGTCCCAGCTCTTAAAATGTAGACTCAGGTCTGCAGTCATTGGGGACCTTTTTCAGTTTGAGTATTTCTGTTGTAAAGTTATCTGATATCTAATCAGACACCTCAGAAACGCTTACCAAAGATTAAAGTACCCCATCCTGTGTCAGGTGGAATCAGTGACTTGTCCTAATGCTTTTTTTCTAGTAACCCTCGTCGCCTTCTCTGACCTGCGTCTGCTGCCTCCACTTACCCCTGTAGAGTATCTACTCTTAGCTTTTATCAGCTTGTAGTGTCACTTTGTTCTCACTTTTTAGCAGATGAACAAATAACACAAAGTCTGCTATATTTGTCTTAAAACAAAGATGCAGAAATTTAAATATTTATGTTAAAATTAGGACTAAAAACCAGTGATTCTATGGCTCTGTCTGTAGTAGAGTGATACAGTTTGAGTGTCATCTACCAAGGCTTACCTTCATTTTCGTGATTGTTGGAGTTGCTTTGCAACGGGCAACTTATTGGGCAGCTTTGTTATATGTTCTGAGGTTTCATTTTGTTTTGTATTTTGAATGAAAGGCCCTTTGTGTGGGTTTGTGTGTGTGAGGGTGTTCAAGGGGGAGAGGCTGTGTTTACCTTTCATGCGCCTGTGGTGTGTTTCCTCCCATTTTTTGCTTACAGCATGACAAAAAAAAAAAAAAGAGAAAATCACCAACCGCCTGATCGCCGCCACTCGCACTCACCATGTAGGATTTGAAATGGAGCCTTTACTTTCTCTCCCTCTCTCTTTACTGTTGTCTCTTCCTCCCTCTGTCAGCGTGCTGCATTTCAGATCTTATTCTGCTGACATGGATTTGCCTCGATCTGACTCGGCTCTGATCTTTTGTGCATCACACTACCGCTGCTGCTCGGAGCAGCGCTGCATGCCTTCACACTTCTCTGCCATGGCATGCAGATCAGTAAATAAAGTGCATTAAGACAGTGGCCTCTTATTGTGATGTATCATCTGGCTGAGGTGGACTAGGTAGCGAACGATGACAAACCATGCAGCAATTTTATTTGTTAAAGATCATTTTATTGTGGAATGTTGGTTATTTTGATCAAGACCTCATCATTGCTGTCTCAGCTGTCAGGTAGTCATTTCATTGCAATATGACATGAGGTTAGAAAAGATGTAATAACATCCAATCTAATAATGTTCCTGTCCTCATATCCGTCTTTGCTCCGTCTGCCTGTCCATGCAGCCATGAATGACCTTCTACAGAACATGGCGGTAGCAGGCGCTCCTGGGTCTCAGTGGGCGGCCAGCATCGAGAACCTCGACAGCAATGAGGCCAGCGACGCCAGCATGACGAGCAGCGGCAGGCGGAGTGGCCAGCGCATGAAGGAGCTCGCCTTCTCCACCAACGCCATTGACTATGCTGCCCTCACTCTGCCTAGTGCAGGGAACAGCAGGGCCAAGCTCCGCATCCAGGTCAAAGGTCAGGATGCTCAGGATGGATCTGCAGATATATTTTGGCTTTATTTTGCCCCTGTAAACATCCATTATTTATTTAAAGGATTTAATTTAATTTAATAGACTGGACACATATGAGTGAAGATGGTGAAATATAGTTATATCTTAGTGAAAAAATGCTTCATTCTCTTTTGTGTCTCCACAGATAATACCTCCTGTGAGGATGTTGCCGGTTCCTTAGATGACCCCAAAAGTCAAGGTAAGACATGACACCACCAGCATCAAACTGTAGACGTGTCAAATGGAAAGACAGCAGCCGAGAACATGAAAGCCTTTCAAATGAGAAAAGACTGAATAGCCCCCCTAAAAAAACAACAACAACAACAAAAAAACGGGTCATATCCTCAACGGTTCCACTGCTGGTCTTTGGCCTGCTTTAATGCACTTTGATTAAGCCTGATCTACATTTGGCGAAGCAAGAATAGAGCAAAAGCCTGTGTGAGATAGATCAGCCTCCAGTGAATGGAGGATTGACTCTAATTCAGGCTTTAGGATGTTTTCCAGACCATTTAATCTGCAGCCAGAGGAGTATTCATCAGATCTGTGTCTCTCTAATGTCGATGACCCTGTTGTTAAAATAGCCACCAAACTACTAACACACATTCCTTCCATTTTAAATAGGTCTACATCCTATTGCTATCAGTTTTGTCTCCTTTATGAACTACATTTATGTACTAGACTCATTACTACTCTGCATCAAAATACTGTCTATTGTCACAAACACACACTGCAGCATAACGCTGAGCTGACGAGTTCCCCAGAATGCATTCATTAAAACAAATGCATCGTTGTGAGACCTTTTTCCTAGTATGTTATTGATTTTTCAAGCAATTTTGTATGGCTGCCACATTTCCTGAATTTTGTTTCTATCATGGTTTCAAACCTTGGAGAGATTTAAAACCATTAAGAGATATTAAACCTCTAAATGTAGTGTAATGTGTTGCAGCCAACGTCTGTTGAGTTGCATATATGTGTGTGTTTCATCAGGCCTGCAGGTGTATAGCAGCCCTCTGGCTCTGTGTCCTTCTCCTCTCGAGCTGAGCGTTATGTGCAGAGTTCCCTGTAACATCTGTAGTAAGTGACCACAACTTGGCACTGAATCCCACTCTGGCCTGGTTTCCTAGACATAATAAGAACGCTGACATTGATCAGCAATGGAATTATTGAGAGAGGTCACATAATTACCACACCTTTGCTTCTCCTCTTTTCTCACCACCTCCTCTGTTTCACACAACAACACAAAGGTCTCCCTCTTCTATTTCTTACTCTATCATTATAAGTTGGTCAGTATCTCCTCTATCTGGGTTGGTCCTTATATTCTGGTGTCCCTGCCCTCTCCGTCTGTAGCTCTTTGTTTATTTACTGGACAGATTGTGGCTGCAGCCTGGCACAGAGCCACCCTTCCTACCCCTATGCCTGGCATGTGCCATCTGCTGTCCCAGCAGGAGACGTTCTGTCAAACTGTTAACGTGCATCTACGTGTTCCTCTTTGTTTATGCATCTTTGTGTGGATAATTATTAAGCGTGTTTATATATCCTAACTGTGTGTGTGTGTCTGTGTGTCTTCCCTCTTGTCCCTGACATAGCCTCCAGACCCTCCAGTCTCCATAGCAACAGGATCACCAGTAGTAATAGTTTCAATAACTCCCACCTCACTTCTCCTCTGGAGGGCAAAGGTATGCTTCTCCTTCCCTTGTTAACCCCCCACCATTCTCCTCCTCCTAACTAACCTTTATTGCTCCCTTTATTTTTCTTTCATATCTTTACTCAGGCATACTTTATTGTGTCCTGTGAAAACTGGGTCAAGTTGGTTACAGGTGTGTAATTCAGAGTAGGTTTTATTGTACTTAAAACAAGCAGCTTGGATTTTCATCACACTCCTATTAGTCATTCTTTTGTCTCATTTCTATGTCATCAATAATGGATGAGCTACACTATATTATACAAAAGTATTCAGACACACCTCTTCATATGGAGGAGGTGTAATGGTATGGGGTTGTTTTTCAGGAGTTGGGCTCGGCCCCTTAGTTCCAGTGAAGGGAAATCTTAAGACCAAGACATTTTGGACAATTCTATGCTTCCAACTTTGTGGGACCAGTTTGGGGAAGGTCCTTCTCTGTTCCAGCATGACTGTGTCCCAGTGGACAAAGCAAAGGTCCATAAAGACATGGTTTGGTGAGTTTGGTGTGGAAGAACTTGACTGGCCTGCACAGAGCCCTGACCTCAACCCCATCCAACACCTTTGGGATGACCTGGAACGGAGATTGCGAGCCAGGCCTTCTCGCCCAACATCAGCGCCTGACCTCACAGATGCTCTTCTGGATGATTGGTCAAATATTCCCACAGACACTCCAAAAATCTTGTAGAAAGCCTTCCCAGAAGAGTTGAAGCTCTAAGCAGCTGCAAAGGGGTCGACCAACTCCATCCAACTCCATATTAATGTCTATGAATTTAGAATGGGATGCTATAAAAGTTACTGTAGGTGTAAGGGCCAGGTGTCCTTACTTTTGTACTTACAGTGTATGTATATAGTGAACATGTAAGCGGTCTAGGAGACTAGTAGTGTATGAATGCTAATTCAGCTTCCAGCAGAGAGTGATTAGAATCATAGATTTCTCTCCCTGTGTTCTAATTTCTACCTCCCCGTCCCACAGGCACATTGAACGGCAGCCTCAGCCGGCCTCACAGTGAGAGCAGCGGAGAGTTCAGCCTGAGTTTGGACCAGGAAGTGTGGTCAAGCAGCGGCAGCAGCCCCATCCAGCAGCCCACCTCTTCCCGCTCCTCCCACCAGAGCCCCCTGCAGCTGCGCAAGTCCCTCGACCCATCCTCCACCGCAGGCAGCCCCGGCCAGACTCAGTGCAGGAACAGCGAGGTGCTTTCCCTGCAGCAGTTCCTGGATGAGGGTATTGATCCTGCAGAGGTGAGGCCTCTAACTTGGTTTTAACTGATGCCATGTTGAATTGCAGTCATGTGAAGGATTGACTCAACTGACTGGAAATAACAAATAATTTCTTTAACAATGTGTTCATTAGTTTCTTAATCTTTTTTCTTTATAACTTGCATTATAATTTTCAGGGCCCATATTGTTGTTCTTGAAGTGGTTGTTTATCTAACATACACCGCCAAAGCCAAACATATTAGGTTTACTGTTGTATGACAGAGAAAAGCAGAAAAT
Source organism: Chaunax sp. Z400 (assembly GCA_037577475.1). Lineage (NCBI taxonomy): Eukaryota > Metazoa > Chordata > Actinopteri > Lophiiformes > Chaunacidae > Chaunax > Chaunax sp. Z400. The sequence continues at coordinate 18,487,543 of CM075193.1, forward strand.
CCTTAATTTGTCTTTTTCTTTTGAATTAATGAAATAATTAAGTTTTAAAATTGCATGCAGATTAATTTTCTGTCAAGGTAATCATTGACTAATCCGATTCTAAATGTTTTCCAATACTCAAGCAGATATGATCAGCACATACAGATTATTGATTTGAAAATAGTTTAAAAAAATGTTGTATTTCGCCAAAGGGAGGATTGTAAGTGTTTTTACTCTTTGTCTGCTCTGTCTTCTGCAGTCTGGTAGTCAGGAGAACCTCACTGTAGACTCCCCTCGCCTCTCCACTTCTTCTGAGCATGTGCAGAAAGAGCGCACAACCACAAAGAGCCGGGGAATATTGCGTTCCTCCAGTGCGAAAGCAGCAGCAGTCAGCTCTGATCGCCCACCGAGATCCGCTGGACAACCGGGTCGCCCAACCCTGCGTAAGGCGGAGAGCACCCGTGTGAGAGGCTCCGTCCCGATCCGCTCCAGCCTGTCCTCACAGGGAAAGGCAACATCCGTCTCCGACCATCTAGACTCTGCTTGCGCCACGCTGCCCCGGGCCAGCAGCGTCATATCCACCGCGGAAGGCAGCACGCGGCGCACCAGCATCCACGACCTCCTCTCAAAAGACAACCGGCAGCCCGTGTCCGTTGACACTGCTCCTCCCGTTGCTTCCATCAAGGCTGGGGTTCGCTCCCAGCCTTCACCCAGTGAGTACCACCCCAACAGCACCAACTTAAAGGGACCCCATAACACCACCAACCCCCTGCCCAAGTCACTCAGCCTACCTTGCCATAGCTTGGAGGATCCCGATCTCTCCACCCTCGAGTCTTTCCTTGGTCCTTCCTTCACTGTAGAGTCTGTGTTCATGGACTCCATCTTTAGCGAGTCGGGGGGTAAAAACCTCCCCTTCCTGTCTCTAAACCCCACCTTAGTCAGCAACATCAGTGGGCCTCCTGTTCCAAATAAAACGCACCCTCCTCCAATCCAGACCCACAGTTCTACCCAAAACCAGACCCCACACAGCGTGACTAATTTGGACCAGTCAGCGAGCCCAGAGGACAACCAGTCTCTGTGGTACGAGTACGGCTGTGTGTGAACGACAGACCTGACTTTAAGACTGACCGGGTGGATAAATGACACATCCTCCTCCTCTGCATGTATTTATTAGAGCATCATCTTTCACTGTTTGGTGTATTTGTTTCATTCTTTTCTGTTTTCCATGGTGCTGATTGGTGAATTGCTGTTTTGTTTTTTTCTTTTCCTGCCTGTTTCTTTACTGTGAGGTGGGACAGGTGATCAATGCTCTTCCGTCCAACAGCCTTTATCATTATTGTTTTTTCATCATATCTGTTTCACTGGCTAACATTATACTATTATCTGCATTTTGAGGTTTATGCATCACAGTTAAGCATTATTATATCTGGTTATAATGTAAGATTAGCAGTGAGTAGAACTATTGGATATTAATTAGATCTGTCACTGTCTCTGATAGAGAGCAAAGCCTTCTGGGACAGATCTGCAATGTGTTCCTTACAAATCCAAATGAAAAATGTTTACTGTATCAGATAATAGATTCATTTTCCTCGTTCTGTTTGCTACAGAGTTTTCATGTATGGGGGAGTGTCTTTTCACTGCTTTTAACTCATTATCTACTTAATTGCACGGCTTTGACATGTCACACTCATTTTGATTGCTACGATCAAAATGGTTACCTTTTTTTTTGCGTGTATTAATGGTGTGTACGGTTTGCTTTTGTACATTCGACACTTTTTCTGTATTTTCTTTTATTAACTGGGCTGTTTGCTCTGGTGAGTCTTAACTGACCTCTTGGCTGTTTTACAAAATGACAAAGCGTCATTCCCAAACTGATCTGAAGGAAAGTGAAACTTGGCAGTGAAGGTAGGGGGGGTAGGAGGATTTATATGTTGGCTTTAGGCAGCTCATGTTGGAGACTCGATATAGTAAGTTGGGAACATTTTTTCATTGGTCAGATTGTTTTGTGGATTACATTGCCATCATTTCTTTTAGTATCTGTAATATTCATTCCGACGTACCAAAACCTGAGATAATATTAGAGAATATTTGATTATGTACTTTAGACTGACAAGATCTTAAATAGATTGTTGTAATCATTAAGTTATAATCAGACAAGCACTGCTTTATGTGCCAATACTAGTCGTACTTTCTGCCTCTATATCCTTATTTATTATTTCTGCTTTTGTACTCTAAACTTGTTGTTTTTAAGTTACCTTATTGTATTTATCCTAATCTACAGTTTTTGCAGTTGTAAAGTAAACGGAAATGCCTTTGTCCTACAGATGTAACATAAATGTTGCCTTTGTCCTACAGATGTAACATAAATGTTGCCTTTGTCCTACAGATGTAACATAAATGTTGCCTTTGTCCTACAGATGTAACATAAATGTTGCCTTTGTCCTACAGATGTAGCATAAATGTTGCCTTTGTCCTACAGATGTAGCATAAATGTTGCCTTTGTCCTACAGATGTAACATAAATGTTGCCTTTGTCCTACAGATGTAACATAAATGTTGCCTTTGTCCTACAGATGTAACATAAATGTTGCCTTTGTCCTACAGATGTAACATAAATGTTGCCTTTGTCCTACAGATGTAACATAAATGTTGCCTTTGTCCCACAGATGTAACATAAATGTTGCCTTTGTCCCACAGATGTAACATAAATGTTGCCTTTGTCCTACAGATGTCGAGGGCAGAAAGTCTAAAAGCAGGAGCGGGGAGCCGCAGCAAAGCTGCTAAGCCCCGCCCCCACCACCCTCGTCTGTCTGCTACCACGCTGTGAGCACGTGGTGAGTGAGTGCTGCCCGAGCGGGACAAATAGGGAGAGGGGGTTTGGTCTTGTCTCCATGGGAACATAAAACATGGTGTAACAGATGTCGTCCATCCTGCTGTGCCCTTACTTCCCCTGCTTCTTGAAGCCCAAACCACCCTCACCGCCTCCTGTCCTCCTCCTTTACCACTCCTCCGTCCTTGTGGTGCCAAATGCCTGTTCAGGGGCTGGCAGGACCCTGGTCCGCATGGCATATGGACCTTTTTACCATGTTGCTCTGAGTGCAACGCTTTGCCTGTTTGTGTCCCCAAATCCCCCAACAAGAGGAGTTCCACCTCCATGATGTACAGCTTATGTTGTTGGTAAAGGTGACTACTGGTGGGGAAAACAGGCTGCTTGTTGGAGCTGCATGGCTTTGGTGTAGCACTGAAATCCTTCCCACTCCTCGTTCCCTTGACAATGCATGTAGGTCCAAGCTGGCGTCCTTATGCCCTCCCTTATATTTCACTGTCTACTGATACAATTTCAGATTTTTAACTTTTTTTTTCTCTTTTCTCGACTTTCTGTGTTTTCTCATTTACTACTTTAAACTTTTATGTTCTAATCCGTCTCCTTTTCTTTCTTCTCTTACTCTTTTTACTCCTTTGCTTGCCTGGGACTCAGAGAGAAAGGTGGCCTTGGAGCTGTGTGTCTGAAGCCTGGTAGAGTTACTCTGCTTAGACCGTCTACAGTGAGAAAAGATTGTATATCCCAGTATTCTTTCTCTTCCCTTTGTTTTTTTTTATCCCAGGACACTTCAGTAGAGAAAAGTGGCTTCCCTCTCTGTTTGCTTTTTCTTCCTTGAATCAAGGAAACTACAGAAAAATACTAGAAAATGTTGCAGTGATAGTTTTTTGTTTTCAATAAATGCTAAAGGCAGATTGCACTGCCATGTGTCCTTCAGTGTGACGAACTTCTAAATGTGCACTAGTATCTATGGACTAAGATTAAAGTGCCAATTTCACACAACAGCCAAAAAGGTGACCTTAAGCCAGACTGATGACTCCGTTTTGGATCTTCTGCACAACCTCACAGTCAACCAGACCTCCTTCTGCCCAACATCGTGATAGTGTTTTTGTAAAATGGGCAGCGTGCACAAGAGAAGAAGACATTCAGGACAAAATATTTACAAAGCCTGTCAGCACAAAGCATTTCCAACTCAACCTGCTATCAGACTGAAGAATCACAATCCGTACGAAGCAATCATCCAATTGCCCCACTTCCTTTATCCAATCAAAGATGAGGACAGTGTCCAGTGGGGATTTTACTGACAAGCCATGACTGCTGTGTGATTGGCAGCTGTTGTCTACCAGTCATGTCTGAAGGAAGAGTGATCGGACTAAGAGGAATATATATATATAGAGACTAATCATGGGAGAGTTCCAGGTCACCTATATGACAGTTTGCACCCACCAGACACCCTGAAACAAACCTACACTGTTAGCATAAATGTTATCAGATCATTTATCTCATTAATCACCTCACATCCTGCTCTGAAATGTAAACACAAGAAGCACACTTGCAGGTCATTAACATCACGTTGTGTATCTACCTTCTGAGAAAGCAGTCAGTAAGAAACTTAATAAATTTGACTGCACTATAGGTGACCTGTAATCGACCCAGTACAGGATGTGCAGAATTCTGTTGCTATGTTTAACATGATGATGATAAAACCCAATGTTTTCCTCCTTTTCCATTTTTACATGAGTCCATTTGATGTAATTAAAGTTCATCAAGACTAGTGTGTGCTGTCTGTGTGTTGTGTGTGTTAGACATAGACACATATAGATCCAATGGTTTGTTATTTTCTGATACAGATGGGCTGAAGTTCCTGTGAAACGGGGGTTGGATGAAGAAGCTGCACATCCTTACAACAGTAATGATGGTGGAGGAGAGCTCTACCATTACATTCATCCTTTTCAGCACTACTCTAAATGACATGTTCTCTTTGGAGAAATGCATTAGTAAATTAGAACGGGACAGATATCAGTCAACCAATGTTGGTCTATGACAGACCTTTAAAAAATGTGTATTGGTAATTATTGGACAACATATACACCAATACCAGTATATACTGAAGTTATAATGCAGAAAAATATTCCTGGTGGAACTTATTAATGGTGCCTTAAAATATGAATAATATACTGATATTTTCTGAATATATATTTTCAAGTTATAATTTCAGGTATTTTTTTTTAGATATTGCCAGATTATGTATTTTTTGTGCACAAGTTAAATATTTTTGCATAACTGATTTAGTAAAGGGAAGCTCCTTGCTTCAAAAGAGGGAAGATGAATTAAAAGCCCATCCAAACATAGACACTGACAGTTTCTGCATATCTTCACCATAAATGACCTAAAATCCAATTTTCATAACTAATAAATTTTTTTTTAAATTTCCCCCCAAAAAATGAGGTTAATGTGGACAAGGCCTAACAGCTTACCTTCAAACCCATGATTCCTGTTAGAAATGAAAGTATGCCAGAGATGTTGTAGGCAGAGATGCTGCAAGACAGCTTAACTAGGGCAACTGTCCTGTACCAGCTACGAGAAACACACTGCACTGAATGGACGTGCTGTGGTGACCACAAGGTGCCCGCCTCAGAGCTTCAATGTTGATTAAAGATGCAATGATTTTTGTTAGAAAAAAATAATCCAATGCCCAAAACAGGCTGTTACAAATTAAATGTGAGATTTTAGTGACTCCAATGAGCAGAAGTCTGTTTGTTTACACATTTTTAGATATTGAAATTCTGTAAAATCCCTCATCAACTTTCATATGGAACTGAACTACCTATGAAAGCTAAGTAAAAACACTGAATTTAGCCATGAAGTTGCAGATTATCAATAGTATCTTCTTTTTTTTGTGTGCATAAAAACAGCTGTATCAACTTTTGGCTGACCGTAGTAGTGAATATTTTGGCAAGAGTTCACTAAAAAAAAAAGGAGGTTTTTAAGCTGCAGCAAGAGAAACACACACCGATACTGAAATGCAACAAAGCTATGAGGAATAAACATCCAAACAAAACACATGACAGTTTTTTATGTATGATGTTTATTTACTGTATGGTCATGCAAAAATCCAGCATCCAATTGAAACTCAGAGTATAGACACATGTAGCCCCTTTTAGTACAAGTTTATAATGCAATAAATTTACTTACATACAAGCTAAGGCTGTTGCTAAATTTGTATGCATTTTAATGTGACATAACTTGATTTCGATATCTCAGAGGGAGCCATTTCATAACCTTGAGGATGCAAGTAATATAGATTTCCATTTCTTTATCAAGTAAACAGTGAAAAGTCACCAGAAAGTAGACATGCATATTTCGTCCGTTTGTAAAACTGCATATATATATATATATAGTGCTGCTATTTGTGTTTTGTAATATCGCTTTCTGTTTTAAGCACTTTAAGGATCTTTTCTTCCCCTCAGTTCAGTCAGGAACTGTTTTAATCGAACATTAGAAATTCAAAAAGTCTTTGGGCAAATATATGGAGTTCACTCAAGTGTTACATATATCTGCATTTTTAAAATTAAAAAACAAATGAAGGAAAACAACAGACACCAAGTTACTTCACTGAGGGTGAGTCTTTTGTAGGTCATTGGCGCGATCAGCCCAATGTTATTCTGTGTAAAGTGGAGTTTATATTTGGTCACGTATCCTATATACAGCAGTGAGACTCAAATGTTGATACCCTGTCATGTTAAAGTACGATCTGTTGCATCACAATGGATTTCAATGACACTTCTGCTGAAGCAGTGAGGCCACTCCGTACTACTTGTGTGGAAGCAAAGATGGTCTGCATCATTTTAATGTAATGGGGAAATGAAGGGTGACAGCTTAATTGTGGCATAACTTCTGGTTAATATTAATGTTTGTTAAATCTGCTATCTGAATTTATGTGGTTTGAATTGACCTCTTGGAAATTCAAGTGGTGCAATTTCAATACTTTTTCTGCTGCTATTGGTCAAGAAGTTGACAGGATAGCATCCGTTTAACGAGAGAGGAGAAGAAGATGCAGGCTTTTTTTTTAAATTTAAAATGAGTGGTGGTTTTAAGTCTTCAAAGTTTATGCAAAATAAAGTGAAGGGAAAATAACAACCTGCTCACCACTTACATAGAGTATGTGAGGAGATGCTGCCTCATTTTAAGGGGTGGTACAGGTTGGAAATCGCTGTAAGACAGTTAATAATAAGAGGACTCACTGCACCAGCTGCCCATTTATTCTAAACATGCAGTAGATTCAGAATGGACAGATTTTTACTCGCACCAAGAAAAGCATGGTTGTAACTAATAACTTCATCAATGGCTCTTTTCAATCAATGCCCCCAGAAAGTAATACAGCCCATATTAATGCCACTGTTTACACTTGTGCTCTTCCTGCTGCAAAATGTCTGCTGCACATGTATTTTGGCTTCATATCAATCAATCAATAATGCAAAATTTCAACTAGATGCAGCTGATCTTTTTGGTGCTTGTTCCTTCAGGTAAGTTTAACTGCACCTTACTCTTCTAAAAACATCCCGACGACTGTTTGGAAATACATACACACGGAAAGAAAAGCAACCCAGAGCCGCAAAATATAGTTTCAGTTCTGGTTTTACATATCATTAAAATAGTGCACAAAGTGTGTGTGTGTGTGTGTGTGTGTTTGTTGGGTGGATAGGATTGTGAGCACTCGGGGAGAAGGAAGTTGATACAGTAGGACAGGGTTTCACATATGATTCACAATGTCTTTTAAATTCTGCCAGTGTACATAGAAAGACGATGATGATGGTTTCAAGCATCATCATGGCTTCAGCCTTTAGTGACCACCTGCCACAGCCTCAGTAGAGACGTGTGACAGAACTATGGAGCGGCGCAGCACAGAGACGAGACACACATCAAGCCTCACGCCTCTGCCGGTACAAATTCACACCGAGTTTCTACGACACAGTGAAAAAACAGTGCTGCAAAGTCGAACCACGAACGCACAGATATGTTTTTGTCCTCTTTAAAGGGAGAATCTTGGACCTTGTGTGCTTATGATGGGGTGAATCCCAATATAACTGGCCACAGGAGTGTATGAAGTGTTTTTTGTGTCACGATTTCAGCATTTGTTGTGTATTTATTAGTAGAAAAAGTGTTGTGGCAATCCCAGCCTCCACTTACTTAAACCATTATTATTATTTTTTATATAGTTCTGGCTCAAACAATAAAAATATCAACATCAAAACACTTACCACTACAACAGTTACAACAGAAACAGTGTCAAAAGGGACCAAACCATTGATTACATCAGTAAAGGTCCCTATAGTCACTATAGCCCTCTTCCCATAATACCTTTCTTCTGTCCAATCCCTTTTTAACATGCTTTTTATAGTGCCAGGACTCCACACAGAAGTACAGCAAGCAAAGACGGACAACATACAAATTTTTAAAGAACACAATCAGAACAAGAGACAGGCATAAGGGTGACATCGTCGACATCATCACACGGCATGTTTCTGCTAAGACAGTAATGGGTCTGTTAGCGTAGATCACAAGAGTAACGTGGAGCGTATAAGAGGCAAAAACGATGGAAGTCCAGGGGCAGGAAAGATTTCAGTGAGCATAACCTGAAGTTGCAGAAAGGCTCTTCTCTCTCTCTCAGAAGAACGAACACAACAGCATCGAGTCTTATGTGTCTGTGCAGAGACAGTACAGGCCTTTAGATAGTTTGAATAATTCATGCTTAACATCAGCAATCCACAAAAACAGATTCAAGAAAACTTAAAAAGTTGGCGTGAGAGTGTGGACATGCTTTCAGAATAGGTAGTCCAGACATGAGGAGCTTTATACTTTGACTGATGGCGCCTCCTAGTGTTCAACACTAAATGGCAGACAGACAGAATCCTTCTGCAACTTCAGGATAAGCTGGTCTCTACTAATGTGTCCCAAGGACAGTAGACGGTCAACCCTAAAGGCTGACAGACCGGGACGTTGAGTGTGAATATGTGTGTTTTGTATTTACACATTGGGACCTCAGAGCCTTAAAAAAAAGAAAAAGAAAAAGAAAAAAAGACCCATTCTGATGTTTATGTCCCCTTCCTACACAATGAAAATAATAAACCATAGTTCTTCTTTTTGCCTTTATAAATATCTATTTATACACAATTCTATTAAATAAAATCCCCAGTTTGATTAAAAATGATCATTTTTCAACACAAAATACCTTAAAATTCATCATTCCAAGAAGAGATCAAAAGAAACAGCTTAATAACAAATTACAAAAAGATGAGATAAAAATAAAGGTCCCTTCAGTAACATCACAACGCATAAAACCTTTGTTTTATGTATTATACAGAGGCTCAAATCTGACACACAATTAGTTGTTAATTCTGATATTATTATGCAGATATTAGTTGCCCCTGTTCTCATAAACATCAACCACATATACCTGTTAACGGAAAAACAAATTTCTATTAGACGCTCTGCTACTCTCAGGACAAAACCAAAAAGAAAAAAAAAGAAAAAATATATATATCTATATATATATGTATGTATGTGAATGTGTATATATACATACATATATATATATAATGTTATTACTTTTCCAGATAGCACAAACATAGGTGAATAAAGGCCATAGAAGAAAAGGGACCAGGACAGCATCACCCCTGTGTTGCCAGCAGAAGCATGCACCAACTGCAAGAAGGGGGCTGAGAGCAGCCGGGCTCCACCATCATCTAGCTCGGCTTGGACTGGATTGGTTTTGGTCGGTCATTCAGTCACTCAGTTTGAAATAAGCTTTTTTTGTTTTCTTTGTTTTAATTTAGAACGTTTTTTTCCCCACTTAGGTGTTTTTAAAACTTGCCGAGCCGCCTCTTCTCGGCCAGGATCTAGGCACCAATCCGACCACGTAGAATAAATGCTCCAAACAGCTTCACAGTTCAGGCAAAGCTGGGGAAGGAAGAATACGATGGTTAATGTGGAAAGTGTCTTCATGAAGAAGTTTACAGAAATTCAAAAATTCTAGAAATAAAAAAAAAACACCAAGGGACACCTCACTTCACCCTATGAGAAATCTAGTCATGCTGAAGTTTCAAGATTTCTATTTTGTTGTGTTTTTGTTTAGTTCAAGTTCCAATTCAAAGTCTCCAAAGCAACGTCAGTGGATTATCCACAATAACATTTGTAGGTCTTATCCTAAACTTTACTTTTGACCAGTCGTGTTCAGAGTCATAGTCTAAACAGAATTCTTAAATTCTTAATTGCTATTACTTGTGAACAGCTCATTTCAGCCCGATGAAGGTCAACTGCTCACAAAGTGTTTATTGTGAATTTTGATCATTAGTATAATCAATGCTGCCAAACTGCTACATTGGGATGTTCCTCTGTGTTTTTCTGCAAATGTCAGTGATGAAAATGTCAAAGGAGAGTAAGTCCAAAAATGAGACCGCTTTCCAGCTCCTGCAGCACGCAGGAGCTGCTGTTGGAAATCATGGACAGTAATGAATGGAGTGGTGTCAGCAGTCATGCGGGGCATCTGAAAATACACCTGCCACACTGTAGCAAGATGAGGCAGAAATGGTTTGAAGTTAGACTGTTGACAGACGTCATGTCCATGACTTAAAAAGAAAGGCAGTAAAGAGGATGTCTTTTTATTGCTGTCAGCACCACAAATGAAATTCCCTTGCTTTAGGCACAGATTTTGTAAAAGAAAAAAAGGGATTAAAAATCATGCACATTATTAATCTGTTCAAAGTATTAGTTTGCCAGTTTCAAAAATAATATTTGCTTTCATTCAGAGGGATGAGAAGATTGATGTGGGCTACAAGTATGGTTAGCTTAGCTGAGCGTAAAGACTGTAAGCAGGGGGAAACGGCTAGCCTGGCTCTATCTGTTCAAAAACAAACAAATGAATGAATGAACAACATACAACATATGTTTAAAGTTGTTAGTTACATGTAGCCTTTTTCAGGTTTTTCCTCACACCCAGTCTTTAAGCTAAGACCAATAACTGCCTGCAGCTCCATATTTGATGCACAAATATTAGCGGTTCTCATCGAGTGTAACTGTTGCACAAAAGTAAATGTACCTGGTTTGCAAAATGTTGAACTATTCCATTTAAATAATGGTAATTTAATAGGAAGAGGCAGACATAGTGGTGAGGTGTTAGCATTTTTACCTGGGTGTGGGCTGTCAGGTCACTGCAGGGGTGCAGCTGGTGCTCCTGAGCAGTGGAAGTGCACATTGAGCCATTTGGCATCGCGGCGATGCCACACGCGCGTCTCCTCTGATTGGCAGGAGCGCGGCCGGCCCTGGCTGTCCATGTACTGCGTCAGGCGGATGTAGGCAATGCAGGCAGCATCCTCGCCGATCAGATGGACGTGGGGGTTGAGGATGGTGGTGTGCACAGGCTTGCTGTTTTTGCTCAGCACTGTGGGGATAGAAATGTGCAGCTCGGCAGTTTGCAAATGGATTCGTCCTGTTTCAGTGTGTCGTTCAGTAACGAGATCTGAGAGCATTTAGCTTATTTACAGGTGCCATAAGCGAGGCATGCTGGCACCTTCAAATGACAGGAGAGGCAAACGCTTAGATAACCGAGGGGTGAGTGAATTCACAGATTGATCACGTCACATTGATTTGACTGAAAGGACACTTTACAGATGTCTTGCATATTATTTTACACACATTTCCTCCAGGTATGTTTGGAAACTCTACTATACTTGAACCTTGAGGAAGTTGTTTTTAACTGCACAATACACATTTGTAAAGGTGGACACACTGCAGACTTTTTAATATTCCTGCTGCACATCAAGACCATAGATTTCTAAGGGGATGGAAGATAACCTGCAATAGTTTTGATAGTTGATTAAGTCCTTTTTAAGTGTACATGCCTGAATTCACTAGCTTCTCAGATGTGAATAGTTGCTGTTTTGTTACTCTTCTATAATAGGAAACTCAACACAACAATAAAAATAAGAATAAATTGCAGCCCTCGGCAAAAGGGTATCTAATGTTTAATCTTTGTCTGCATGAAGTGAGTGATCTAAATTTCAAATGGTCGATTGTTTTAATCAGAAATCTACATGTGCAAAAACATGAATTTAAAGTTACCCTGTGGAGTTTTTTTTACCCCTCTTAATGCTAATGAGCAGTTTGTTCCCTTATTTTGTTTCATCATACCGTACATGTGCACAAGGACACGGTCCTACAGACGCTGCGATGCAGATGTTAGAATTAAATTTATTCTACCTCAAAAATCACAATGCTCATTTTCCAAATCGAAAGAGTACAAACAAGCCCTGCAGTAAATGAAATAGTTATAAATATATACAACAATGAGCAGCTTACGATTCTCAAAGTAGAACTTGTGAAAGTCCATGCCCTCCACCAGGTTTCCAAGAGCCTCTGGCTCAAAAGAAGTCAGTCCAGGGTCACAGATTCTCCTGTTGGGAGGAAAATACAACCACAAACACATTTCGGCATCACAATTTATCCTGCAGGGAAGAATGAGGAGGACTAAATGCTGCAGAAGAGACGATATGACGTTTAAAGCCTCGAGGCCAAGGTGTGTATTAAACCCTATATGAGCATGTTAAAGCATGTCACAGCATGTATCAGCAAGAAAATCAAAGTTTCTTTGTGTTAGAGGTGACTAAATGTTTTCAACAAGGACGAAACTGAGCTTAAACCAAAGCTAAAGGACAATGACTTGTGCATAAAGAAGTATATTATGTTGAAGCTGCATCTGCTTCGACTTACGTGTAAGCCTCGAAATCCCCGTTGTTGATGGCTTCAATCAGCTGCTCTGTCATCTTTATTATCTCCTGTTTACGAGCTGAAACAGAGACAGACAGAGGGAAGCCGACCAGAAGAGGTTAAAGACAGTCGAACATGTATATACAGTATACCTGTACCATTCCTCATGCCGTCCCTAAACTTCCTGGAAACCTCTGACATTATGAAACAAGTTCATCACACAGACAATGCCTCAGGTAAGTGACATTTGAAGTACAAAACACGCCACACTCTGCACAAAAGTCCATTTGCCACTTAAACCTGATGCAAAAAATCCTGTTTGGGGATTTTATGTAAACTATTGCCAATTTGGACACACCCTTTGGGAGGAGTGAGGTTCATCAATGTCCGTCAAATGTTGCTGGGCTTAATGTTTTGTTTGAATGAAAGGTGTTAAAGAAAGTTAAGTTCAACTTTTGTTGCTTTGTTCAATGTCTGTTAGTAATAGCATTGGTATTAGACTGTATTTATCAATTACATCCTCTGTTGTCATTGAAAATGTTTAAAAAGTGTCTAAAAATCACATTTAATGATGTGATTAGGTAAACTGGTGGGTGCTATTGATTAAACGTGACTACAAACAGTGAATTTTACTGTCTCTAAAGTTGCCTGTTAAAGCTGGTGAGAAATGGCTCAATCAGGTTGAATAAAGAAAAAAAAAATCACTCAAAACATGCACAAACAAAAGGTTGAGAGGACCTTTAAATTCCAAACAGATCAACATGCAGCTGCTGAGGCATGGATAGCCAGCTATCAAATCCTCTCCTCATAGAGCCAGTTTCTTGGACTAAAGAACAGACGGAGAGAACACTGCTTCTGGAGCTTTTTGCACAAGCACTGCAAACTTCCTACTGTAGCACTTACTCTGCTGCAGTTTGCTGCTGCTGCTGCCTGCAGGGGGCGACAGAGCAGACTCTGCTCCGGGACAGGAGTTCTGATCTGGGCTTGTCAGAGGGACATTGGGGCTACCAGCAGCCTCCAGCTGGAGGCAAGCTGTGCAGGCAAGGTACAGCCATCCCAGTAAAATAAAAGATAGATTAAGCAAAGCTGAGAAGCCATGTCACTATTTACATTTTCTATTCTGCACGATGTATATCAAGCAGTGATTATAGGAAATGGAGAGAGCTATAGGTGACAATTTGAAATAACAGGTCTGGCTGACAGTAGATGGCAGTAGAGGAAGACAGTGGGGAGCAGGTGCTGGATGTTGGTGGGTAAGAGTATTATTCATGTGGAGCCTTCTATACACAAAGCTGTCGAGGTTTTACTTGTAGGGTAGATGTTAAATAGGAAAAGTCAGAGCTGAGAGCTGAATTAGGTAAACTTGTGCCAACCTACAGGTGGGTGGTGAGCACTGAGGAGACAGGGTCCGGGTCTGTTCCTCAGTCGTGATGCAGTGTCTTAACTCTGCACTGCCTGGATGAGTGGACACACAAGCAGCCACTGCCACAAAAACAAACAGATGCACACTCACAGATACTCTGGGGAACTTATTATTAGTTAATTGGTCATTTTTCAATTGTTTACTCAGTAAAATGCAACAAATTATGCAACAACTAGACCATGCATTGATAAAACGTTCAAGAAAATTAACCTGCAGCTATCTTGATGTGAAAGTGTTTGAATTTTCAATTACAAATGCCAAACATTGGATAGGGACAGTTTTCTCAGCTGTGGAGATTTGCTGCTTTTCTTTCTCATTTATGATAGTAAGAATATCTTTGGGTTTTGGACTGGATGTCAAATTCTACAAGAAAACATTTCTCCCTAAAAATAATAAATAAATCAAATTAATAAAAGGTTCACACAGCCAAATGTGACATCTGACACAAAGCATCAAATTTAAAGTCACATAAAAACAAATCTACATCTGTGAAGATTTGGTTTTTGCTACGAAAGATCAAATCGTCTCGATATCGTTGCTGATTCATTCATTCATCCATCAACTGCTCAATTAATTTACTCTAGTCTACAGTCTAGTATTGTTAATCAGATACCACAAAACATCACCAGCTGGTTCAGACACCAGACTGAAACAAATAACCTGGACAAACCACATTATGTCGCCAAACCTGTCCAAAAACAACAACCTTTAAGAAGGTTTATGCCCAAACATGAAGGCCACATAAAGACATTTTCTTTACCATCAGTGAGAGCACATTCTACGTCAGACTACATCCTATTTATGATGGCACAAAGTGTTTCTGTATGAAATGACATTTGTAACTTAAGTCATGACTTTATGAAACATTTATATTACGAATTCCAAGATCGACCAGTCGATATTCAGCAAAAAAGTCTGCAATCAGAAAACTGGGATTAATGGTTTCTAGTGGGCTGTGAAGTCACAGCTCACAACCTGTTAAATCTGAATCTGATTGATCAAAATGTGATCAAACCCATTTATCAGTCTGTACACCGTGTCAAATGGTTTCAATGAAGACAGGGTAGCCCATTAAATTGATATACGGGCAATCAGTGATTTCTTACCATTGTGCAACCTCAATGTTACATGAAATTTCATGTAAATCAGCATCATGTCAGTTTGCTTCTGTATAAAAACCAGCTGAGCAGACATGTTTCTCCCTATCAAACTATATAAATAAACACTGAAATACAGAGGAAATAAATAGAAGACAATAATTGTCATTATTGATGTCCCAGATATTGAGACCATCAGGCCTTTAGGTCTGTGCAGATATTATTTTGAGTTTTTGTGATAAAATGACCCACTGTTAAGATACAATAGCCTTGCAGTCATAGCCTACTATGCTGCATGATACACTACAAATCTGTGAAAGTGACTTATAATACTGCTATAACAGCTGCAGTACCAGCTGATTAGGTCAGCAATCAGTTACAGTGGCAAAAAAAAATGTGATCAGGGTATCTCTAATGGAAATATATCATTGAAGAGGGATAGAAGAAATAATTTGTGTTGTTAACATTAGTTTATCACCACTTGATGTTACTTTTGCACAGCTGTGTGACCAATGGACTACTACCCCATTATATTCCATTTCAAATTCTTTTATGCAGTGTTTGTTTAGTTGTTAATCTTGAGGGATTTCTTTAAACAAAAACAACTTATGTTAAAAGTGAAGCACCATCAGTCATTTGGAATATATGATGGCAAAACATTGATTTTTATAATGGATTCTCTTAATATGAGAATTGTAGCTCCCACCACATGATTGCCTTTGACTATGTGGTTGCGTTGAAGCTTGAGAGGAAGAAGGAGTTTAGTAAATGATCAGCTGGTGCAACAGGTTGCAGAAAACTTTCAGGCAGCTTTCATTTTATGCAAAGGCTGCATGGGAGACATTATGCTCGCTGTCAATACACTCATTTAGCCCACTTTCATCCAAAGCATCTTAAAATAAGTGCATTCAATCTCAGAGAATGAGAGAAGAGAGAAGAAGAACAGCGTCTTGATTGCATGTCAGTGATGATCCACCATAAGATCAAGTGCTGCTAAACCCACAGAAAGCTGCTTTAAGTAACTGGATTAACTGTTTTCTGTAAAGCTGCAGGCAGCTTTGTCGTACTTCATTCACCTGAAAACAATCCGGCTCATTCCCGAGCTCAAGATGACTAATTAAATGCTTAAGAGGCATGTGACACTGGCATGCACGATCACGCACAACAACACTCAAAAGGAGGTGCAGGTACCTACATATGGTAACAATGGTGGATGTTAGACAGGGGCTTTACATAAAAACACATTTATCATCAGACTAGATGATGGATGGTTATTCAGACCACTACAAAGGCTCATCATTCTGCAGTATTACATTTTTTTTCAGGCACTAGGAGGCAGATAAATTCAACAAGAGAAACACATTAATATTTAAATGACTATCATTTTTCTATTGATCAGCTGATCTTTTTTTTTTTAGCTAATCGCATGCTCATCACTTTTTTTTTATCAACCTATAAAATAACCAGATGAATCAAACAAATGCACTGGGTTAACAATAGCTTTCATGTATAAAAATAATGCTCACCGTAAAATTCCCTCAATAATTATAATGATAATATTATTATAATAATAATTATATATAATATTATATAATAATATAATCATATATTCGTCATCCATTAGTGTAGAGCTACCTATAACTGATTATTCCCTACTTCTCATGACAGATGAGATGAGACAACTGATAATTCCATATTTTTGTATTTTAAAAATGAGGTCATAACCTGCCCCTTATACATACCTGAGGGTTAGAAATGCTAAGATGTTGTACACAGAGACAGATCATTTAAAAGATAATTAGAAATGTTGAATTAAAACGGAGTCATGAGCGCAACAACAGCACTCCACTTCTTCTCTGGTGTTGCAAGTTGTAAGTCTGTATATACTGTATATTATGCTGCTCTCATTCAGTATCTACAGACTACCACTCTGCTCAGATTATGGAATATTATAAAATATGACCATGACACTAAAATACAACAATGATACTACTAATCACGATAGAAATCTTGGTGTACTTATAGATTCTGACCTAAATTTCAACAGCCACACAAGAAAATTACTAAATCAGCCTATTTCCACCTTAAAAATAAAGCAAGAATGAAAGGATTTCTGTCTAAACAAGATAAAGAAAAAGGTGTTCATGCATTTATTTTCAGCAGGCAAAAGTATTGTAATGGTGTCTTTACAGGTCTTACAAAAAAATGAATCGGATGGCTGCAGCTCATCCTCACCAACACCACGAAAGTAGAGCACATTACACCGATCTCAGATCACTACACTGGCTACCTGTGTGTCCAAGGACAGATTTTAAAATCTTACTACTGCTCTATAAAGCACTACATGGTCTTGGGATCAAATAAATCAAAGATTTAATTGATATTGAATAAAGACTTAATAATAAATCACTGCAACTTATCAGCAAATGTGACCAATCATAATAGTTCATTAAGCCTGGAAATTCCTGGAGGGACCGTCTCTAAATTTAATCTCTGTTTATTTGCTCATCTTTGCAATTTGTTTGTCTTTTATTTGCAATTTTACTGTCTTCTGATGTCTTGTTTGTAACAGTCTCTGATGCTCTTAGTGTATCATACCTTTTAAATGTTCTTAATGTCTTGTTTTTAATTCAATCTAATCAAAAACAAAATAAATCAAAGCTTCTGTAAAGCACTTTGAATTAATTGCATTGTGTCTGAATAGTTCTCTATGATTAAACCTGCCTTGTGACACATTTTACCTTTATCAAAAATTACAGCCAATCCGATTTGGTTATTGCACTTGGCAATACTACAATTTTGATAATATATGGATCAAATCTTCATGCCTAGTCCCCATTAGGAAAGCACGAAATTGAAATTATTACAATTATTTTTCTGTTGTGTATATTGTGATATGACAAAATACAGACATTTTCACCAGATGACTTGGTTAGCTCTATTTAGAAAGCAGTAATAATCCTATAACTTTCTGTGTGACAAAATAAACACAGAACAGCTCAGTCAAACTGAAGTTATTTAAATCTAATTAAATTATAATAGACAGACTTCTTTCGCAGATTAGTCATGGAAAATGAGAACCATGTGTTTTCCATTTGTAAAAAAGCAAAGAAAAGTTGCAGCATGACATGTTTGAGTTCATTTGCCTTAGGCTTGCTTTACATTGCACATTCTGCAATGCGAGTATTGCACATTCACACATTGCAGTGTTGATGTTCAAATGGTATACTGTGCAGTTCTAGTTCCCATACATGCAAAGTGTCTTTCATGAGATGTTCAAAAGAGTCTGTCATTCTTGAACTACTAAACTTACTGCATCTCCAAGCCTCCACTTCCCTGACTGAAGCTGAGTTGACAGTTGCCTGAAAACTTTACCCAGAGGACATGCATTGCCTCAAATTTAAAGTGAAGGAAAACAGTATGAAAAATATTTGAACATTTCTCTATCTGAACTTAACTTTAACATTGACATTAATGTGATATTAAAGTGACATTAAAGTGAGCAAAAACAGGCATGCAGAGAAGGTGGAAGTTGGACAAGTACCTTTCCTACCTTTCATCTCCTCCTCTTCTGTGTTATTACAGCTCTCTGTGGAGCCCTGTCAGACAGAGAGGGTTGAGACAAAGAAGACAGAAAAGAGCAATGGGTGGAAAGAGGGAAAGATTGATAATGGAAGAAAAGATAAATAGCAAGACAAACATTTCTTTTACTGTGTAAGAAGGGGTTGGGAAGCTGAACAAACACACACACACACACACACAGACACACAAGACACACAGACAACCTGATGGGACAGATGGACGGGTAGATGAATCCCTCCCAGGAGCACAAACAAGCCAGGACAGCAGTGCAGGAAGCCACATAGAGCAGGGAAGTATGTGAGCAATAGTATAGCTAAATTTAACAGGAAGGAGTGTGCGTGTGCATGTTAGTATGTGACAACTGCACTGGAGGAATCCAGTGAGTCAAAAAAGTGTCAGTGGAAAGAAAACTGTGCATAAAGTTGTGACACAAGTATTTTTGCAAGCTTGTAAACCCACATTAAGAGAGAAAGCAACAGGACCTTGGTTCCTACTTTAGTCTGATAGCTGTTAGAGTGTGTGCTGCAGTTAAAGACGACAGGTGTAGGACTTTCTCCTTTGAATTTAGAAATGAGCTCATTTGAAGGTCATCACCAGAATATTTAATCAGAAGATTTAAATATTTGGGGAGAAAATAGCCCAAATAGTCAAAATCAGGTGACATTAACTTGAAAACTGAGAAAAAGAAATCAGATCTCTGATTGGCCAGCTACTATGTGTTGGATGGGATATGTGTGGGACCAGGCTTATTAGAGCTACTGTACTTAAAATTCAAGAATTAATCATCTCACACAGAATAAGGTAATACAATTATTAATTGGAAAATATAAAACATTTCTCCTTATCTTTAACTTATTCATGCATCACTTATAAAGCTATTTTTCAATTCCTTACTTGATTATAACAAAGCACTGAAACCCTACATGTGCTCTTGTACTGTCAGTACAAACAGGAGCTGTACTGATCTGGTTCCAGAATCAGGGAGCTCTCATGACTCAACTCTCTGGTAAAATCCCTGGATAATCAAGAAGGTAAATAAATGAAAATGCTGACAGAAGCCAACTACAGAGAGTGTCTGTGCTTGGAGTATGGCGTACATTTAGAGAAAATCCTCCACAAGTCATCTGCCGGTGTTAGTAGCTGGTCGCTTACTTGTGGAAGAAGGAGGGGCTTACCTTAGTGCCATCAGCTGGGTTGTGTACAACAGTTGTCTGGGCTTCCTGGGGGAGGTAGGAGACACTTTACCATGCGGGGGAGGTGATCGGTTGGATGGGAGGGTGGGGGACACCAGGGAAGACGCCAGGGAATACCAACTTACTCCATGGCGATAAACATACAAAACAGACGAATGTGCACACAAGACAGAGCACAGGAGCTACGGTCTAGAGGCTATGGAGCATTTATTTTGATTCAAGTAGATGACTGTAGATGTCAAAGCACAGTCTGTTTCATATCCACCAGCACTGTGGCCAACAGGATCATTTTAAAATCTCCAAAATGCATGAGAACACCACGAACACTCTGTTAAGCTATACACATGGTAAAGGCCATGACTGAGGAGGAGGGCTTCATGTATGTGCATGTAAGTTTGAACATGTGAAGCCCTGTTCACGTAACCTGGAGGTATTCGTAAAACTTTAAATATGCAGTTTGTTTCAATATCCATGTAGGAATTAGAACTGGGAAGCTTTGATACATCCAACTTTGTGCTATTTAATTAAAGAATACATTCATGTATTAACCATGGTAGCAAACATCCCAAAGAGGAGAATATGGAATTGGGAATTTAAACTCATACACAACCCCAATTCTAAATAAATGTTGGAACGCTGTACAACACAAGTAAAAACAGGATGGAATCATTTGTAATTGAACTGGGATCACCAACAATGATTTTACCAAGTGTTCCTGAACATATGAAGTAATATCCTTGATACTATCATCTACTTTATGTACAGTAAATGTGTATTCTGCATTGCTATCCATTCAATATATGTCAGATTGGATTAGCCAATTATCAAATTCTGTTTTTTATTTGCATTTTACACAGCATGCTGACTCCTTTAGAACTGAGGCTGTTTATCACATCATTTATTTATTACATCATTGTAATTACTTATGCTGACTTGTTTTGAAAAAACAAAACAAAACAAGCCTTCTTCTTTTATAGGGAATAAGCAACTATGAGGGCCTGCTTGAAAAAAATTAGTCAGCAGATTAAATAAAATTGTAAAGTGAGACTATCGGTATTTTAAAAATCTTTTCTTTTTCTTTTTTTTTAAAGCTGCTGTCCCAGTTCATGAACCAATTCAGTCTGAACAGGTACACGTGTTTGCATTAAATTAAAGCACTATGATTTATGGTAAATAAGAAACAATTAAAAGTCACTTTGTGAAGAATTTGAAATGTCTTCTTTCTTTCATCTCATTTTTCTACAAATAGCAGAAATCAGAATAGATGTAATGATGCTATAACGACATTAAAAATCTATTCAAAATAGTTTAAACGCACACTATATTTAGCATGCATTTATATTTAGCCCTGAATTCCATATCATACCGGGCCACAGTCTAACACTAGACTACTTCATTGAGTGCGTCAGCTACAGTCTATTAGTAACACTGGCAATCACCATCCTGAGTTGTCTACTGCCATTAACACGTCTGACTAGGGCTGTTTAATACCAGGAAAAACTGACATTGTAATATTTTTCTTTTCTACAATATATATATATATATATATATATATATATATAGGATTGACATTTTTAGGCTAAATTGCCTTAGCCTTATTTGACATTGCATTTCCTGCAGTGACTACTGTACATGTGCATATTGGAATATTGTGATGAAACAATATACAGTGCAGCCCCATCTCTGACCATGTGAATTACCATTAACATCACAACCTACATGAGTTGAACCTTGATTTAATTATGGTGACTGTGTCTTTGTGTATTCACTCCTCATCCTCAACCTTGACCACACCCACAGACACATTCAACACAAAGCAATTCAAAAGCCAAGTACAGCTTTGTTTGGAAAACAAACGCACAGCGTATTGGTTTAGACACACTCCTCCTGATCCCAATCATCAGCGGACCAAACATCCAGGAACTATAACAACAGAACATGCAGCCCCGTTGATGGCGTATGGGATTATGAGGAATTTCAAGTGTTAAAAACGATTTTCGGGAATTTAAATCCTCTCTCATTGGGGTTTTACAGGATGTTACGTTGGATAAATTCATGGAGTAGCAGTGACTTCCAGGCGTCTTTGCTGCTTAACTGGCAACCTCATGATAAATCCTCCAGTGTTGTTAATTAGGCTAGGAGGATTTTCTTACCTTTGGTTTCTTGAATGAAAGATTAAGTCGTTACATGCAGGAACAATTTCTCTGATTCTAGTCTGAAAGCTTTGCCAACAGCCTCCTGCCTCTAGCTCAATACTAAACATATGACCTAAGAGTGGGGTCAATCTTCTCATCTTCCTCTCTCCAGAAAGGAAAAAGCATGTTTCCCTAAATGTTTCATTGTTCCTTTAAACTATTGTAACTAATCTCGTACTTGCATTGCTATTGTGCTGGACTGCGTCAACAGCCATTCAATAATTTGACAAATTTAGCCGTGAATTCTTTATGAAGAGCAACATTTGGATTTCATTAGGTTGTGATTTTCTTGCCATTTTAGACATATTTCAAACATGGAACAAGTCTTCTTCAAGCGTTTGGTGTTTTATATATTTGGCTCAATCCCATAATGTTTATTAACATAGGGGCTGCATCCTCTTACAATTATGATATGTGTTACTTATCTACTCAAGCTCCTGTTTTACCCACAAGTCCTTGTCATTTGAAATTCACATATAAAAGGCCCCTTTTTAATGTGTTAAAGTGTAAAACTTTGAATGTTTGAGGTCTGCTTAACAAGAAATTGCCAAAATCCTATTTTTTCATCAATGGCAAACCATCAAAAAAGCTCAGGTGAAACAGCTGAACACAGTGGCTGAGCATCGTTTTAAGTGTCTGTTGTTGTGCTGGAAATTAAGATAATTTGAATACATTGTCAGTGCTGTGCACTATGTAAATATGAGTGTGTCACAAGAGGTCTGGGTAAAACACAAGGCAGGAGAGACACTCAAAGGCACAGACCAGTTGTTAAATTTGAAAGTCATCAAAATCTATTCCCAACATCACATTTTTTGTTGAAAACAGAAGCCAAGAGGCAGATGATGAAGGACGAGAGAGAGGACGAAGTACAGAGAAGTTTTCACTTAACGGGGGATGTGACAAAAAGATGAGGAGACAGAACTAAACATAAAAAAAGGAAATGATGCCATAAAAAGCAAAGTGAGAGAAACCAAATAGAAATGAGGTACCATTGGTGCTGAAGATGACATGCTGCTGTCTTTGGTGCTGCTGCTGCTTACTACACTGTTTTTACTGTTGTTTCCCTGCGACTGGGGCAAAGAAACACAGCACAAAATGACTGCCACTGGGTCTAAACCACAAACCACTCTGAGAGAATAGAGCCATTGCATTGCCAATAAAAAATAACCCACATAATGTGAGTGAGTGGAAAAAGTGCACAAACTGGGAGCAGGGTTCAATGCTAAACAGATTTACCTCAATATCTTTCTTAATCATTTGCACATTGTTGACTTGTGCATTTTCAAGAGCAGTTGTTGTTTTATTCCCCTGTATGTCTGTTGTGCACATAGCTTCTAAATGATCTCTTTAATCTCTGACATGTCCCTCATTTTGACGATTATATTGACCTCCTAATTTGTTTAACTGATGCTAGTATCTTTTATCTTATAACAGAGGGTGTGTGTTGAGTGACTGACTCTTTGAGTCTAGCGTCCAAGTGTATGCCTGCATGTATTGCCTAAAACTTTTGCAGACATTGCACAACATTTTTTTTTAAAGTAAAAAATACAGAACAGTTGGTACGCAGATGCATTTTAAAACAATGAACATATTTCAGATTGGATTATTAAAATCTTGCCAGCACAAGAATGTAAAAAAAACTTTTGCTAGGATAAAAAAAAAATATCAGTTTTCTTTTCTAAAACAAGAACCAACAGTTATTGGCCAATTTCTAGCAGCAATGCAGCCAAATTATGTCGAACCATGTCAGAAAATGAGGTTATATTAGTGATACCAGCCCAGGTCTGTGCATGCAGTGAAAGGCCTTGATGACAGATTTTTCTTTTTAAATCATGACAAATACTGTGTGCACGTGTTGAGGTATGTACTGTATGTTGTTGTTTCTCCCCTCTAGCTCATGCAAGTCCATACCAAGACAGTACTGAGGCCTATTTCATCCCTACTTTATCATTACTGCGACTGCTTAGATCATACCATTGTCTTGAATAATGTTCGTTCTCAAACATTGGCTAGCAAATAAGAAAAAAATCATAAAACATTTGGAATCCATTTAATTGGATTTAAAATATGGTCTCCTGCTCAGTCTATGACAATAAAGTTTCAATAACAAATTTTTTTACCTCACACAAGGCAGTGGAGCACCAGACATTAACTAGAAAACAAGCTTAGTTTCATGTTCATTGGATGCAATCTGGGCCACTTTCCTGATAAAATAAAAACTATGGATTTTAAGTATACTTGAAGCTCTTAAGATGCAATAAAAATGTGTTTAAATAAATATAAATTAACTGCTTGTAACTTCATTGAGGTAGTTTCTGTAATATATGCAATACTTCATGATACAAATATTGGAAGAAATAGTCTGCAAAGTCTGCAAATCAACTGCTTTTAAACATAAAAGCTGTTGAGTTTGAAAACATTACTAAAATGATGTCACAGTGAGGTCATCAGTGCTTCTTGAGACTGGAGACTACACATTTTCAACAGAAAGTCTGTGAGACAGTTTGAAAAACATGGGCATGTACCAGGCTGGGTAGGACAGACAAATAGATGAAATTGGTTGCATTATGGGAAATGTAGGATCTAATGCATTTGGAGATTGACTCATTTAGGGTCAAGTTAAAATTCATGATATCTCTGCCTCTGCTGCTTCGATTTTTATCATTCTTTTTTAGCGATCTCTTGAAGTAACAAATTGTTTTATCTGAAACTGCAAGCCAGAATTGTGGTCCAGCTACATCATGGGTGTAGATTATATCTCCAGATTACAGATGCCATGTGTGATATTAACAAGAAAACAAGAGTTTGAGCTGGACTTTTCCTTCAGCCTCGGGCTAACTGCAGGGGAAAGTGAAAAAGAAGCTTCTCGAGTACGATCAGTATTCCCACCACAAAGTTAAGAGGTGTAGACTAATTACATTGATATAAAGGTTAAGGTCTGGGAGGTTTTCCAGCTGTTTTTCCAATATTCTGAGATGAGCAAATGCCCCACTGTGACTGAAAAAGTAATTTGGGAGTCTCTGTGGCCTATTAAGAGCACCTTCTAACAGAAAAACTAATGTGGAACACAGACCAACCAGGAATAATGGTACATAATAGCAGATTCTATTTCACTAGCATCACAGTTGTGAAAATCCTTATCAGCTTCTATTGTGAACATCAGTATCATTAAACCACGAGAAGTCTTTGTTGGTGTCGTTCACATTCTAGAAAGCTTGAGGAAGTTTGTCAAATTGCCTTAAATTGTAAATGCATTTTTACTTTATTGTGTATACACACCACTTCTGATGTGCAATGTGATATCCTCAATATATCGGGACTGAACTGTCTCTAACTCAAAGGTGGTCATTAACAGCAGGTGACCAAGACAGCTGTTGTATTTACAGGAAAACAGGGCAAATGAAAAATGCAATAAATATGTAATTTTTCCAAAAAAGACAAAGGATTGTATGTTTTGGTTTACAACAATTAAAATGTCCCTCTTATAATGGTGAGGGATGTAAAGGCCTAATCTTATCCATAAGCACAGGAAGAGGATAACTGGAATGTCTGCATGTGTGTGTGTGTTATTTGTTTGAAGTTGAAATGGTTTCGGTGGTACTTATGGTAGAAGGGGATGCAGGCAAGTTGGATGCATAGAATTCAGGAAAGGCGAGAACTGTCACAAACGACGCCTCAAGCATCTCTCCCCAAACGAGAAAAACAAACAAATGAAACTGAAAGGAGCGAAGGCAAAGGCTGGAGGGGAAAAACACTCGGAAAGATGAAGAAAGGCAAAGAATGAAAAATGAACGAAAACGACAGAGCCGATCTCACCATCAAACAAACACTTGAGCTGGACTTCCTTTTCTGACAGACAGCAATGGAAAGGAGGAGGAAAAAAAATAAGGGGTCATCGGGAAACAAGGAGCTAATCAAAAATAGAGAAAAAGTGAAGCTGCCAGATTGATCCCAGAAAGAGAGAAAAATGAAACAGCTACATAAGCTTACACAGGAAAAAAAAAGATTAGACAAAGGGATATTAAGAGGACTTCAGAAAGAAGAAAAAACAATCAGCTACAAAAACGTACAGGAAATATAAGGAGAGCTGAAGACTATTTTATCATTGGTTGTGCAATTTAATCATCGAATGCTGGGTTTAGCTGTTATTTAAGTTGCTGTATGTAATGGAACATTTATTGTGGCCCTTGTTGATCATGGTGCTTCACTGCATGCACTGACACTGACTGCCAATCAAAACAGAAGGTTTACCAAGACATGATAGAAGCTCCAATTATTGTAAATGAAAGGAAAACCTCATCCTAAAAGTAAACAGTATCTTAAAAGCCTTTTAGTTTTTATTATGTCTCTTACTTAAACCTCAGATCTGTACTTGCGCCCCGCCTTTACCCGATAACTCATGACCAAGCAGCTACTGTGTTTTCCTAAACCATGAAAATCTTTATATCACAATTAAGAGGAAACACTAACAAATGAGCACCAGAGTAGAAAAGTAATCAGATTTAAAGAACACACTGTATTTCTATATGATCACAATATCAACGATCCATCTTAAGAGAGAGCACTTAGGGCGACAAACCAAAAGGGAGACAACAGAAGATAGGAAGAGTGAGACAGACACAATAAAGTCATTAAAAACCCTTATGGGTCAGACAGCTTACCTTCACACCGTCGGACTTTTTGTTAAGTAAGGTTTTGCATGCTGAAAGAAAGAGAGAGAAAAGGTGAGATCACTCAATCAGCAGGGCAAACAGAAAAAGACGATCCAATGAAAGTTTATCAGGCCTGGTGATCGGTCCAGCTGATGTCATATCAATATTGATAAATGTATAACTACTGTATACAACAGTGTTTTCTACTGAGGACGATCAGGTCGATTAAATGTTTGGTAACACTTTGTATTAAGAGTGCATATATAGTGTGTCATAGGTGCTTTCATAGTGCAATATAATGCACTCATAATGCTTCATGACTACACTCATAAAACACATAATGATCCCTAATGAACTATATTAGCAGGCATAATTCATTATAAGTCACATCTGAATGTGTTTTATGATGCTTTTGACTGGTTATGAACTGGAGGTTGACTGATGGGCTTATAACACATTATGGCCACGGAAACTCACCATAACAACTTATCAACTGTAGGAAAGACTCATAAAATGCTATGAAAGCCCATGCAGTACATTGTAAGATATCATTGCATGTATTAAGTAAAGTAAACTGGTGCATCTTAAACTAGAAGGGCATTCAGTGGAGTGCATACCTCTGCCAAAGCCCAACAGTCACTTCTATTAAAAATAAATCCTAATCCAATATTAACCTCACAAGTTTCACTAAAATTACTCAAGCAGTTTATGCAGAGTTGATAAAAATGTTGAAAAAAGCTCTACAGTACTTTGCAATGATAAAGGAAGTGAAAAGAATTGATGGATCCGCCCCTTTTACAAGAGCCATAATAAAAAAATCAAATGAAAATAATCTTAACTGAAAGTAATCTTGCTCATGTCATTTAATTCAAGTAATACTTCCCTCAAGTTGCAGTGTATTGAGCTCTCAGGGCCACCATATTAAACAGCTACTATAATCCAACCAGTTTATATACTGTAAGTCTGTTAGCCTACTAGCTTGATGACAGTGACATATAATCATGTGCATACATCTGAAAACTTGACTACAAAGTTAAAACCAGATTTCCTTAGAAATGACACCAACACACATAATGTAACAGGTTACTGAGTAGAAATGTCCACATGCACGTAGATAAACAAACATAAACACACATATAAACACTCATATCCAATGATCAACCCCTTACCTTCCATTTATAAAGCAGAAAGGAGGGGAATGAAGAAAGCAGGAGAACAGTAATGTATTTAGTATCGGCATTTTAACATCTGAACAGAAAACTGAGGATGACACCTGCAGGCACAAACACCTGTCAGGTGTTTACTGTGCATTAAAAGACATTCTTTAATCATTTTCCAAGAGGTGGTGGCTTCATGCAATGACACTGGCTAAATAACACATCTGTCATGCAGCATCCACTTAAAAGTCTCCATCTTTAAAAGTGCAGAGGAGATGAGACTGAGCAGAGACCTTTAAGTCCAGGACGTCATCGCAAATACAAGTCTCTGCAATATGACGACGTAACAAATCCATCTATGTGTAAATATATATTTATGTATGTATATGACTCTTTAAATTTCATTTCTTTCATGTTTATATTATTTCAGTATTCTTTATAATATTAGTTGTGTTATGATTCTAATGAAGGCCAGAAAACAAACCACATTGGTCTTATAATAACGCTTCATATGCACCCCCTCTTCAGCGTTAAGAGGTCTGATGGGAGGTGCTTTCAGATCCTCAGACCTAACGATCCTAGCGGCCTTTGTTTGAAGTATTCTGGCACCTTTCAGTTTCTTGTTGTTTTGTCTGTTCACATAAGGACAACAGAGCAGGCAGGGGGGGGGGGGGGGGGGGAGAGAGGAGACAAAGAAATATAGATAACAAAGGACACTGTGCATTCTGTTTATCCAGCTTCCCATGCAGGATGGCATACTCTACTGTACTGTGTGCTCATACACATGCTTGGCTGGCTGTTAATGCCAGAGCCATGCAGAGGAACGGTTGCAGCGAGCACAGGCATCGTCTGGGCATCAGGCGAGTACCGCGGATACAAACCAATACAAAGGAGGCAAAACTAGGAGTTTTGTGGAAGTTGAATTCTGGAGTGAGTGATACTTATATTTGCATAATAAAAGGTTGAACAAGTTGTACTACAGAGGAAAATACAGCATCTGTAGCCAGAACGGGTTGTGTTAATGCAGAGATGTGTAAACACAGTTTTGCAGCCGCGGTAGTTAGACAGAGTTCATAGGATCGTATCGGCTGTCACTTAAATGGCTGCTGTGTTTGAATAGTCAGCCCAGGAACAACACAAGCAGCAGTACTGGAAGATCAACAGCTAAGGTTCATTTCAGGTTTTAATTTACAAGTTTGCATGTGTGTGGGAGATGCCCCTGTACAATGATGCCCATTCAAAAGAGGCTCATCAGTGTGCAGTAGCAGCAGGCAGCAGGTGGAGGGATTCAAGCAGTCCAGGCCACATGCCAATAGCCCGAGTACGAAGTTGGCAGAGTACAACTCCAACAACCCCTCCAGCAGACGTACCTTCCTGTGCCATTGCGGCTGTGCTGGTGGTAGCAGCAGGGCTGGTATGCTGCCGTCCCACTAGTGGACAGAGATGGATTCAGTGTGGAGGCAAAGGTGGGACAGGGGCCTCACTAAACCTGACAGCCTTAATAATTCTCTGGATTTTAAAAAAAAAGTTTAATAAACTAACAAGTATTTTAAAAGAATAACAAAACACAGGTTTCTAGAATGTGTGTTTCTCTTGGGAAATCTTCTCAGCACCAAAGTACCTGTGTAACAAATTATTGATCTTATTCCAATGGACATTAACTTGATAGACAGGTCTTCAGAGGTCTGGCCCGTCTGCCTTCTTGAATCTAGATCTGTTTTGACCAGTAGATGTAGTTAGCTGCTTTACTGACATGAAGGCATGGGCCAAAACCATTAATGCATTTGCTTGTTAGGCCATTGGCTTCAATCAAGAGTTCACTGTCCTTTTCAATGATCTGACTGCTTACAAGGAGGAAATCTGAGCCAAAGTCCTGAAGTGAGTGATCAAAAATGTGGGCAAAGCTGACAAACATGTGAACAATGTACGGTTAAGAGTACTGGATTCAGACGAAAAACTGCAGACAGGAATTTAGGTGGCAGCACACAGTAATATGTATACTGTAAGTGGACCTCAATGAGATATCAGATCAGGAAAAATGTCCTTTGTATGGCTTCATTCAAATATAAATAATCAACAGCAATGGGCCCCATTTGAAGTCTATGGGCAATTCAAACTGTCTCTTGATATGTGATCAGTGTCACTGTCAAAGATTACCTGAGAAGTTCCTGGACACCAGCATCGTTGTGAGGATAGCTCCCTAGGGAGACACACAAACCAATATTATAAAAGGTGTGTTTGGCAGATGAATGTGCATGTTTGCGTGTGTGTGTGTGTGTGTGTGTGTGTGTGTGTGTGTGTGTGTGTGTGTGTGTGTGTGACCGTGTTCATCCTCACTTTGAGTTTCCTTCTGGCGTTGAACTTGCGGAGACACTCCACAGTCTCTTGGCGGTGCATCATGGAGGCCACGGTGGAGCGTTGCTGTATTTAGAAGAGTGGAAACAACATTGTAGGTGCACTTCAATGTAAGGTCATGTCTGTGCAGTATGGATGGGAAGGCACTGCGTTCATTCCTAAATAATCAATTTCTAAATAACAGTGAGTCCTGATAAATAAAAATAATAGAAAGGATGGAAATAAAGCAAGCCTGACGCCCCGTTACTTCAGTCATTCATTTCTGTGTAAGGACGCCTCTTGTAGAATATTATTGTTCCTATATCATAACCAGCAACTCTAAATCATTATCCATTTGCACTGCTGATATGGATACCTGCGTTTAATAGAGCTGTTTGATTCACAGTTGTAGCACATTTACAGCTTGGAAAGGCATAAATGGGTACAAATGTGTGCATATAAAAATTTTTAGGTGACACTAGGCCTCCAAAGGTGCATTTTGGTAAGAAATATCTAATCACAATATCAGATAAATTTGACATTATGGTGCGATGTTTTGTTTACAACTGCAACCATGAATTGCTTTGAAGCTACAGCTCTGATCAGTTCCTGTGACTGAGACATTGAAGAAGAAGAGTGTGACTTACGCAGACCCAAGGATGCTTGAGGGCCTGATCAGCAGTGATCCTTTTGGCAGGGTTAATCGTTAACATCTGATTGATCAGATTCTTGGCCTCAGGGGTCACTGTGTCCCACTCTGGAGAGGGAAACTGAAAGAGGGAGATAAAGAAGAAGGAATGTTAAAAATGTACATCTTTTACTATGCTTTCATTGAACATTTCGTCATGGAGCACGCATATAGTCATATACTGTATACTTCTAAATTCATGATCCATCCATTTTTGCATCGGTGGGCTCAGTTTCCAAGGATTTTGCACCTGTTTTTCAGATGCAGATGTGACACATTCAATCCCAAACCGATGCAATCTAAGCGTCATCCGTGTGAGTATGTGCAAGGTGCGTGTCTCTCCTTACTGTATATGCATTTAGGGGAGGAGTGAGCAAATAATAGCAGCTGACATGTCAATAAAAATTGGTTATATGATCTGCTGAATTTCACCCGATCAGTTTTGTAGACTAAATTGTCCACCTCTAAAAACTAGGAGTAAAAAATAATTCAAATAAGATTTATGTAAGCCACAAAAAGCACTGCTTTAAAAATACAGTTGAAGTTAACTAACAATAAATAATAATTATTAACAAAAAGAAATAGGGTCTTTTAAAAATGAAAACGATATCTGATAACTGTACCCAAATTAATATTTATACATGCATGTTTGAGGACATCTGACTGCAACACTGCAACTGCTGGACCTGACGCTCCAACTCACTCGCTCCCTTACAAATAATATGAATGAATATTTTTCAGCATGTTTGACTGAGTGTGTTATTTCATGTGGTGGTGGGGTTTGGTTTGGTTAGTGTTCAGTATCAGGTGAGAGAGAGTGTAAGTGCATTTCATGGGAAGAGGGGTCAGAGAAAGAGAGAGTTAATAACAACAGGTGTTTTGTGTTTTACTGGTTCCTCTCTCTCCCTTATCTGCGGTAGCGTGAGAGAGAGACTGTTCGCAACACGGACATTGAAAACATGTTTCACCTTCTTTTCTTTTGTTTGGAACATTTTTGTTCATTTTCTTTAACATTGCAAGATAGACCTTTTTTAAGCATTATTTTTTTTAAATCAATTATGCTTATAATGTGAAAATGTGCAATGATATAGTGTATATAATGTATAGTGTCTCTCCATCCAAGTAGAAGAACCAGCAAATATATTAACTTCAAAAAATAACAGCAGTTTTCATGACGCATTTACTTTAAAATATCAGCTCTCAATTTCTGATAGAAATAGAAAGAAATGAGATTCAAGGCATCTGCATGACAGTAAAGTCACAGTCACTTCATATCAATGCTCATAATATGCACATTCATTACATGTGGTTGCTTCCAATTATGGAAATTAATACTGGTAATAAATTCCTATCTCCCAGAGGACAAAGGCAAGATCGGATGAATATGTTTATTGCATTCTCAAAGAGTATCACCTTCCTATACAGCAAGATGAAAATCATGCAACAACAAGTAGCAAGCAATTAAAAACTGAAATTTAATTTGTAAATTACTTGCACAATCGAATTTGTGCGTGTGTTATTTGATGAGACATGAACTGAAGAACTCTGTTTATTTTTCTCATTAATAATTAGATAAATTATGATTAATAATACGCGTTAGATCTCAGCTTTAATCAACATAGATGGAGATCTTTTACAGACTCAACAGACCTGCTCAGTCAACCTGCAATGAGCCCGTGAATATGAGCTCCATCTATCAAAGGGTGTACATTAAAACTGAACTAATCAATATGTTCATATTAATAACGGATCATATTCTCAAACAGCAGCCTTTATTTACTGCAACAGGGGAGCCAAGCCTTTCTTCTAATTTCCCCTTTTCCACAGTCACTTCCAACTGTGTCTGAGCGCTCTTGTTAAACATGAAATACCTGATGTGACATTCCACCTTTACCATGAAGTAAACACTTTGTTCAGTATTTTCACTATGAAAATCCAGTAGCCTGTCTTTTATGTGTATAGTTTTGTTGATGGTAGCTTATCATTGATCTAGACTAAGATCAAGAAGAATTAATTGGAATTAATTAAAAAAACTACTATTCATAATCTACCATATTAAAACTATTAACACCACATGGTTGTTAAAAATGAATTATTTCTGTTAAAAAGAAGAAACTACCAGCAGCAGACTGATAGAGTGTAATCTTGTTATGTATATTATATTGAATTTACCATGTAAGCTGCTGTATAAGGTTAAAGGTAATTCCACCTCCCTCAAAAGTGATTGCTCAAAACTACATGGACTACATAAAGGTTTATTGCTAATTATGGTTGTGTCATGCTATTTGTTTCCAGGTAAATTGCACAGATCTTCTACATTGCAAAAAACAGCAAAGGTAACATCAAGAATATGAGACAGAAATACTCACGTCATATGCACCGGCCTTGATCTGTTGGTACAGCTTGTGTTGGTCCTCGTCCCAGAAGGGAGGGTAGCCCACCAACAAGATGTACAGGATCACACCTTACACACATAAGAAATCTGACTTAACATACTCAGTAAAAATCTGATTCAAAATGTAAGTGAAATGTTGTGTCAGAGGCATAATTGTCCTAATGATTATTAATGAGCATATTCATATATGAGCATAACTTACCACAGGCCCATATGTCCACTGGCTTTCCATACGGGTCCTTTCTCAACACCTCTGGGGACAGATATCCTGGAGTTCCTGCAAAACCTGTGAAGGTACCAACAAACATGTTAAATCTGTCTTAAACTAAACATACGGTATTCTTTCTGATTACGATACGATTTTAGCAAGGTTATGACGTCATAAGCCTCTCTGATCTCTGTGTCAAGCATTACAAGAACCTATTTTAATCCTCAGTGTGTATATGTTTGGGACAAATGGCAAAATAACACCATGTCAGAATTACTTCTGGTCTTCACCCTCATCTTTTTCTGCTCTTTTTTTCTTTTAATCTTCATTTAATTAGTTGTTGATGTCTCTCTTATTTCTTACCAAACCATGCTTGTTGGTCCCCCTGCACCTCGATGGCTAGGCCAAAGTCTGCAAGCTTCACTGCTGCTCCCTTCATCTTACTGGCCAGGAGCAGGTTCTCTGGCTGCAACACAAAGACACACAAGTTGTTGTTTGGGATGAAATATTTTCAATCACACTGCAATTAGTGACAGTTTCTCAATGTTTATTTGTCTTTTTTTCTGTAAAAAATGTCAAATATCAAGAAAATGGCCATCACAAGTTAGCTTCACATTTTGTCTGGTTAACACTCAAAATGTTACAAATCTTCAGGCTTCAGAAACTGTGAAGAAGTTTAAAAAAAAATACACATCTAGATTTAAAAAGTGAAAGTTAATCTTTTATTTAATTATATCAGGTTGTTAAATCTTTCCTTGGACAAAAGTTTTGCATGGCGAAAAAATTGTAACACAATTGAGAACAACGAGCGGAAAAATAAAACATTCAATTAAGGGCAAGAGAGAATGTAGTCTCCTTCAAGAGATGTTCTGTCTGCATGACTGGATGAGCTACAGGAGCATGATGACATCTACAGTACTAATCAGGCATTTGGTCTGACAGCGTACAGAGGCTACCCCCAAAGGAAAGATCTTTTCAGTCAGCTGTCATGGAATTTAACACACATCATGCAAGGACATATTAACTGTGTGTCCGTTGACTGCGTCCTCACTTTGCTCATTTATTCACATTTTATTTCCTGTCATTTAAGGAATATATTAAAGGAAGAAGGAAATGAGGAGACACATCAGGTCAAGCGTGAGACGTGAGCTCAGTTACAGCTGAATAGCTTATTCTAAATATACTTGTTTTAGGTACTCATCAACATATAGTGTTGATTAGCTCTTCTATCTGTATTGGAGCTTAGTGGTTGTCTCAAGGGGTTGACTTTAATGGCCATTTTTGCAGGTTTTCCCTGACATAGTTAAGACTTTAAATGGCATCCCATGCATGATCACTATATAAAATCCCAGACAGAAGAGATTAAGTTGGATAAATAAGGTTTTTCTCACTTGTTCTTGAAAGCTCTTAGGATGAATGCAATTCATTTTTAGAAGTAACTCCACCAAGTAAATGAAGAGTTAACCAAAGTGTCCACAATGTACATTATGTAACGTAATGCTCAACAAGGCATCCATTATCAGAAAAGAATGGCCTCCACAGAGTCCATTAAATCCTGATTATTAACACCGCGAACGGCATTATCACACTTTATTATATACTTATCATATTATAATACTTTGAGTATTCACAAGCCATAAATCCATTTCCTAGAGGGTTTGACAAATACCTGGAAGAGTCATTAGGATCTTCTGTAACTCTCTAACCATGTCATTGTGCGCAGATCAGTGTCAACATTTTCACAAACAACTGAAAAATAATTTCTATGTAATTTATTTCAGTTTTTACTATGTTGAGCAGCCACAGACATTAATTTAGAACAGCAAAAACACAGTTTCACTGGAGCTGTTTTTTTTTGGGGGGGGGTCCATTAATGATCAGGAATTAATGAGTCCCTGCAACCAATCAGAATCAAGTATTCACCCAAGCCATCCTATAATGTAATATGTTGGTGCCTTCTGCTAAATCTGCTAAGCAAGCTGAAAGGTCACAAAACTCCTACAATTTCTGCAATCTCAACCTGACTGTCCAAAAAAGCCACAGGCTACCCCCTTTCCTTAGCAACGGAAGACTAAGAAAAAGACCCCATACAGCAGCTAATTATTCCAGGTGTTTTGTGTGTGTGTGTGTGTGTGTGTGTGTGTGTGTGTATATATATATATATATATATATATATATATATATATATATACATATATGACAGACAGTGGTGGCCAAGCTAATGCTAACAAGCTGGTTACATTTACCCTCTTATAGTATAAATAATATGTCTGATGAGCAGGAACACAGAAAAGTAGCCATGCAGTGGTTAGCCATGAAGACAAAGGCGAACATCACCTCAAACACAGACAGTCAGATGGATATTTGAAGCAAATGTCTTTGTGCTCTTGTTCTGTTTGTTCTCTTCTGTCAGTTTTTTTCTCTCTCTCTCTGTCTCTCTTTCTCTCCCTCTCTCGCCATCTAGTTAACTATGACCATCATATGGTTGTTTATATCCCCTAAAGGTGAGGGAGTG
The DNA here is from genome assembly GCA_037577475.1 of Chaunax sp. Z400. NCBI lineage: Eukaryota > Metazoa > Chordata > Actinopteri > Lophiiformes > Chaunacidae > Chaunax > Chaunax sp. Z400. Next base: position 18,523,546 of record CM075193.1, read on the forward strand.
GGGGGGGGGGGGGGGGGGGGGGGGGGGGGGGGGGCTGCACAGTGGCAGAGAACTGGAGTGAAAGCAACAGAAGAAGAGAGAGATAAACAGATAGAGAGATAGAGGGGAGGTGGCATAATGCTCCCTATGCTGGAGCTGCAGCAGCCGGATGACCTCGCCCCGCAGTTACCATGGTAACCCAGCCTCCCACCAGCCAACAGCATTCAACTCTTTCTAATTTTTGTTTTCCCTTCAGCGAGCGGCCCTCCCAAAGATGACAGGAAGGCAAAAATATAAAGAGTGTGTATGTGTGCATCTGTGATGTCACCGCTCTCTGTGGCATACTTTGTTGGCGTCATTGGTATTTTTATGGCTCCAATACAGACGACACCTTTGGCAGCTTTATTCCCTCGAGGTACACAGCTGTTGATGACTGGATGGTTCAACGAAAAATCTTTCCAACTAACGTCTTAGAGGAGTATGAACTGGTTGGAGCTGGTTGCATCCCCTGAATGTGTTGGTCTGGGACGAGGTCATCAGGAGGTGCCCACCCTTCACCGAGTGTTTCGTCCTTTATCCTCAACGCTGTCTGGTTGGCAGGCCGGCAGCCGTGGCCAGGTCACTGCCCCTCTTATCCGGGTCTGCAGGCTGTACCGGCTGCCCCCCCCCCCCCCCCACGGGGAATTCAATCCAATTTCTTGTAAATGGTTTGCTAATATTTAAACTGTAATCATCTAATTCTGTATAATTATATTGTCCAAATTGCCCTGTTTAGGCACAATAGTAGCCGTGTTTTAGTGCCCTTTGCTGAAACTACAGAAAAAATCCATCTTCTGCTTCATGTGGTGTTGACATGAAAAGAGGCTGCACAGTTGGAATCTCTATTGATGCTTTCTCTCCATGCCCTTATTAATAATCTATAAATTTTGTATATTGAATTATTGTGATCTAGTTGTTTTCGGAAATTAAATGCTACAAATAGGCCATGTCTCGATGTAATTAAAAATGATAGTTAATAATAGATTATGACAGAATCTTTATGAAACTAACAAGAGGTCTGAAGCCTCTTCTTGAAAGAGGTGTGCGTATGCTGTAGGCACACACTGAAAGTGTCATTCTGTCATTCACTGCGTCAAGCGTGAGGATTGCCAATGACATGCTGTTCCAAGGGCGACTGAGCCATCCAAATGCTATATGTATATAAAATGTAAAGTCTCCACAATGCGTCTGAATTATACTCGTCTACAAAGAATGAGTTTATAAGTACTAATGCAACACAGATGAGGTCTGAGTACATGAAAAGACCGTTGAACATTACCAATTAATGCTCTGCTCAATAACCTCTGCTCATTATTGTCTGTCTAAAACTCTTGCCTCTCTATGTTTTTTTTATGTGTGGTAAAAGTAAATGGAAAGCAACACAAATCAATTTATGTCACTTTAACATGAAAACATATTTCATATTTCAATCTTGCTCTCTCACATAACAGTAAAGGACAAAATTGTTGAGTAAAATATTCAATTTTAGGACTCTGCTGGAAATAAAAATAGTGGTGTGATTATCCAGGTGTTTAAATTCAGCTCATTTTGCTGTATTCTATATACTTAAAATAAAGTAACATAGATGAAGAGGTCAGACTGCTGTTGGTTTCTGGAAGGGGTGAACAGTCTTGCTGCGGGGAAATCGTCACTGGCCGTCATCTCACCCACCGACTCGCTATTAATAGCAACTGGTCTGCTTTCGTCACTCCACAGCAACGCAGGAAAATACAGAGAGGGACAAAGAGTAGAAGGAGGAGAGAAAAGAGGGACGTAGAGGAAAAATAAGAGGGGGTATAGACATAGAGAAAGATGGGAATAGAGAGATAATGAGGAGAGAAAACAGGTGAAGAGAGAAGGGGATGACGCTAATGCTTTTACCACCACAGGCAGACGTCTGCACGTGTGCGTTTGGACCTGTTGTGTGTGAACAAATACCTCTCATCTTCATTCACAACACAGCTAACTGATTTTGGTACAACAATATCTCAATTAGTACAGCAAAAAGGTCCTCCCATATTCACCACAGGTATTAACTTACCTTGAGGTCCCTGTGCACTATGTCATGCTGGTGGATGTGACTGACGCTCTCCAGGATCTGATTGATGCAGTGGCTGGAGGAGACAAAGAAGGACGAGAAACAGAGGAGAGTCACATCTGTCAATCCTACAGCTAAAAAGAAAAGAAATATCAACGGCGTGTCCTCATCATCGGTCCTTTGTGAATGTGAACAACGGAGCACAACAATATGAATTGTCTTTTGGGAGAGACCATTTGAAAATGTGTGCCTCTCCACATTTAAACAATTTTACATCCTGCCTGTCTCCATGATGGCAGCTCTTTGCTCTGCCTTCAAACACTTGTGGTTTCAGACATGGATGCAAAACACTTTGTACTCACTGGGGCTGTTATAGCATAACCTGACCTTAGTGGCAACCGGCAGCCTCTTTCACCAAAGTTTCAACAAGCTATCTGTGATTTGCAACATGAGATCATTTCTTTTTGCTAATTTTGACACATTCAACAAATCAAAAAAAAAAAAAAGGATAATACTCAAATTTACCTGTATGCATGTGAATGAATTTCTGGAAGGATGCGGAGCTGACAGGGTGTGGTTAGATAATGGTTAGACTAGTTTGTATCTATAGTGGAATTATTTTATATAATTGTGTTGGGATATTTAAATCACGACATTAACTAACTGCAACATGACTGACCAAAACCTGCAAGAGTGTTAGATTAGGCTTATTCTGCACAATCAAAAAGAAACAGCTGCAACTTCTGAAATGAGGTTTAAAAACTTAGATTGGTCATTATTTATTAACGGAAATAAATTTAAAAGCCCTGAGTCACATGGTCAAAAGTAAAGCGTGTACTGAAAACAACCTCAGACAACTGCCAGAAATCATGAGCACTGCTTCAGTGACTAAAGCATGTAAAGTACATGAACACTCAAATGGAAAACAATTGTGTACTTTACTTCTTTGACATCCTCATTTTTACTTTGTCTAGCATCTAAAGCTTAATATGCAGGAAAAAGTGACTAGTAACGCATAGGATGCACTACATAATAATGATGTCATTCTGTACCTGGCGTCTGCCTCGCTGTAATACTCTCTAGCAACGATGTCCTCAAACAGCTCTCCTCCAGTGACACTGCAGACACATAGAGAATATAAAGACAAATAAAGATCCCTCTCACAAATGGAGAAAATCCACAGCTTTCAATAGCTTTTCAAAAGGACAAACTTGATTATCGTGATGTGTTATTTTGTCTCAACTGGTTTGACACATGGTGCAGCTGGTGGTTTTAGAGGAAGGGTACTGATGTAGATAGGTAGATCCAGCACGTTCGTTGTTAATGTGCTCTGTTGCTTTAAGAGGCTCCTTGACTGATTACTGATGATACAAGCTTTGACAAGACTGAATTGTATGTCTGGTTTATTGGTGCCTCAGACGTAAAAGTAATGGCAGTCAACCACAGCTTAATCTGAAACTTTCAGCAATACCTAGTCAGCAGTATTTCTTTAAGATGAAAGATTATGTGTTGAATTATACCAAACACAATCTAATGCATTTTAATGGGTGAAAGACAAATGTCAGGTTTTTACTTATATTAGTATAATAATATATTATTCTATCATGGCAGCTCAGTGGAAAAGCTGATATACTGTAATGCTGTGAATGGCGAAATTCATGGAGTCATGGATTACTTGTTGCTGAGGTGAAGGAATTCACCCTGCAGCAAAACTGAACCTGTGACCTGTGCCAACGTGATTTACTTACAGATCAAAGACCAGGTAATGAAAACCTTCCTCTGAGATGCTGTCATGGAGTCGCACTAGTGAGAGAGAAAGAAACAGAGAAATCAGACAATTATCCTTGAAGTGGAAACTCTCTATGAACCATCACCTTCAGGAAATGTGTTTTTCAGTGTGTGGGTGGCAGGGGTGATTAAAATGACTTGTGACTTATAACCAGTGTTGGGCAGTAAGGTGTTGCAGTAGCTGTATGTCACAATTCTCCAAATCCATAGTCTGATTCAATTTCAACATTTTTTTCAGCATTGATAGCTATGGAATTGTTAAACTACAGAGTTTCTTCATCTGAAAAAAGTAGGTGAGGGTGGAAAGACAAAAAATATTTGAAATTTGATATTGATATTTGTGTGTGATTATGTTTTCCAGTCAGTAGTCTAAGCGATTATAATTTGAAACATAAAGTTGGGAATGTAATGGACAGTAAATCCCTCCAAACAGTAGATCTGCCAGCTTATTGACACAAACTGAGCCCCCGCTCTGGAGGATTATATTGCCCCGTCATTCTTATGTTGGAGGATAAAAAAAACAAACACAAGAACCCCACAAACCTACACAATATTACTTTTGTATGTTTCTTTACAACCATGTAAAACACACACGAGATCAACAGTTTTTCCTGCCTATCTGAAATTATCCACTACTGGGTGTTACAGTAGGTTTCTATAGCCTGAAGGTCACCTAGCTGTCAGCAAACGGGGATCAGTTGGATGATAAAATTGATTGATTGACTTTATTTCAATCATTAATTAAAATAATAATAACTTTATATTAATCATCTGTTAAAGAAGCACAAAAAAAGAGCAGGAAACATTAATGTACATGGAGGGGTGAAATGTTTTTGTTCATATTTAACCAACAGCTTTCTTTTATTGCTTAAATGAGGCCTTAAAATGTTGTACACTACTCTCTTACTGCTTTAGACAACTTGTGATTAGAGAAAGGAAAGCTTGACAAGTTCTCCCCTTGAAAGTGGGAGAATAAAAGAGCAGCTGAGGGAGGAAAACAAAGGAAGACTATGATGAAGAAGAAACATTTTATCATTCTGTGTATGTGTGTGTATGTATACTGTTAGGTTTCCCCAGAAACAAAACCTGGAAGACGGGGGTCGCTAGTTGGGAAACTAACAAAACACTGCATGTGTCACCCCCCCAAAAAAGGGTCAAATTAAAGATGGGCCCCTTGGGTTCTGGAAAGGCAGTGGGAAATATAACTCCCCAAAGCCAAAATGATAGACTAACAAAAGAATGGGCTCCAAAATGGAAAGAAATCAAAATTGGGAGTCACTGGAAAAGGGGGAACAAAATGATACAGTATGACATGGAAGCTGGCCGCCATACAATTTTAAATAAAGACTCTCTGAAGACACTCAACCAAGTGAACAGGGAACACCAACTTCCTCATATAACCTCTCGGCCAGGCTGATTGCCATCAGCTGAGGGAGAACGTCACAGGTGCATCCAATACCTGTAGCTCCTGATGACCATAACAACACCTTACACTGGACGGCACTCTACGATATGAGATTTACATTATGTAAACTATACTAAATAACAAGCATGTGTTTGGAGTCCTATAGAGCAGCCTTTCTCCACCAGGCCGCCGCGGCATCCAGGGGCCTTGTGGCTTCGTCAGGAGTGCCGTCAACAAATATTCTGAGGTTGCTGACATCATAAAATTAATTAAAATTCCAAAAACCAAAAGCTATGCAACTTATCGTGAAAATGCAGGTTGCCTCATGCATGATCAAATCTCTCAATAACCACTGTGTGTGTGTGTGTGTGTGTGTGTGTGTGTGTGTGTGTGTGTGTGTTATGCATGTTTGCACGCATGCATTGGCCATCAGAGGGTTGCAGGGTGAATCGAAAATTTGCATAGTTTTAAAGGATGCCTTGACTTGACCCAGGCTTTCTTAGACTGTACAAACAAACATACTTAGCACTGTTTTATCAGCTTGATACTAATTTTATGACAAATAATCTTATCTTGAACTGATGACATTTTCAGAATACCACTACGGACGATTAATTTTGTTTAGGGTTTCATAGACCACAGCTGAAGGTCCTAATTCAGCCTATTGGAATCTATTTTATTTGAGTATTATACTGTAACAGTTTGTTCATGGGAGGAATGTGGACTTCGACCTCTCTATGGTCATGGTCATAAAAGTGATTTATCACGTTCGTCAAACATGCTAGCCAAATTTTGGGCAAAATGAAGAGTCATCACTTAAATATTTCAGTACACATTAAATTTTATGAAGGTTGGATGAAAAGCAAGAAATAGCTGAAAGAGACTCAAAACAATGAGGAAGCAAATACGATGTCAACACAACACTGATTACTGTGACAACAAACTGACACTTGTCTTGTCTCAGACTGAAATCTGTGACAGTGACTGAACATTTTTTTAAACTATTTTTTCCTGATGAGCAGCATCAACAAAGCTGTTCCTCTGGTCTATTAGTCAGCTGGCTCTCAAACATGACTGACCTATGTTTGGATGTTTCAGCAGACGACAGATCCTCGCCTCCCGCTCCAGTTTCTGGTGATCTGAGGAGGAAAAAGGGCAAAGAGGAGACAGTGAGGAAACAACCTCAGTACAAGGAAGACAGATTAAGATATTTTTGTTCAGCATCTCAGCTACAGAGAAATGAATACAGGAGAAAAACACTGAGTGAGTGCATAGCACCAAAGTACAAAAACAAGGCCTGAATTACATTCACTAAATCTGACTCCTGTTCATGCCGTTCAACTTTTGCAACACAGCGTTTTTTGGAAATGGCTTCTTCAACATCACTTCTTAGCAGATGTAGTGCTAATAAATAATTAACAGCCATGAAAACTTGATATCTTGTTTGGACGGATTTCTTGATGTCTGCACGATAGTAACCATGTGAACCATTTTCTTTTAACCGTGCAGTTGGAATGAGTAACACAAACACACTTCCTCTCCAATCTTTTGTGCTCCTCCTACCCCACTCAGAACCAGTTTTGTTCTAAAGCTGCCATTTATGGGACTAACATCAAATCGACGAGAAACTGGAGGGGACAGCAGAACGGTTTGAGCAGAGACAGAATGTCAAAGAGGTAAAACACAGGGAGACAGACAAGCTACTGTAGGCTAAAAGAGTGACTGTGAAGGAGTGAACAGCCTGCATAGACTGTCACACACACACACACACACACAAAGAGAGAGAGAGAGAGAGAGAGAGAGAGACACTGTCTGGTACATGCTCTCTGCACTTAGTGAAATTAGTCTTGTGGGTCTGGCCTTAATATGATCAGAGTCCAGTTAATGATTTTAATGGCGAGGGGAGGATATCTCTCTCTCTCTCTCTCTCTCTCTCTCTCTCTCTCTGCATGTGTGTGTGTGTGTGTGTTGTACAGGACAAGCAGGTTGTTGTAGGACAGATACAGTGGATAGATACAGTGGATGACACCTCCTGTTGGATGGTGTCAGAGGCCATACTGCCACCCATCATCCACTGGTCTCAGGGGACAGATGGGCTGCTTTATTTGGGTGAGCTATGCCTGCCTTGTTTTTGGACATGTGTGCGCTCAGAGAAAAGAGACTGAACATCCATAATCGCCCGTCCCATCCAATGCTTTGACAGTGACATAGTGAGATAAACATTTAGCTACGACTTAAGCATTACTTTTCAATAAAAGTCATCTGTGGATTATTCTCTCCTGCAGCCAATTAACTGTTTGGTTGAGAAGCGATGCACCAAGATAGCTCAGCCCTCCTCCTCAGGTCCCAAACTCTCCTTATAGTGTTTGTGATTTCTATTAGGATGTGTGGTCCCCTGAATGGGATTAGGTTCTGCTGCAGAGGCGTCAGCATGAAGTTTAAATGCTTAATATGTGCTTCCTGTAAATTAATGCAATTAAAATAACATCATCAACAGTGCATCGCTAGAAAAGTACTGCACAGACATGGTCAGTCACAATCCAAGCTAAGTGGATTAAATGACGTAAAGTAATGTCTTGATTAGCAGTGTAAAGCTTTGGACACCAATTTCCTATCAAACCCATTGTCTTTACCACCAACAAGCTCCTGCAGGAAAACATGGGAAGAGATTTAAGTGATACCCTAAGTTTGACCCCATACCTCTGACTGACAGGGCTAAGCAATCAGCTGCAGCTTTTAGCCGGCATATATCCATATACGGACCTATCCTTTATCCAGTTTAACATCCATACTTTGGTTTGGACCACATATACTGTACTCACACAGCCACTAATCTGACCAGTGTGTTCAGAGGATGAGAAGTGAAAGCACTTTGCAGACATTCCACATCCTTCTTCTCAGAGCCATAACGGGCTATTTTGGCTGCTTGTATTCTTAGAAGTTGGATCAGCCAGAAAAAAAAACAAGACTATTTTTTAAAGCTGACCTGCGATGATGGCTTCACTATGCTTGATATGGCAAACGGCCTTGGCAGCTGACTCATTAGAAGCACTAGAAACTGAGGAGTTTCAATAAAAAAGATGAGAGGATAAGCACAGCCTTAAAAGCACAGACACACTGCAGACACTTTATAGAACCCAACAGAGTCAGCAGAGTAGAAGTGAAGGACATACACAGAGTCAGCAGAGTAGAAGTGACGGACAGAACCTCTTGAAAAAGGAGCAACTTACAAAGAACGCACAACTCTTTGGTGAATCTTCACTTTATCAAACTGTGTCTGTAGCTGTTTCTGGTGTCTGCTGTCTTACTGTGGTGGAAACACCCTTTAAATGTGACAAACACTAGTCACTGGGCATTTAATCCTATTTAATAATGCAGCCCCAAAGCCATGTAGCCTCAGAGAGCAAGGTCCAAAGAAAGGGAAAGCACTGACAGGACACACTGTTATTTGATATATCTATCGTTATGTTGTTCTGTAAAATCAGGACAGAAAAAGCAAAGTGAACGACCAAAACAATTATTAATCAATCACATCAGGCCCTCAAAACATTTTGCTCAACCACAGCGGATACAATTGGTTGAACGCTGAGCTCAAATGAACAACGTTCAACAACAACACTGCAGAAAAACTACCAAAGCTGCAGTTTACTGGCTGCAAACCGGTAAAACATGCAGGGAAATTGAAGAACAAACTAGTTACTAGTGTTGGAACTAAGGACTAGTTTTTATGTCTTACATTGTCCAGCACATTTCTATCAATAAGCCTGGGCTCAATAGCAGAAATTCTATTCAATGCGATTCAAAACATCCTCCAAAGCAACCATATGTCTGAACGAACACCTCTCTAGAGGTGAGAGGCTGTCCGGTATCCCTCATGGGACCTTCAGAAAAAATATGTATTGTATAGTTAATAGGAATGAGTGTTGATTTTTGAATATTTGAACAGTCATTAATGGGTTTGGGGGCTGCTACTACTAATTGATTAGTAGTCCATAAGTGCCTAGCGATGATTGATTAGTATTTTTGCTTGGTATGCCCATCCCTAGTTAATGTAAATGAATGATGTCTGTAAATTAAAATATTGGTGTTGGTTCCATAAGCTAACAACCATGCAGGACTGGCTCTACAATTATCAGTCATGGGTTTGTGTTGTGACCCAGGAACACAGCCACAACCATAGCTCTCTGGGTTAAGGTCATTTGCATGTTAGTTGTGTAATCTTTCTAATTAAAAAAAACAAAACAGTTTAATGACAAACAATGACCTTCTGTGATTTGCAAAATCATCTTTAAAATTTACAATTCAGCATTTGGTAATATGACAAATTGAAATTTGTCTCTCACAGTTAACTAACACATATTTCTGTGTCCTATTGTGGTCCACAGGAATGGGAGGGACCTTCTCTCTATATAATCTCGATTAAGGTGGGATTTATGCAAGACTGTTGCATTAGACCTCAATTCTACTTACGTGTAACTAATAAACTGACAACTAAGTACAGATATAAGATGTGCGTTAGAGCAGTTCAATATAATCTCACCCTTCTGCCAAAGCTCACTGCTTTTCATAATTTAAAAAACAACAATATCAACACAATGATTTGGATACAAGTAACACATTCAGACAACCAAGTAAAAACATTTTATCTGACGTTATATTTTACAACAGTAAATGACACACGAAAGAAGAACTAGTGCACAAGTTCCTTTTTCAGTTCATTTGTAGGACCTGACATAGTGAAAGAGGCAGGCTTATGGCCATCCCCGCCCACGTACACACACCCCTCTTTACAGCTTTCCTGAGAGAAGCTGTGATAGTGTGCGCTCCGAAAAGAACAACACATAGCACTTATCCCGATTGGACTGAAAGATGAGCTTTGAAAAGACTTGAGCAGCGATGGATGGATGAATGAATGAATGAATGAATAAATGGATGGATGGATGGATTCTTTCAGCCCACATCTACTGAAAAACGATCCCCACTCCCTGCTCATGTACATAAAGTAACTTCTGCAATAAAAGAGATGGACAATAAATGTCAACAAACTGAGCCTAGAGTAAACACCAAGACCAAAAACAGCCAAAAGCACTTTGACTGGTAAACATCAACATTATCTCTTTAGTCAATCTTGTGGCATTGGTGTTGAATTTGGTGTTCATGTAGCTGGTAACCCACATGGCTTCTTCTTCCACTTTCAGCTGCACCATACTCCCCGTCCATCAGGTATTTTTACCACACATAAGACCGACCACTAAAGATGTCTTAACTTTCATAATGATACACTAATGGGTTTTATCAGTAGTACAGTAATAAACCATTTCATGCACAGTATGCATGTTACAGGTTTGGCAGCCTTTGTCAAAATAATTTCTGTCACTGGTAGTCTTTAAAGTCAGTGAGTCAATCTGCAACTCTGTCAAAGTAGCCTCTCCTCAGGGATAGTCAGAGGCTGAGCACAGTCAACAAAAGATCATGGTTGCCATGTACCATTGTTCATCTGCTGATTGGAGCCAACCTGGCAACCTGCACCCTAAGCATGGCAGGATATTAGCATGATGAGTTGCTGATTAGACACAACCAGTACACACAGAACAGCTCCTCATTTTTTTCTGAAGCCACCCATGCACAGTTGGAATTGTTTAACACAACTAACCCAACAAAAGTGTTATGACACTGTTGGGTTTGTGTTAACCAAGTATTTTCCATTAATGGCTGAAATTTTTTAACAAAAATCTCAAAGCTATCCATAATATGGACCGATTAGTACAATCATGGTTGTTTTCTGTAATGTTAAGGAATTCATATCGACTCTGCATTAAAAACTGGTCTGCAAATATTAAAGTAAGCATGATTTCTAATTATGGAGGTCAGACAAGTGTAGGCCTTCAAATGTCTGTAGGAAAGGAGCATAATGTACACAGACATGAACACATTCATGCTTGCACAAAGGAGTCAGTCATATGATGTATGTGTACATTTATACAACCTTGATAACAGCTAACAGATAACAGGGGCACTCTGTAAAACATTAATAAACCAGAGTGTGATTATTTCCAATTGAAAACAGTATATAATATAATATATCTGAAGTTGTACCTCAGCAGTTTCATTGATTTTTAATCTGATTTTATGCCAGCAGTCTTAAAAAGGTCGGGACAGGGGCAACAAAAGACTGACTGCACCATTCCACAGGTAAAGAGATTAACTATTAACAGGTGATAGTATCATGATTGAGGATGAAAGGGGCCTTGAAAGGCTCAGTCATTCACAGGCAAAGATGGGGAGAGGTTCACCACTTTGTGAAAATCTACGGTGGGAAAATAGTGCAACAGTTTCAGAGCAACGTTTCTCAACGTGCAGCAAGGAATCTACGGATTTCACCATCTACAGTCCATAATATCAAAAGATTTAGAGATTTTGGAGACATTGCTGCATATAACGGGCAAGGACAAAGACCAAGTGAATGATCTTCAATCTCTCAGGCAGCATTGCATTGCATCCCTCTGTATAACATACCAGGGGATAATAAACCACACAGAGTTACAACATTTTGAATATAGAAGTGACACAAATTTGGCATACCAGCATGAACTAGAAGGGTGCTTAGCACAGGACAAAACTCCACCAAGGCCCAACAGTCCCGTTTAATAAAATCAAACCCTAATCCGAATTCAAACAAGACATGTGCATTACCAAAATGGTTACCCTCAGGGTTCTCACAATGTGAAAGATAGTGGGAAAAAGAAAAATCAGGGATCCACCCCTTAATCCAGATTTACTCCAAAATTCAATGGTTTCTTCTTTGGCACATGTCCCACCAAGCGTGGGGTAGTTTATGTGTACTTGGAATGGTGAAAACGCCACTGTCGCCAAGTGCTTGCTCATGGTGGAGTGTTGGGTCTCTCTACAATGAAGAGTCGGTCTAGACCTGCTCTTTTTGTAAAATGCTTTGATATAACTTTTGTTGTGATTTGGCGCTATGCAAATAAATTGAATTGAATTGAATTGAAAAAAAGTTACTGGATTCACCTCTTTATTCTGATCCACTCAATAATGTCATGAGTTCTTCTCTGCTGCCTGCCCAACCCTCCCGCAAACGCACGGGAATCCATCAAGTAGTTTTTGTGTAATCCTTCCAACAGACAAACTAACTAACAAACAAGCAGAATCAGTAAATGGAGTGCAGCGCAGATCCACACAATCACAATACTTGAAACTCTAGGCTTAACGATGAGCCATTCAGCCATAAAATATGCACGTTACATGTTGCATCGGTGGAAGTGGGATTGTGTGTGTGTGTGTGTGTGTTTGTGTGGTTGCACACATCTTTTTTCATTTGAGCAAAACCATTAGATAGCCTAGTGTTTCCATTTGAAGCCTTTAACGATGTTCCAGTCAATGAAAAGGGAGCTGTGAGCACAACTAAAAGCATGGCTCTCAGCCTTATTCCTAATTGCAGCAACACACAAACGTTTTTGGACAGTCTGATTCCATGAGTCCTTCTCAGAGCCACCCTGGATAAAAGCTGGGTGTGTCCCTGACTAAAGCTACAACATCTGCTCGAACAGACAATTGGGCAGGCAGTCTGTCGTCATTCCTAATGCTGGTGTAGATGTAGTATTGTGGAATAGTGAGCATTCACTGACTTAGTGACATGTCTGGTGGACAGCCCTTCCTCCAGCATGGCAATGGCATGATCCCGGTCATGTTGCGCGAGCCGTGGCATTCTATCTACACATGTATAGTATAGTCATATGACTATGTGTCTGAGTATCTTAAAGACAGTGCTGCTAAACAGAATTACAGTCAGGTAGAGCTTCTTAGACCCTGGAGGGTAATGTCTTTTTAACTGTGGGTATAGGACAGGATAAAAGGATGTCCAACTGATATGAGATAAATGAATGACAGATTGACAGAAGCAGAAAAAAAGACAGACTTCAAGGCAGTGTGGCCCAGAGCAGACAAGGCTATAAATAAATCCAGTCCTCCGGCTTGCAGGCCTGAATCACACTGACCTGGGCCGCCCTGGATCACCAAGCAGAGAGACAGAGACACAATAAGAGCGAAAGTGAGAGGCAGAGAAACAGACACAAAGGAAGAATGACGGATGGAAGTGTACAGAGAAATGAGAAAGGCAGAGGAGAGTCTCTGACACTTCTTCTTTCCCTTGCGGTTAGAACTTCATCCATCGACAAGTGACTCCAGTCAGACGTCCTGTTGCTGTGAGAGGTCAGTCTGGTGTCAGTGGGCCTGTGTTGTGCTCGTGTCACCTCCTTTAAGCCGACAGCGTAAAGATGTAAAGGAATAGAGAAACTGTAAAAGTGTTGATAATGAGTGCAATTAAATCCAATGGCTACAATAATTAAACTAAACTTGTAAGCGGGTGTCTATTTTTCAAATATGTCCCCCATCAAAACCCCTACCTTTCCCATCCCTGACCAGACACTTTATTCATCCATCCTCTGCAGTATGCTACAGACAGACCAGTTCTGCTCTACTGGACCCCAGAGAGAGAGAGAGAGAGAGAGAGAGAGAGAGAGACTGAGATCTCTGCTACAGCTCATCTAAACGGAAGAAAAAACTAAAATAAAAAAGAAAGAGGAGCCAGGCTAGCAGCTCTGTTAGGTTGTACTTGAAACAAACGCTAAATGTCAGAATGCCAACATGCTCAGAATGCCATTATTGACATGAAGATGTTTAGGAGCTGTATAACATTTGTCATGTTCACCACCTTGGTTTAGTGCATTAGTATTTTAGCTTTTGCTATTTAGCCAAAAATGCATCTGAGACTCATGGGAATGGCACTAAGTTTAGCAAAGATTAGCTTATGAACTAAAGTATGGACTTAATTGTAGCACTAGTCTAGCATTAGTCATTGGTGTATGTCTTTCTAGGCATGTTAAAATATTGTACAGTATAAAACTGTGACTACCAACTATCACTTTGGACTGATTCACAAGTGTGAATCAGTCCAAAGTGAAATTGTCTGACCAAGAAGTGCAGCCCTAATCTTCTTGCACTATTATCCTGCCCATTTGAAATAGAAAGGAAAAAAAAAATAAATCAGAGGAGGCAAAGACAAAAAAATTAGCATGAGGTGAGTGATGTGTGGTGTGAGGGTATGAAACCTCACAGGTCTCTCGTGTCCTTCTCTGCAGGCTTGACTGTGTTTATAGTTAACAAGTCTCAACATCGCAGTGGATGGCGACGGGCTTAACACCCCTGCTTACAGCAGCGGATACACATAGTGGATTTACTGCTGACATGAGGGCATGCCATCTAGCATGGGTTATGTCAATGTTGTTATGGCATAATCAAGATTTATGCTGGAGCCCACACAACATAGCTGGAAGGGACTGTTTCTAAAGGGAAGCAAGTTGACCATATAACCACTCCTGTCAGGTATTCTCTCACTTCCAGGTCATTTTCCATCCGTTAGCCATACTTCCATATTTTCGTTATTTTTCCAGTAACATAAAACACGAGGTGATGTCATTAAATGCCACTTTGTTCAACCCATAGTCCAAAACTGTGTTTCCTATAATCCGTGACCAAGAGAAGCAGCAGCTTGCCACGTGTTAGGGCCTGACTTGGAACACATTTTGTTGTTATGTCTGTCTCTTTCTGTGCCCTTGTGCCTCTGTCTGAACTGTGAGCTTTATCAGTCATACAACATGACCACCACTCTGTTTCAAATCACATTAGGAGCCAGTAAGAGGCACGAATCCAAGGTTCAGCTTATTCAAAATGTTAATATCGGGGATAAAACGCTGCATCTTAGTAATTTCATTCATCCTAATTTTTACCCAAAAGAGGACGAACTGGTTTAGCTTGAATGTCTTTTGCCAAAGTGCGACTCGGTGAGTTGCATAGTGAGTTGTTTTTTTTTAAATTAAAGAACCAGATACTTTTCTGATGAAATTGCTCTTCTTTTGTACTTTCGTTTCCATGGAGGGACTTTGTTGCCAGACCAAGCCTTCAAAGGTCAGCCAACAACGCAGAAACTAACGTAAACCTTTTCAACACTTCAATTTAGCATGTTAGGATGTTATCAAGAACAGGTGAGGCTGATGGTAGTTAGTTTTAGTTAGTAGAGAGGTAACTTAAAGTGACCTTGAGTTATGGATTAGTGGAGAACTGCCAGAGTCATAAATTGTTTCCTTTAGGGATTTTGAGAGTCTATTACTTTTCATGGTAATTCATCCAATAGAAAAAATTATATATATATATATATATATATATATATATATATATATCAACACTATCCCTGAAAAAACAAACAAACTCCTAAAAAATATTTAAAATGATCATATGTGCAGGGATTCTGTTACTGTGCAGAACCTTTTTTTAACCTCCATTGTTCGTTACATTTTAAAATCCTGAGCATTAGTCCTGCATCATCATTTCATCATTTTCGCCCAGTGACCCCAAACTAATGTTCTTAGTTCTACTGCTCTTTTAAAATAATGGATCAGAACAGAAAGCTGTGCCACAGTTTGACGGCCCTTTCACAAGCGGAACTGAAACACTGACGTCACAGCATCCCCAAAAGTACTGATACAACGGAACATAAACAGCAGCCACATGTTGGTTTTTCTTTCTCGTGTTATCTCAAATACAAATACATCATGAGATTAAATAAATCAGACTTATCAAAAAGTACTCTGCCAGCTCACCTTACCACGTCATTAAGTTCATTCAAAGCTTATCACCATCAGAGCAATATGAGCTGAGAGCAAGACAATGTTGCTTTGAATTCATATAATACTTTATTTTATTTTTAAATCAAGAAGCCATTTAAGTACTTCCATGTTGAGTCTTTAATGCTTACAAAGTAGTCTGTATTGCTGTAGCCAGAAACCCATGATGTTATTAAACTGTTAAACTTTTCATAGTTCTAAGAACAATCATAGTTCTTAAAATGCTGTTCTGGGGGGACTATTATAACGTCTAATTCAGAGGAGGTACTAAAGAGAAACTTTATGTGATGTAAGTGTAAGTGAGGTGTAGATTGATTGGTTAAACATGCTGCTAATGCAGCACTAATGATAAACCTGATGTGTGAAACGTTAGCAGTGTGGGGGAAAAAAAAGCCTTTAATAGTGGGCTTAAAAAAGGAGCAAAACACTGACTGATGTCCGTCATATTGTTGTTGTGTGTCATGCAGAAGTGATGTTGCTATGCTACAAGTGCCAGCCAGCTCACTTCACTTTAGTGTTCCTGTTGGCAATGTGACAGCAAACAGAAAAAAGCTCTTGGAGGGATTCGTTTCTTTCTTTCTTTCTGGTCAGTTCCTCTGAGAGGGTCTCCAGAAATGTCTGGTCCGAAAATAACCCACCATCATCTGTTTATGCTGGTAATACCGGCATACAAAGTCTAAATACCCTCGTTTAAATCTGAGTTATGACATCAGTGTTTCCAATACTGGATCATGCAGCCATTGAAATCAAAATATAGAATGGTTGTGGACATGAATACTGGCATCTTTATTCCACTACATAAATAACACTGCCTGGCAGCCCAGCCTATGTGTCAGAGTGCAGCCTTGATCCTCGCTTAGTGATAAGTAATCAGTGATGAGAGGCTGTTCTAGGGAGACATGCTTCAACCCTGACAATGACCAGCTCTGAGACTTGATCAAAAACACACACACACACACACACACACACACACACACACACACACACACACACACACACACACACACACACACACACACACACACACACACACACACACACACACACAAACTGACTTATCTCTTGGTTATTCCCTGAGAGAACAGACAATGACCTCCACTGTGTGTAGAAACTGTCAGTGCTTTTGCCCATAAGGTAGAGACACAGATGAACACAAAACCACAGCACAACAAAAACTCAAAAAACTCAACACAAACAGTACAGCTGTGTAAAGACCGGCAGCTGACACGGATCTTTAGATTTGCAAGGATTGCTTTACTAAAATTAAACGATGTTCAATATTTATTTTGGAGCTAGTGGAATTAGCCCGGTTCATTGTGTGTGTTAGGATGTTGTATGGGCTTAACTTGACACAATGCAGGCTTACAACACTTTAGTCTAAGCAGCGAGCTTTGTGTGCTGTCAAACGTTCCTTATTCCAATGCCACACATGTATTTGTTTTTATTACCCCAAAAAGTGAAATGGTGAAACATAGCAGCTAGATGTCTCAGCGGTAGCCTCGTCACCTTTGGAACGGCAGGTTGATGGTTCGAATCCCGGCTCAAGTAAGGGTCCATGTCAGATGCTGAGGGGCTACAAGACACATGTATACAAATATATACACGCACCTTTTTTTTTAAATTGCAGTTTCTCGCTGTTAATGTAAAATTTACCTAATTCCGTCTGAATGAGGAGAAAAATATTCTGCACGTTGTTATTTTCCATCTAAAACCAGGTCATCAGGTCTTGGGAATGAGACCCTGTGTCTCAATAACATTATACATACATGGATCATTGGAAAAAAAAGTGCTTACATCAAACTCCTCTGCTCATTGGGGTTGTGCTTCTTTCTAAAAGGCTTTAACCTGCGTTGCATATACTGGCACTAAAGTGTGTCAAGGCAGCACTTGCCTGAATAGCATTATTGTCAGATTACTTTTATTATGAAAGGCTGTTTTGATTGTAACCTTGAAAGCAGAAACAAAGGCACAAAGTGCGTTGGTGGTGTTACAGTCAACAGGTGTACCTCAACCAAATGATGGGAGGCTCACACTTGACTCCAAAGAAGAAATTTATAGGGATAATAAAAATTGTTGCTGGTGTGTTGGGATTATCAAACATTTCTAACTTGGCTAAAAGCCTGCCGGCAGGTGTCTAGAACAATTAACTGTGTGTGTGTGTGCGATCAATAAAGGGTGTGTGTTTATTTGTGGATGGTCAAACATCCTCCTCTTGATAAAATAGCAGCCTTAGTGTAAATGGAGATAATGACAACGAAATGTGAACAAACATTTGCACAGATCACGACGCTGTGTGTGTTTGTCTTTCTTTGCAGTAGGAGTCAAATGGGAATGTCGGACTGGTTTCCTGGTTTTGGCTCTATTACATCTAGTTTGCATCTTGTAAAATGAACAAAAGCATCTGCAAATTAACTGATCAGATATGTACAGTGACTCTAGGCTGGATATATAATAACCACCTGTAAAAGCAGATTCAAATGATTCAAATGAGAGCTGCTTAAAGTCTTTACTTTCAGCCATAACTGTCTGAAAATAAAGCCAGTTATACCTTTACTAAACTAACTTCCTCCCTTCTTGTTTGATATAGCTTCTACGGCATTTGTATGAATACCTCCAACCAATCTATTCCTTTGGAATTCTTTTTTTTTTCTAAAAATCAGTAAAAACAGGATGATTAGAATCTCATTAAGTTCATGAGGGATGCAGTGAATTTGTGCACCTGTGGTAAGGTATAAATTTGATGAGGCAGAGAGGTGGAATGAGAAAGAAAAGCAGGAGTGAAGCAGTTGTGCTTATAGGTGAGATCATAATATGATGTGATCTCTTTGTCACACACACTCACAAATGCAAAAACACACCTCATTGCCGGATGCCTCTCTCACGATTCTATCCTGTTTATTGCCTTTTCAATCTTCCAACTGTCACAATAAATAATCTTAATAAAAACCTCTCTATATAGAACAACACTTCCCTTAAAGTTTTATTACTGCATCATCTCACAACAAAATGAAAGCCTGATGAGTGTGTGTGTGTGTGTGTGTGTGTGTGCATTTGTGTGGGATCTCTCCTTTCTTGCATCAACTGATCTCGGCCTGATTAATCGTTCCAGCTCTAAGTGAATTAGAGTGGCATTATGTAAAAAGAAAAGAAAAAAGAAGCTGGTGACAGAGAGCTACTCAGAAGTGAGGAAGTTCCTGCACGAGTTTCGTGAGAAGTGTTATAGAAATAGAAATAATAGCATGAGCATCTGTGCAATGCTATGTGAGCCAAGTTTTCAGTCAAGGACATTCTGCAAGGTCCACACATGAATGTGCTGCCACTGTTAGATGGGAATACAAACAAGACCTCATGTATGACTCACACACAGACATGACAGCAACTGACTGCACACACACACACACACACACACACACACACACACACACACACACACACACACACACACACACACACACACACACACACACAAACACACACACACACACACACAGAGAGAGACACACATGTACAGACACCTGAGATTCCCTGATGTAATATAATCCAATGAAGCACTGGCATGCCGCCCTCCCTCTGAAACAACTTGGTAGTTTCCCTGCAATGATGAGCACAGGAAATAATATAAAGTACCTGTTATCATAAGCTGGAGCCGATGAGATATTCATATGATAACAAGTCTCACCATGTCATGACGGTATCAGTATGCAGTATTGCACTATTATTATTATTGGTAGTAGGAGTAGCAGCTGTCGTATTTACAATGACGCATAAGGAAGTAAAACAGAAGTTTTATTACAAACACTTTATTGCAGTGGAATCATAAACTATTTTTTTAGTGGACGTTTGATTAAAAAGTCTCCCTTTCGACAATAAATGAAGTAATAAAGCTGCACTTATCCTGTTTGAAAAGAAATTAGGAGGCAAAAAGGAGCAGGGTTTGCATTCAAAGCAGGATTTAACTTGAGGTGGAGCTCACTGAGGAGATGAGGAAAATTGTTTCAATGCTGTGAAATCCGTACCTGCTGCAACTCTATAGGGACTATGGTTGCGTTTCAATTTCGTGACACCGGCTCTACTCCACTCTGTACTCAACTCACCTTTTTTGGTTTTCCATCAGGGAAAAAATACCTGCTACCTGGTACCTTTTTGGTATCGCCTTCGTTGAGGTTCCAAAAAAAGCTGAGCAGGTACTAAAAGGTGGCATGAAAACACTGCAAACCACTGATTGGTCAGAGAGAGTCGTCATTGCATCATCAATGCCCGGCATGAACCAAATTTTAGCGGCCATAATTTTTTATTGTACCACGTAGTAGAAACACGGCTTTTGTCACCTAGCATGATATAAGACGGATACACACCTAATTCAATGCAACTGGTTTATTGTGTGTATCCACTTTTAACTGAAGACAAATGTACCAACGTCCAGGACAGGTCTGAATCAAACAATACAGGGCAAAGGAGAATATCAACCTCATTGTGCTAAAACTTTTCTTTTTTTTTTCCAATGACATCACCGGTCCCAGCTCCTTGAAAGAGAACATTTTCAGGTTTACATCATTATGTATAATATTGTATTGAATATACTGGGGGTACGGAAGAAAATTGTCATATTGTAGCATTCATTTCATTATTTACAACATCAATCAGCATCTGCTATCCTTATCCAGCACTATATAGCAAAATTAAAATTTTATTCAAGTTGGCTTCCACATGATGCCATATGCTTCGGACAGGAGGGATAATGATGAGCAGATAAAGAGAGGAAAAGAGGGCAAGATGAATATGACAGGAGGAGAGTCATGGAAAAACTGAACCTCAGGACACACACATGCATGCACACACACACACACACACACACACTCACACACACACACACACACACACACACACACACACACACACACACACACACACACACACACACACACACACACACACACACACACACACAAAAATCACTGTCTTGTTTCAAACCTTTATAAGAGGGGAGAAAGGTTTGCACACTGTGGGAAGCCTTACACCATGAATGTGTGTGCATGTGTTACAATAAACTACTTCTACTTCGGAGGATATGATCCTGACTGTCTCACTCTCTCTTTCCATATATACCTCTTTCTCTTTTTCATATGTAACTCTCTCGCTCTCTCCCTCTCATTAAATATTCACAGATGATCCCATTAAACATTCACCGCACAGCACTGCTACGTTTATCTGCCCTCCACCAATCAGCCTGAAGCGAGCGCACTAGAAGCCCACCAAAGGCCTGAAAAACACACACAGACACACACACATATGTCATCCGCCTGCATCTCCTGTAATGTGCCAGACTTGTTTACATGAGAGGAGGAGATAACTATAAGAGGGGGGCAGAAGTGGCGAGAAGAGACGAAAAAAAGGAAGGGAATGGTGGCTGAGGGAGAAATGACAGGCATGGGAGAAAATCAGATGAAGGAAGGAAGCGGAGAAAAGGAGTTTGAGGGTCCACTCATCAGCTCTTGTCCATGTTCAGTGGGAGCAGAGCAGCCTCGCATGTCAATAATTCAAGAGTAGGCCAAGTGCCGCAAGGCTCTCCCTCTTCTCCCCCCCTCTTGTTCGCTGACATCATCAAGGCCTTACCTAATAACAAGGTAAAAATATACACTCCCTTCTTAGTCAGATCCAATGTGTGATGCATAATTGTAGCTAAAAATAAGATAAAACAGTCAAGATGGATCACACGATCAGCAGTGTTTCCTTTGGGTGTCTGCAGAGAAAGACACGTTTTTCAGTCGTGCGTCTCGTGCCAGTCTGACAGGACAGATGCACTCTTTTCTTTTTAATCCATCTCTTTCTATAGCCCGGATAAGGACTCCAGTTGATCTTGCACTATAGACAGGTAAATGCCACCTGAAGCGTTATTTTAAACATGACGACTCTTTTCTTGCGTTTCGTCCACCAGACTACAGTGATTGTGCGCTGGGCTCTGAGCGCTGCCAAATCCTGGGTGACCTACATTCAGTACTGTGCCTGAAGTCTGTCAAGAAAAGTACCAAATATTCACATTTGAGAAACTGCAACCAAAAGATTTTTTTTTTTTTTTGCATGAAAAATAACTGAAGCCATTCACTTTTCATCAGAAGAGTTGC